>CM076573.1:661927020-662001952 GCA_034641835.2 Pinus albicaulis | reverse complement strand
CTCTAACTTTGACCATTGCATGCAATCCAACAAATGTGGCTTCTCTGCTACTGCCATCTTTTTCTCCCCGACATTATTCTCTTTGGGTTGAGCTAGAGACAATGACACAGGCCTGACAAAAAGTAATTAAGTACACCCGAATTCAGTTCTGAGCAAATTGGCGACAACGAATTTGCGTCTCCGATCACAGTCAGCGTCCTCTCCTTCAATCAATAGACAACAAATCGATTCCTTCAATTTTGGTAACACAATGCAGGGCGACCTTCTTGCATTTATCTCAATACAGGTCCAACGACATCACTGTTTTATTTGCTAAGGCTAAGCTTCTTTTTGAAAAAACGTCTGTGCCCAGTCCGCGGCTTGGTTAGATAAGTGATGGTTTTGATATAAAATTTCTCTGCCACACCTTGCTTCAAATGTAAATAGATCAGAAGAACTCATAACTGAGATCGATTGTAACTCTATACAAGAGTCGTCTCTGGTGCGAATACCAGAATCGAATACCTTTGCAACCCCTTTGTATACTAATGCTCAGAATCTAATTTTATACGAACTGACAAAATAAACAACGTTACTTGGGCCCTCTTACCTTTTACGCAGGGCCTCCAAACCTATGTGCAAATCTCTAATCAACGTAGGTTCATTTACACCCAGATGGAAATTTCCATGAACTACAACGAGCAGCCTTACACCGATTTTCTTCTTTACACAACAGACTGTTGCGGAATAAAAAGTCAATCCGCACAGAAACTTACACAATCTCTAACTCAAAAAAATTAATCTTCTACATTCACACGAACTAGTCCTAGGATTACGATTTATGGTTCTCACATTTTCCTGGGCACTCCCGTGAGGGATTAAGCCCAGCTAGGCTTTGATACCATATTAGAAATTATGAGAGAGAAGAAACACACAATATTCACACACACACTAATTGAATTGTATTACTCACATACACAAGAGATACATATAGTTGGAGTGAGATCCAACTGATTCTAATCTTGGAGAGAGAGGTTGAGAAAATCTCTCAACAACCTCAACAAACCCAATCCAAGATATACTAAAGTAAGCATAATCCTAAATTTCCAACTTTAAATATAGGAGTTGAGAAAATCTCTCAACTACCTCCTACAAATCTCAATCCAATTCCAAACTTAAGCATGAAAGCCATATGAGCAAAATTTCCAAGTATTTTTTTTATCAGATTTTCTAAAATTTGAAATTATTTTTTAAATAATGTGTTTTGTTTAGTAGTAATAGTTGTGTTGTTTTTTGTTTGTTTTTTTATTATTTTTTATTTGTTTATTTGTTTTTTTTTGTTTAGATGAGAAAACCTATCATAATTCAATTGTCAAACTAGCAGCTAGGACAACTATCTATGGCTGCTATCCGCGAATGCAGGTTGACTCATCACCATTATTCAAGGAAAACCACGCCACCTGGAATAACCTGCCGCGGGTCTGTAAGGGGGCAAGCTTTCACTCCCGCTAGATGCCTCTGGATCTTGGGTCGTTAACTTGCTTCCTTACGTCCCAGGAAGACAAGCTCTTACCCAAACAGAAGCAGTTTTAGGTCATACTCCAGGCCCATGTGTAATTGTTTATTATATCTTGCATAATGCAATATAATTCTTTTACATTTAATATTTTTCACCAAAATCTAAAACTACAATTTTAACTCATTATTTTATTTATATTTTTAAATACATAAATAAATTGGAGTTGTCTACCGAGCCCGTGAAATAGCTCGGACGACAGAAAACTACCGGAATCCGTTAACTAAAACTCAAAAAATCAGGGACTTCGAGTATTTGGAATCCATTTTTGATGCTGGAAATGGATTCAGCGCTATCAAAACCCTTAGGACACTCAAAATACTAAAGTTTAACAACTGTAAACAAGATTCTGGGCAAATCTTTATCGAATTTTCTGAAAATCATTGCCGGATTCTAAGTGAAAACACTACCTTTTTAGACTACACGAAATAAATTTAACAACCTAAAATTTACGTATAAAACTTGATTATAAATATTATACAACTTACACATGAATGGTAACCAATCCCCTCTTAAATTTAGACAAAACGACCAAACACATTTTAGAGACAAAATTGAAAAATAAATTACACTATTTCGTATCACTACCTATTTAAACAAATTTCATAATTTCAATACTTTGAATACACATGAGTTTTTTTCTTCTTCATGTAATGGCTTTGGAGCACGTTTCCATTGATTATTTAAAAATGTTTAAAAGGTTTCCCCAATTAAGATGGAAATCACCAATTTGGCGACGGTTTTTTAAATAGATCAAAAGGTTGAAGTGTATTTAAAAAAAAAAAAAATAGGATAACAGAATTTATAAATGAAATGGTTTTATTTTATTTGAATTTGGTGTTAAATTTTCAAGTAAGAATGTGGTTTTTTTTATTGTTTAGAATACATTTTTGAATACATAAATAAATTAAGTAATTTGAAATATTTTTAAGACACTTGAATTTTACAAATTAAATCACTTAAATTTTCTTTAAAATTGGTTAAAATTAATGAGGAAAAATACCTTCAAAAAGGTCATTTCATCTTTTAGTTAAAGTGTTAAAAAATTATATTCAATAATTTTTAATTTTTAATTTTTTAAATGTTTAAAAAGGTTTCACGAATTAAAATGGAAATAAGGAATTTGGCAATGGTTTTCTTAATAGATCCAAAGTTTTTTAAGTGTATTTGAATTAATATATATTTTTGTTATTTTATTTCATTTATTTTTTAAAATGGCGAGTCTAACTAATAGACAAAATATTGTCTTTTTCGCAGAAACCTTGTGATACATTTTCAAGCAATATTGTGATATTTTTGTTGTTTAAAATACATATTTGAATGCATAAATGAATTCAATGCCCCTAAAAACCCTCAAGGCACTCAAATTCTACAAATTGAAAAACTTAAACTCAAAATTTTAAAATTATTTTTTGTTTAAAATTAACTATAAAAAAATACCATTAAAAAGACCATTTCATCTATCAGTTAGACCAAGTGCTAAAAAATTATATTCAATATATATATATATATATATATATATATATATATTATACTTTATTTAATATTATATATTTGTAAAAAACATATTTAACAAGAACCACCACGTGGTGGCATGCCATTTTTTTTTTCGTACACATGAATTGCGTGCATCTAATTTTGTTTGTTTTTTAAATACTCTGAAGATTGCATATGAGATCGTAAAAAACTATAAAAGAAATTAAAATCATAGATTATATTTTAAAGTGAAAAAATCATTGTTATTCAACAAAAGTTGCATACATAGAACAAAATAATATTACTAATTATAATTTATTTGAGTGCATATCATTAGTACTATCTTATTCACATATATTTAGAAATTATAATTATTTATTACTATTACTATCTACTTATAAAACTAGCATATCCCGGGGAAAGGAACATCGAATATTTACATATTAAAAGATTGGAGTAATTGTTTTTTATGAGAAAATTGTATATTCAAAAAGGCTTTTAGTGAGAGAATATGTGAATTCAGATATGATAGAAGGATGCAATGCAAGAGTTCTTGAGTTACCCTTTCTTGTTAAGTCAACCCCAATTAGTGTTTTTAATGGAGCTCTCAAGAACAATAAAATTGTCATATATAAAGAGAATCTTCCAATGACAATTGGGGTACAAGAAAATAGAGCATCGTTGTGTATCATGACATTTTCATGGGTTACTATTACAATTCAAATATAGGTATGAAACCATCGGTTCAAATGAACACGTAACAACTTATGTGTAAGCAAAGTAATTATTCAAAGACAAAAATATAAGTGTGCATAGTTAGGATGATAATTTAACCTTGAACCTTGTTGGTGGTTTGCTACTAAGAAATATAAGTGAAGACCTCCACTTCAAGTCTATCTCCAAAACAATAGTTCTCATCTTCGCCCTTGACCTTGGCCTATTTCCCCTCAAGTCCATACAATGCATAAATCTAAACCCATAAATTACGAGACTGGGACTTCAAAACATTGATGGTTATATTTATTTTAATTGGGATTCCTATCTTGCTATTATTCACATGTGTGTTGTTTTTGTCCATGTTACTCTAGTTGGTGGATTTGTCGGCGATGCCTTCTTACTTCCAACTTACAAATTGCAATCCCCAACCATGACAAATAGGTTGTAATTAGATAATCCACATTAAATAATTTGATAAACATGTGGCCATTTAAGGCCCTTGGTTTTTGAAATCTAACCCATATGATCCAACCATTTCCATTCATTCCATGGTGTGCAAAACATAAAATCACCATGACCATGAACGATTACATCAACACGCAAATAAAGAGCAGACTAATGAAACAGTATCTGGCATAGAAGGTTGTAAGAGTAGTGAGCGTAATGAAGTCCCTAAATTATGAAGAAAACAATAGTAATGGAGAAAATCTTAGGCCTAAATTAGATGGAACCTCAATGCAATGGAAGAGAGCATTGACATAAATGTATGTCGATTATTTGGAAGTTGTAATCAATACACATGAATTCAATAATAATTTCTAAAGGATCCCAATCCTTCGACAATGGTTGAGCATGGAAAGAAGATGTTAATCAAAGACATTTATAATCCCAGTAAATGATTATTGAACGACCAAAGAGTAAAAAAAAAGGGGCAAACAAATTTCTTTCTTACAAAGGTACACTATAAAGGGGTGCAAATGCATACCTTCTATATCCCTATCCCTGGAACCTCTAACAATTGGAGTCATGGAGGTATGCAGTTGTGAATGGAAGAGTCTAAATCACTCAATGTTTCTCTTTCTCCTTTCACCTCGTCAATTGGCAGTTCACATGTCAATTGGACAATCAATTACCCCCAATTGAGTCAACTGGGCGAGTAGTCCTAGAGAATTTTGTAGACATTGGATTTCCTTACATTTTTTAAGTTGAAACTCCTTCAAGTTATTTAAGTCACCCAATGAAGGCAACAAACATTTCAAATCCTTACATACATAGAATTACAATTTCTACAATTTCTTTAAGTTACATATGTTAGTGTGTCTAGCAAAAGGCCTACATCTAGAACTTCCAAATTGCTTAACTCTCCAATTGTACTCAGCAATTATTTTAAATTTGTATCTCTCTTATAACATTTTAAGTGACCTTCACAATGAATCTCTTCTTCATAGTCTCAGGGCATGCCACAATGGGTACTTAACAGTGAATGGTTGACCAACTTAGAAGACATATGATCAATTGTGAGTGACCTTCCATAAACGACAAAGCTCAATGGAGATTCATATCCTAAAAGAATGTCGTTGACAAAAATATAATTTTAAAATTTTAATAAAATACAATAAAATAAATAATAACTTAATCATAATTATGCTGGAGGTGTTTTCTTTGTGAGATTGGGTGAACAAACACTGTTCACTTCACCCAATCATAAAGCTTTCCTATCGCCCTTCTAACTAATCATATTTTGACATGTGTAGAATTTTTTTTAACCTTTTTAACTTTAGCTTCTAATAGTATTTAGACTCTAGACTAGGCCGCCTAGGGAAAGCAAAAAAACAGTGATGATAGTCTCACTCTTCGGCAAACGTGCCCCTGCAGGTCAGCGAGAAAATGGGGAAGGATAGGGCACTTCTAGTTCTGGTAGCTGTCACCTCAACCTGCACTGGAAATTAACAGGGAGATAACTCCCTTGGTTGGACCGACTCCAACCCAATATGATCTAGGAGTGTGACCGTTGTGTTTTAATTTTGATCTCGGGGTCGGAGCTGAGCTGGCTATGTAGTAATTAGATTGCATTTTGAATCTTGTAAATATTTTCATTTTTGTAAATTCGACTATTTGTTTTTCAATTTTTTCAATTAAAAAACATTTTTTATAATATGTAAAGGTATTTAACACCCTATTAAATACTAAAACTATTCAACACCCTGAACGTCTTGTCTAAATATTCAGATACTAAAATAATTATTTAACACCATGGATTCGAACCTGATTCATTTGCATTTCTGGCCATAAAATCTAAAGAGATTTGAATATTTAGAAAAGAGTGCAATCGATTTTTTTCAGGTATTTTTATGCTGGAGGCGTTATCTTTGTTGGAGTGGGGTGAGAAAACACTGTTCACCCCACCCAATCAAAACGTTTATTTATCGTCCTTCTATCCGGTTCTATTTTGACATGTTGCGAAATAGTATTGGGTGAGGTCGCTATCGTGGGTGGGTTTTTAAGTCGTCATGCCCGCCTCCCGGACTGTCGGTCACGCAGCATCATGTATCCATACCCTTGCGTAGAGCTGCTAAATTAGCACAGGCGGGAGAATTCTTGCAACGGTTACTGAGTTCGGCTTCAAGCCTGTCAGCTGCATTTCTCGAAAAATCCTCAAGGCCTCATCAAAATTTATGTTCTATGCGTAGCCTGCGATCATGGCATTCCATGAAACCACATTCTGCCCCAACATTTTCTGAAAGAGCCTCAACGCTTCATCAAGGCATCCAAAATGGGTGTATCCAGTAACCATTGAAGTCCACGAGAACACATTTCGTTCAGGAATTTCTCGAAGAGCTCCGTAGCCCGTCCAACATCCCTAAATTGTAGTTGTAACTTTGACGATCCTCATTAACTGCTCTGCCATAAGCGTAATAATGGTGTCGAACATGGGCATTGATATGTGCACAGTTTTGCTGAGTGGCATTGTTATGCGTTCAACTTTTGCTCATTGTAGTATTTTCAACTCACTGCCAAGCTACAAGAATAGAATAATTTCAGTAGTTGAGTTGACGTTGGACGTTTATTCCATAGCTGTTCCATATTTATTAATCGTCGTTGTGTAGTTAACCATTAAAATCCAGTAAACGAGATGGAGAGCGCGGGAGTATTCACCCTTGCCCTAGGGTTTCAGTCACCGAATGCCGCCGCCGCTCGCTGGATCGAGCCTACCTGGGGGAGCGGCCATGAAACTGTTTGCAGGGAGGAATTCGCAAGGCGAAGCTACGGGTCTCTGTTCTATTGCAGCCATGAGAAAGATGGGATGACCAAGGAGGCTCGGGACCGACTTTCTGCAGAGTTTTTCACTTGGGGTTCGTGCAGACATGCCGAGCGCATGAACTGTGCAAGATGCTGCTCACTAGACGGTAAGCCATGGCAGAAATGGTGGGCGACGTGGAGAAAGAGGGCAGGGTTCCTCGGCACATTGGCCCCTCAGTTTGAGACTATTTTGGCCGCCACTGCTCTACAGCCATACAACTGTGCGATGGCAAGTTGGAGTGCTCCGGCCTTTACCTCTCTGGGCCGCTGGCTCTTTCTACTCCACGTCTTTACTTACAGATCCCTACCCCTGGCAACTACCGCACTCTTCCGTATGCAGCAGCGGTACTGTGAGGATCTGGAACTGGCTCTGAAGCCACGCAATCTCACTGTTTCAGCCTTGATTCCTCATTCAGGCAGCCGAGATCCTATTCATCTCCAGCAAGCAACATTTCAGATTCAAATAATTCTACTATCAGGCAAAACCCTGCTCCTTGGGGTCCAGCCGTCCTTCACAGTGCGCCATCTCTCACAGATACTCGAACAGAGGTTGGGGATCCCTTCCTCCCTTCTGCGGCTCCTCTTTGCTGGTAAGCAACTTGATAACAACCTGCCTCTTTCCTCTTATAATATTGAAAGAAATGCCACAGTGAACCTATCACTTAGGCTAAGGGGAGGTGCAGTTGGGCAAACCTCTGCCTCCAAAGGTTTTTCCTATAAAGATGCGATACATGCACAGCCTGCCAAGAAGTCTGCCCAATCTGCCGAGGCACCCAAACCCTTCTCGGTAGACAAAATGGAGGAAACCCCTGCCATTGAAATCACCCATCCATCTCTGGATGAACAATACCAGACATTTGCAGAAACAGCTCTCATTTGCAGATTCAATGGCCTATGGCCCCGCACGGCCGATCTATATCAGTGGATCCACTCCCATTGGACCAAAAACTGCAAAGTTTTCTTCTGCTCGAAAGGCTTCTTTATTGTAGCCTTTTGCCTCAACGAAGATTACCAGAAAGCCTTAACGGGAGGCCCCTGGTTCTGGGGATCAGCTGGACTTTTCCTCACCCCCTGGTTCCCAGACTTTGACCCCTCCACTGCGGTCATCTCCAAGCTTCCTATCTGGGTCAGACTTCCAAATCTCCCTGCGCATCTATGGCATTTTGCTGTTTTTCAAGGAATCGGGGACACCTTAGGCCGCTACCTGGCTACAGACACCTCAAGGGGGGAGAAAGGAATTTACACCTTTGGCAGAATTTGCGCAGAAATAGACATCAGTAAAGGGCTGCCAGATCAGATCATCCTCAAAGTTGGGGACTTCTATTGGACGCAAACTTTGGACTACGAGAACACAGCCTTCAGGTGCCGCCATTGCCATCAGACGGGGCATCTCCAGAACACATGTGCATCGTTCTTCGACAAAAAGAAGAATATCTCCCGCAAATCCAAATCCAAGAGTTGGAAACCTTGTGACAAACCCCCTATGGATGACATAGAGTCCTCTAGCTCTGATGAGGAGGACATTGAAGTGGAAGAAAATTTGCAGCATCCGCAGGACACATCCTCAGCCCACGACAAGGATCCTTCTCCGCCTCTGATCTCGCAGAAACGCTCTCATGAGCCCTCGTCTTCTGATTCAGATAAGGAGTCTGCTCCTTTAGCACAGAACAGTCTGCAAGTAGTTCCGATCCAGCCAGATCAAAATGGTTGGGTCAAAGTCAATAAAAAGAAAGGGAAAAAATGTAGATTGGGTGATTCTGCCCATGCTGGGCAGACTCCCTAGTCCAACTCGTTCTTTTCTGTCCTCTCTGTTATCTTTTGCATAGGCCATGGTTGCTCTATGGGACCGAAGTTGATAATATATCATTTCCGGCACCCTTGCTCTTTTGCTTCGCTTCTTTGCAAGCACTGATTGTACTATATGTCTTCTTTCTTAATAGAATTAAATTAATCTTAACCATTAAAATCCAGTGGAAAGTGACAGTATCTTTGGGCTTTTACAAATACCAGTGATACAGGGGAAATGCTGTAGAAGTTGCTGAATTTCAATTAGAGTTCCCAAGAATTCTTCACGATCGGCATGGCTCAGGAATCTCTCTAACTGGTTAGGCCTAATGGTGTATGTGATCAGGAGAAAGCTAGTCATGCAAACATGATAATTGTTCTGAAGAAATCATGTGTATGCCCTGCTCAGCCATCTGATCAGAAGTATTGTGACTTGGTAACTTTTGATCTTCCTTATGTCACTTTCCACTACAATCAGAAGATTTTGTTGTACCCCTCCCCAAGCCCAGGATTTTCCTCCATGGTGGAATCCTTGAAGAAAATCCTGTCAGAGGCTTTGGTTCACTTCTACCCTCTTGTAGGGCGACTCTGTTTGGACGAGGAAGGTATTCTGAGGTCGCTATCGTGGGTGGGTGTTTAAGTCGTCCTGCTCGTCCTCTGGCCATCGTCGATGTTGTGGAAAGCCATGCGCAGAGCTCGATCGCCACAATGGCTCGCATCCAGGCTAGCCATAACTGTTTGACTGGTGTTATCCCTGTCCATTTTATGGGTTCGAATCTTCACATTGACTATCTGGATATGGCAGATAATAATTTGCAAGGTGAAATACCCTCAAGCATAGGGCAGAGCAATAATTTGAGCCCCATTGACCTGTCCAGGAATAGATTGAGCGGTACCATTCCTCTAGAATTGCGGAAACTCTCCAATCTCCAGCTACTCAATCTCTCTTCCAACAAATTGACGGTCTTGCTGCCTCTAGAAATTGGTAAATGTCATATTTTGTATTCTGTTGATTTAGGTTTTAACTCGCTGAATGCCTCAATACCAGAGCAGTTGGGAAATATAAAGCAAAGTATTGCCTGGTGTAGCACTCTGCGCTTTGGCGGCCTTTCTTGGCCACATTAACGCCTTGTGAGAGCTTGTCCATTGTGTGTAGGACAACTAGGACATTACTGGGTATTTATGAATTTTCAATCATAAAGTGAATGCCATTGATTCTTGCAGGGTATTGTTTTGGTATTGTGTTTTGATAAAGTCCGAGCATATGCACTCAAATATTGTATCAATATATTTCATAGATGTAGATTTGTCAGTCAGTGAATGTAATTTTTAACTATTGTGTAGATGCATGTTCAGCTTCATAGATGCAGTATTCAACGAATCAAAGCCTTTAACAAGCATACATTTAGGGTAGTTTGTGTAGGATTTGAAGAAACAGACAAATAATTATTACAGACATGGATATAAATTTTTTTGTCTTGAAATATTTTGGTAATACTCTTATAATTAGATTATTTTTATGTTTCAGATGTTTCAGGCTTCCTTTCTATAAGCTGCCATGTTGGAGTTGAGAGTATAAACTCTCTGGGATGCTTCAGGTTCAGGGTATCGGCCTTATATGCTTAATGCCTTTGCTGAGAACACAAATTCCTTGATATACATGGGAGCAACGCACAATCAGACCCAGGAGTCCTCAGTCCAAGGAGCATTTGCTTTTACCATTCCTGAGGTTGTTTTTGTTCATATCCCTGTGCATAATCTCGGTCTTCTTCAACTGTGTTGACATTAAAACACTTAGGGATTCCATCTCTGCTTGATTGCCTTGTACTTGACAGCAAAGGCCTCTAGACACTGACACACTTTGGCCTCAGCCTCAGCTAATACTTCTTAAGGTCACTTTTTCCTTTGTTAGATCAATCAAGATCAATAGATCTCTTGCATGGTCTTTCTAATTTTGTCTCCAACCCTGTCAAGATGCTTACATGTAGCACAACGTAATTCAAGGCTCTTCCTTTCGGCGTTCCCTTGCACCCCGGTGCAATTTCTAGTTATAAGCATTTTCCAATTAATATACAAAAGTTCGTAATGATAAGCTACATGATAGGGAATTGTGTTTGACATATTATTAAAATCTAGCGCGGGACACGATAATCGTTAGAGGGCACGAGCTCAACACATTTCCATCACTTAGCCGGTTTGAAGGACATCGACTCTGACATACGACAGTGGCGTGAAAGGCACACCTCAATTTTTCATGCAAACCTTTTTTTTTTTACAGAAAGGGATATGGATTTATATTAGATATTGGCCAAAATTCCTTTCACCGGTTACAATAGATCGGGCATAGCCATTGAACTTACTTCGACTAACTGATCATAGGCCCAAAATTTGGCGATCCGCGTTTTTTACTCGAGACTAGAGAATTTATCTCCGTTAATTTTCCTATCTTAAATGTACAAACAAACTGTTTCAAAATAATGCAGTAAAACATAACTCTAAATTAAGGGATGGAGTACCACTCCACAATACCGTCTTTCAAGAGAGAGCCAGCGGGAAGTGGCACCACCCTGTTGGCTTCCAGATCAACATCTTTATTTTCCCCCCTCAATACATGAAGGAATTTTGCAGTCTGAAAAGATTTCACCAGAATTCTAATTCTTGAAATCACTCTTACCAATCTAAGATCTGCAGGAGAAGAATCCTCCAATAAAACTTTAATAATGGACTGAGAATCTCCTATAATATTAACCTCTGAAAGACCAAAGGCCTTAGCTTGCTTGAGACCTTGAAGAAGAGCCAAGGCTTCTTCTTGAATGCTGGTGGAATGACCTAAACCCCAAGCGAACTTAGTCACAATTTTGCCTTCCTTATTCTTTATAACTCCTCTTGCCCCAGTCAATCCGGGATTGCCTTTCGCTGCCCCGTCGAAGAATAGAGAGTATCTGGATTCCCTGATGAGAAAATCAAATAGATCATTCTCCTTCCCTTTGAATTGCCACTCTTTTGTATCCTTGTGATGCCTTGTTTCTCCAGAGAATTGGAGATCCAACGAGGCACCCCAGTCTAGGTCTTGCTGACTTAGGTTCGAGTTCGACAAATGCTCCCCCAGAATGATGGTGAACTGCGGATTTAAGCTTTCATCTCTGAAGACTCTTCTATTTCTCTCCAGCCAGATTTGCCAGCAGATAAATTTCGGCAAGGAGAGCCAAGCGACTTTAAAACTTTCGTTTTTTGGGAGCGTTTCTGGGTACAAGTTTCACCAGTTTGCAAATAAGTCAGGGATAGACGTTGGTAAGATGAATTCTGTTTTCCAATGGCTCAAGAGGTTCTGCCAGATTTCTTTTGAGAATTTGCAGTCCAAGATAATGTGGTGGGCATTCTCTTCACTGTCACAACACAAGTGGCATCGTGAGGGACCTTGGAACCCTTTCTTCTTCAATCTGTCTTCTGTTAAAATTCCTTTGTGGCATAACAGCCAGCAGAATGAGTCAAATTTTGGCATGGTTTTGTAAGTCCAGAGCCCCTTCCACACAGCAGGGTCGGGAGGGACGTGTGGACGATCTTGGAGGCTTTTATACCCCTGCGCAACAGTATATAGCCCTGGGGTGGCTCCCCAACCGCGGGCGTCCTTCCTACCAACGCGCAGAGGCGCCTTACCGTGCAGCAGAGTGAGAAAGAGGTCGCGTTCTTGAATCAGCTCTGGAGGAACAGGCGGGAGTCTCCATCGCAGCCAGTTGCTGCCAGCCCACAACGAAATGTCCCATAGAGAAACGCAACCAGCTCGATCCAGCCACGGTCGTAGCGCTTGCAGAGAACTGTAGCTTGATAATGTGGGATGCATCATGATGCTATCGTCCCATATTCTAATTTCTTTGTCGTTGCCAGGAATCCAATACACTCTGTCTCTGATTAAAGGAGCTGCTTTGAGACAAAGTTTGATCAGTTGCGAACCTGAGGTGGGCAGTGAGGTTTCCAGGCATATTTTCCATTTCCCCATGAAATACTTCCTCCATAAAGCTCTTTGCGCCCACCCTGGGTGTGGACCAATGATTCTCCAGAAAATATTGGCTCCCATGGCTGTGTTTTGGAGGCTGAGATCTTTAAATTTTAGGCCTCCTTCATTCTGAGGCTTACAGATTTTCTCCCAATTTACCAAAGGGATTTTCTTGTCATTGTGTTTATCGCCTTTCCAGAAGAATTTGCAGATGAAGGCTTCCATTTTTTTGATGATGCCAATGCGAGCAAGGATTACAGAGAATTGAAAAATGGGGAGACTACTGAGAACAGATTTGATGAGGACAATTTTTCTAGCAAGGTTTAACCATGAGAATCCCCATGCTTGAATTTTAGCCTTGAATTTATCCAGAAGAGGGATCCAATCTCTGCTGTAAGCAAGTTTTCGGAAGATAGGAAGGCCCAGCTAGGTAAAAGAGGTCCAACTGAGGGAGGCAGAAAAGCCAAGGATTCTGGTGATGGCCGAAAGAATGGAGGCAGAGATATTGCCCTTTTCCTTGGGTATGAGGGCAAGGAAGGCAGAATTAGTGCTGCCCCCTATTTTCTGGAAATTTTGAGATTTCAAGATCATTTTGTAGAGGTCTTTCTCCACAATTGGCCAACAGGTTTGAAGGAATCTTGCAGTGAAGCCATTCGGGCCTGGGGCTTTGTCGAGCTCCATGTCGGAGAGAGCATATTTTATTTCTTTTATAGAGATCTTAGCTTCTAGATGCTGATTCATTAGAGGGGAGATCTTAGAAGGAACCGCCTCCAAAAATTTAGAGTTTGGGTCAGTCACTCCCTCTTCTCTGTACAAATTTTTAAAGTGGTTGAAAGCTGCTCTCTTTATGCTCCCAAAGTCTTTGTGAGTCGAGTTTCCTTCTTTTATTTCTGCAATAGAATTGAAGCTCTTTCTAGCTTGAGCTTGTTTATGAAATAAGGCGGAGTTTCTGTCTCCCGCTTTAAGCCATAAACTCCTAGACTTTTGTCTCCAATGCTCTTCCTTCGAAAGGCAGGCTTTATGAAAGGTTTGTTGAAGCTCAGCTTCCTTATCTAATACTTCTTTAGTGATTTCTACGTCTTCATTTTGAGCGTGATGCTGAGCAAGTCTGTCTTGGGCCTGCTTTCTCTCTTGTGTAGGGGAGGGGAGAGATTTGGCCCATGATTTAAGAACAGCTTTCAGTCTTCTAAGTTTTTCTTCCCAAATGAAGAAAGGTGAACCCTTCACTGGCACTTTCTAGCTGTCCTAAACTAAATTCAGGAACTCAGGATCCTTGACCCAAAGAGGATTGAATATGAAAGGTATGGGACCAAGATCCATGTGATCCAACATCTCAAGCATAATAGGCTTATGATATGAAACACTGCAAGGGAGGATATGCAATCTGGATTCTAAGCCCAACAAAAGAAAAGAACTTTGCACCAAACATCTATCAAGTCTAGCAGCAATGTGACCGGGGCCTATTCTTTTATTGGACCAGGTATACTTACTATTTTCTGAGGGGATATCGAGCAGATCCCAGTCCTGCATGAGATCCTCCACCCAATCCCTTGCAGGGTCCCTTACGATTGTGCCTCCTCGCTTTTCCTCCATGCGCAGAGTGAGATTTAGATCACCCGCAATAATGATGTTTTCCAAGTTCTTTGATTCCAACAGATGTCTGACGGAGTCCCAACACTCCCTTTTCTCCCCTATATTTGCTGGGACATAGACATTAAAAAGGCAGAAAGTCTCCCTCGAGTCCACAGGTTGAAGCTTCAAAAACAGCCAGTGGGTATTGAGTGTCTCAGAGACCAACCTATACTTGAGAGGATTCCAGAGAGAGCCCAGCCCCCCAGAGGCTCCCCGTGCTAAAACTGCTTGGCCTTTGCTTCCATTCCAAATTTTTTTACTGGTTTGGAGGAACTCATTGCCCTCCATTTTGGTCTCCTGGATCAGAAGAATATCTGGGGATTCTCTTCTAATAAGACTTCTCACTGCTTCTTCTTTCACTTTACTCCCCATTCTTCTGCAATTCCAGGAGACGATCTTCATCATTTATTTTTATGATGATGGGCTCCCTTGGAGCCCTGCGATTGATTTTTAGATATCTTCAGATTTTTGCCTAGGAGTTTCTCCAGAGTGGGCTGACAACCCTGAAGTTTGTCTTTGTAAGTTTCCTGGTCTCTCTTTTCTCTGGCATATTTTCGGCCCCTTGCTGATCTTCTGACCGATGTCTGTGTATCTCCTATTTCTCCTTCCTCCTCTGACTATTCCAAATCATGTTCCTCCTCGGAGGCTTCTGTTTGCTTATCCTTATTTCTTGCTGTGGCACTTTCTTCAGGTCTTGATCCTGCTGAGGCCATTTTTTCTGAGGGTTTATCTTGCCTATCCTCTTCCTGAGGAACCTCTTCTTCAGAGCTGAAGAACTCATACCTGTTTTTTTGACTTGTTGGCTGAGGTACATTTTGGGCGGAGGCAGGCTGGGGTCCTTGGCCATTTGGGGCCCCAGATTTCTTATGTGAGGTCTTTGACCACTTAACTTGATTCCAACCATCTTCCTTTCCTTTCTCTGCTTCCCCTTTGTTCAGACACCCTCTTGCAAAATGACCGTAGATGTGACATTTATGGCATTTGAAAGGGAGCTGCTCATAGTCCAGCACTTGCACATGCGTCCAACTACCAACCTTTATTTTGATAGCCTCCGGAAGCCCCACTTCTAAGTCCACCTCGACACAGATTCGGGCACAGTCATACTGATCGTTGTTGTTTGCTCTGTCAATGAACTTTCCCAACGTATTGCCAATGTGCTTGAGGGAATCCCAATTCCAACAATGCACTAGAAGATTTGGGAGCTGAACCCAGACAGGGACTGCTGTCGGGACATCCACGGCCGAATCGAAGTCTGGGGTCCATTTATTGAGGTAGAGACCCTGAGGGCCCATGAAATAGGGCCCATTCCTGAAGATCAAGTCTTTGTCCTCCTTAGAGTTGAACTCAAACAGGAAGTAGCCTCTTCCCAGGAAATAAGAAGTGACTTTATTCTTGATCAGCGGGATCCAGTTCTTAACAACCCAATTTTCCGTTGATTTTGGCGAGGGCCAAAGGCCCGTGAACTGACCCACCAGGGCACGATCTGCCAGGGACAAAGCGACCTGGATCGGGCCCTCAGGAGGAAGGATGACCTCAGGAACATCAGCAAGTTTTTTGAAAAACTTGGCATCTTCAGACTTCTTCTTCTTGGGCAACGAAGCTAACAAAGAGGATAAAGCAGCTTCAACATCAGGGGGAGAAGAAAGCGAAGGACCGAGGGGCGAGCCCTGGTTCTCCATGGCCGTGAAGAGCAGATCAGCAACAACACTCCCAAGCTGCACAAAGCAAAAATGGAAGACGAAGCATCTCAGAGCCAAAGAGAAGCAAGAAAGAACCGAACATAACCTACAGGAAGAGGCCCCGCGGTAGAGGAGCGGGACCCAGCAGATCCGGCGAGGGAGGCTGATCGAGCGGAACAGAGAGACCCTGAGGGAGGAGCAGGGGGAAAGGAGGACAAGACACAACAGGAGGACACGGCACAGTAGGGCGCAGCAGGAGGCAGCAGACACAGCAGGACGCAGCAGGAACAGCAGGAGCAGGGGCCCTGCGAGAGCAGGGGCAGCAGCGCAGGGGCAGCAACGCAAGGGCGATGGCGGCGCAGCTAGGTCACGCAGCGCAAAATATCCTTATTTTGATCTATTCTTCATACAAACCTTACTAAAGTAAGTTTATCATAATTTTAAAATTATAATGCAAAACATAAAATTTTAAATTATTATTTGGCTGTATGTGTAAAATTATAATAAATATATGAGTTTATTGAAAATAATCGTTTTTTCAAATAGTTAAATTTAATTTTACAATTAAATTTAACATTAGATACAACTTTTTCTTACAAAATAATTACATTAATTTATGACCTTTGACTTAATCTTTCAGCTTCTAAGAATTATCTTCTTTTTATTTTTTTTATCTAACTCTCATGAAGATAAAGATTAATTACATTAACTAGTTTAAAATGCATTAGCAATTACAAAAAATATATATGATAAATATTTCTACTCACAAAACCCTATATTCAGTTAAATAAAAACTTATTAAATTATTTAGTTTAAATAATGTATTTTTTTAATAATGATACATTAACTTATAATTATATATGATAACAATTCATAAGATAAATATTTCTAGATAACAACAACTCGCTATCAGTTAAAAATTAAATTTTAATAAAAAATCTATATCATACTAAAATTTCACCATCTCTCCATATTTATCGATCAATATTTTTCCATATTTATCAATCAATATTTTCCATGTGAATGGTAATTTATTGTATTACGTATTCCCAAATATTTTTACGCCAGAGGCATTTTCTTTATAAAATTAGGTGGGAAAACATTGTTCACCCCACCCAATCATAAAACTTCCTTATTGCCCTTCTAGCCAATTATATTTTAACATGTGCAGACAAAATATTGGGTGAGTTTAAGTCGTCCTGGCCTTCCTCGATTTCTCCACCGTCCTCGCAATTCTTGCATTTGGTGTCTATCTTAGGTTGCTTGTTATTTCCCGCGCGGCCATTAACAACCTCCACCACTTCCTTCCAGCGCTTATGCTTCATATTCCCATGGTTTAACTCCAGATAATGCTCACCCAAAGCATCGATCAGAGTCAGGGTAGCAGTCTCGCTCCAGATATCGTATTCCAATGTTTATACTTTTTGTACATGGCTGGATACAGGCATGAGTTAGTCGTTACAACTCAAATGGATGGAAAACACTTATCAGACCTTGCAAAAAGTAGTGTGCCTTTAGATGCAGCCATGATCCTGGGGAACTCAGTATGTAATACGCCAGAGGCATTTTATTTATGAGATTGGGTGGGCAAACATTGTTCACCCCACCCAATCATAAAGCTTCCTTATAGCCCTTCTAGCCAATTATATGTTGACATGTGTAAAAAGTAGCGTGCCTTTTGATGCAGTCATGATCCTGGGAAACACAATATGTAATACGCCAGAGGCGTTTTCTTTATGAGATTGGGTGGGAAAACACTATTCACCCCACCCAATCATAAAGCTTCCTTATCGCCCTTCTATCCAATTATATGTTGACATGTGCAGACATAATATTGGGTGAGTTTAAGTTGTCTTGACCGTCCTCGATTTCTCCACCGTCCTGGCGATTCTTGCATTAGACGTCTGTCTTAGGTTTCTATTTATTTCCCAGGCGGCCATTGATGGCATCCGCCACTTCCTTCTAGTGCTTCTGCTTTATATTCCTGCGGTCCATCTCCATATAATGCTCACCCCAAGCATCGATCATAGTTAGGGTAGCAGTCCGGCTCCATATATCATATTCCAACATTTATACTTTTTGTACATGGTTGGATACAAGCATGAGTTAGTCGTTGCAGCTCAAATGGCTGGAAAACAATTAGCAGACCCTGCAAAAAGTAGAGTGCCTTTGGATGAAGTCATGATCCTAGGAAAGTCAGTATGTAATGAATGCTCAAAATATGGAGATTTTGAGAAGGGAAGCTTCTATCAGAACATGCAGGACTTTCTGGAAAAATCAATAATATCGAAGGATCACTATGATAGAGAGTCAATTATCCATGATATTTATTTTGCAGTATTGATTACAGCTGAGAAATTTGGAACAGAGGGGCAGGAATTAGAGGAAACATTAAAGGATGCAACCTCTCGTCCAATTGGAAGTGCGATACATATAACTGATGCCAAAATTGACCCCAGGATCAAAGCAGCAAAAGCCATCTATCTATTTGCAACAGAAGTTACTGTTTGTGCACGTGACGTTGAATTGAAAAGGTAAAAAGCACTGGAGGATGCAACAAATCTATTAAGAAAAGAAAAAGAAAGACAACGAAAATTTTGTGGGAGTGGAAGCGAATTGCAGTAGAGATTTGGTCATCATTTGTCATAAATTAGGGAAATATAGAAGGCAACAAGAATATTTGATTACATTAACAAATAAAAGTGTCTACAAAAGAAAAATAATCTCGCATGGAATATGTATCTCCATTCTCAACTTAACTGTTGTATATAAATATTTTTTTTATTCTTTCAATAGTTTGTTATTCACTATCCCATAAGCTATTTTTAGCCTCGTGGACGTTAAAAACACTTTCTTTCTTTCTTTCTTTCGTCCATCCCCCACCTGCTACCACACGATCTCCCCCGGTGAGCTCTCCAGCAAGCTGAGGTGAAGGGGGAAGAGGAGGTGGTGGTGACGCGGTAGGCTTGACAGAGGAGGAACCAGAAAGAGGCATCGACAAAGAAAGACTAAGTCTGTTTGATGCACCACCGCCAACACCAGTATTTTCGTCGGCGACGACTTCAGCCGTGCCTCCTCCACTGTGGTGGTGGTGCCAATGAGCGTTATTACTCTCGTCCATTGCGGTTTTAACGTAGAGGGAAAAAAAAACGGTGATGGAGAATCCGAAGTTGACTGAAACCAAAAACTCCAAAATCGACAGGGCATGCTGGAAATCTGCAAGGGTGCTCAAGTTGCAAAGTCGAGAGAAGAAGATATATAACCATGCATTTTATCTATTTTCTTTTACCTCGACGCTACATTATCATGCATTTTTGGTTTTCTTCTATCCAATGATATACTTAGCAAGAAACCAAGTTAATGTATTGGTTCTCATACAATCATGGAATCAATTGTTGCATGTACTTTGAGAATCAAGTGAGGTTTGTGGATGAATATGAAGTGAATTTTCTCGTTACCCTAGTCTGCATCTAAAAGAATTTGAATTTATTGATTTGTTATTTTCCCTTGAATTTCATTCTCGCCCTCGCTAACATTTATCTACCATGTCTACTCCTTATGGAACGACATGGGCGCACTGATAGTGTTTAAATACAACAATTAACTTTATATCTCAATAAGCGGATGTGCAACTTAGATGGATCATCTTGCTCCAACCCGATGGGAGGTTCAATTATTCTACAGATCCGTTGATCAGGGTTTTTGCTATATTAGCCGACGACGAACTTGGAAAAGATGGTAGTGAATGACCTTTCTTATACGAACAGATGACCACAATAATCTTGAACAAAACGCTTTTAACTCAATGATATAAATACCATATTACGTTTCTGAAGTGGATCATATGATGCAGCTAGTTCAACTCTTTAATTAGGGTTTCAGTCTATATTCAAAAATCCTCTCCAGAGCTGTCGGAAATAGGGTTTACAAATTAATAAACCAAAACTCGAGATCCCTCTTATCTATGCCCCTATGCAGCCCACCCAAACTATTCATCCAACACTCAAGAGAGTCGCTACTCTTCCTCATTCTCCTGCCAAAGCCCTCTCTGCAGCACAACCAGTTTACTTGAGAAATAGAGGTGTTAACTAGCAGAAACTTGCTTGGTTTCTGCTTGATAAATAGAGGTGTTAACCATTGCTTGATAAATTGTCTTTACACAATGAAAAAAAATGCTTTAATGTCAATGGAATTTCACATAGAGTAGCCAAATTTTGCAAGAGATGCTTCTGAGCCTAGTAGCCAAATTTGGCAAGATATGCTTCTCAGCCTATTGTTATATTCAAATGAGCATCTCTTTCTCAAATTTTTTCTTTTTTTCCAAACTTATTTTCTTTCTCATTATTGGCAAGGAGCTCCATGATTTTTTTATTTGATCCATTGTACGAGGGAGTTCATGAATCCATTTTGTATGTTTCTTGAGTGCAAAGGGTTTCCTTTCCTTCATCTTCTCTCTTCATATTTGTCATTTGTTGATTCTTATCCCACCTTGGTACTTTCTCCGCTTCTCAAATGTCATATCGTAAAGCATAAGATGAGAAGGGAGCACAGAGAGGAAGGATACCATCATTACTATGCCATTATTCTGGGACAATTATGTTAGTGTAACTTTATTTTTAAATTTAACCTCCTATTACATTCTTTAAAAGATATATAGAAACTAAAATTTCCATGTATTTCACTTAATTATTGTGTTCCACATTCCCCGCTCCCCAGCGTTACTTTGCACCTCTCGGTGCAAATGCTAGTAATTAAATTTTAATAAAATAAAATAGAAGAAATAATAAGTTATTGTTTTTTAAAAGAATGAAATTTATACCATATTAATGATTATATGCTTGGGTATTTTTTAATAATCTCAAACCCTCTTACAGATTATCCCATTTCATGTGAAATTTAGAATAAAAATTTTCAAAGCAATAAGGTAACGAAATAATCACACAATGATGAATCATGTAGTCTCATAAAACGACTAGTGCTTCGTGATGTAAGTAGTGACTCAATTGTCAATCCTAGTCGTTGCATCGAAATTCCCCACTAGGAAATGCCCATCCATTAAATTCGAGAGTTTGTACCTGCATATGTGTCCACTTTCAACCTATCAAACACATCAAATTATGGGCGAATCTTATTTCCAAGTCTATAGATCCATAAATGTCCAGGGGAAGGAAATTCTCACCATATAATTAAATCAATTACATCATTATGCAGTGAGCGTTTCCTTCCCCCGAGCATTTATGGGTCTATAGACTCAAAAATAAGCTTCGCCTCAACTCACGTAACTGCCAAATCCGCATGGTGCAGCTGCTGCTTCTCTATCTTAAGTGGCATGCATGCTAGTATTTATTTTGTTTTGGGAACACTTTGTTTGAATGTTTGGACATATAAGTGTTGAACCCTTGGTTAAACTAAGAGGGGGGGGTGAATCAGTTTAACACATTCATGGACTTTTAAAACTTTCCTTTAAACTTGTTTACACCTTCATTTCATGACCAACTTAATATGTGTGCAATCTTAATATGTGAGCAACAAGGATTAAGCAGATTAGATAATGTAACAACAAATTTAATATGTGAGCAGCAAGGATTAAGCAGATTAGATAATGTAACAACAAATTTAATATGTGAGCAGCAAGTTTTAAGAAGATTAGATAAACCATATCAACACATAAACATCATGCACATAGACAATAGATATAAGTGGAAACCCGTAAGGGAGAAAACCACATCTTATTATTGTTGTGATGCAAAGGCAAGCTCCAACTCCCTCTCACCACTGATTTTCTGTAGGCTCCAACCTACAAGAGGTTCCTACTTCATTTCTGCAAGCTACAACTTGCAAGGAAGCTCCAACTCCCATCAATTTTCTGCAGGCAACAACCACCAAGAGGCTCCTACCTCAGCCAGCTAAAAATGACATCTATCAAGCTACAACTTGATATGGAAGCACCAACTTCCTTTATTTTCTACAGGCTACAACCTATAGGAGGCTCCTACCTCAGTCAGCTACAACTGACATCTATCAAGCTACAACTTGATATGGAAGCACCAACTTCCTCACATTACAATAAAATCATATGCTGATTTACCAGGATATCAGCTCTGTTCAGTTCCCGCTTCACTACTGTCCATCAGTCTTCATGTCTGCCTTATATCATCTCTGACTCTTCACTGCTTCTCTATCTGCTCTTTCTTCTTCTTACCCTCTCTGCCTCATTTCTCCATTCTCTAACCTCTCTATGCATATCTATGTGATATCATTTATAGAGTTCACCTCATGACTATTTGTATTCCACAGGGAATTTGAATTGTACATCCATGACTCTTTGCCTTCTGCCTTCTCATTTATTTGTCCAGCTCATTCAGAGGAATATAGCAATATGTACAAATTTCAGTTTTACAGTGGAGTTTTGTTTGCCTACGGAGACTTGCCAATGCATCACAAACAATATAAAAAATAATTTTAAATCATTTAAATTCACATTTACAGTTACATAACTCAATTTCACTCAGCCCTTTTTCGGCCCTTGTCTTGATGTGCATTCGTATTTTCAGTTGTTGTCACTGCCTTTTCAGTTTCTTCTTACTCTCCTGCTTTCTATGCATGTACACCTGTCAACCCCACATTTTCATTCCTGTGCATGTAAAAATGCATTCCCATTAATGTTCTAAATCTGGCAGCTGTTATCATGTTACAATTCTATATACTCTCCTGTTCACTGCAATTGTGTATCTATTGCATATATAACTTCTTTACAAATTCATGCCCCAAATGAATATCAAATTCTGGCAATCTTTACACGTGGAAGCTACCTTTCCGTTCTTAACACACTGGTCAGAACCCAACAATCAAATAACATTGGTCTTCATATACAGAAGCTGCATTTAATGCTCTATGGTTAAGAAACCATAGTCAAGTCCATTTCATGAATATTAAATGTTCGACTTTGCTATCATTCAATGTAGGTCTCGACCCTCACACATATTTATATATATATGATAATTCTTTATCAACCATACAAATATTCCTTTTGTCTTACACTCCCGACTTTGGATAAAACCGAAACACTATATAATAGCGTCATTTGTAGATGTAAATGCGTTTTAAATGCTTACACTGTACATAATGCAATTAAACATTTCTACTTCATAATCGTCGACTTTGTTAAACCAACGCACAAATGCATATATCAACAGGAACTTGTGGGCCCACATCCTTGTTCAACACATCATTCAACTCATATTAATTAATCCGACCCCGTAACTTCACGTAATAGTTTAACTCCAAACTTCATAGGATAACACTCGGACCCACGCACTTAACTCACCACTTCAATTGACAGCTGCAGACTTATCGCACTTCCTTTTGATGATCCGATGATCATCGCACAACCAAACCGCCCATCTTTTAATTCTTCAAATTAATGCGATAAAGTGCGTTAACAACCCAACAAATTTCTCATGCGAACATCGTCTGATCCTTGGATCGGATCATCCAACAGCTATCGCACTTTTTAAGGACCGAACTTTAGCACGAAAATAAAATGCGAAATGGGTGGTAAACGAATACCACTTAAGCCACGTGTCAAGCAAAGGGCATTATCACATTATTTTTCAGGATTCCGCTTACCACTTTTTCATAATGCGAACACCACAGTTGGTTTTAAAAACCGTTGTCACTGTTCATACCTTACGATTCCATTTGTTTCATTTCTTCATAGTTTCGCTTCCTTCCAAAATGTTGCAAAGGGCTTGAAGACCATAATCTTTCACGCTGCATTCGAACATATTAAAATTCAGAGATTAACATGCTGCGTTCCTCATAAAAATATTGAAACCTCATCGATTTCTCTGTGTGGTGACCCTGACGCCAGAGTTTGTATCAATTCTTGTAAATCGAACCCAACCCATTCAATTCAACCAACAATGTTTGAATACAAGATCAACATGCCGACGATCTGATGCAGACATCACTTATATTGCCCATTCACAACGATAAAATGCATTGATGTTATTGAATTCTTCACGCAGACAATTCATCACCAAGAACATATACTCAAATGTTTCTCTGCTGCTATAACTCAATAAAAATGAATCAATTCAATTAAATTCAATAAAGGAACATGGTTTGTTCCTTATAGACTTTCAAGCAGGGTTCCATTTAATTAAATCCGCAATCCCAATTTCTCGTTTTCAATCCTGATCTACCTTACTGTCTTATCAGTTGCATTCTGAATCATGCTTCAAAATACCAATTAAAAGTTCGATTTCCCTATTGCATTTCAACTCGAATTATAGTATTAACTCTGTCTCGTTAATTTCTCTACCGTGCCATTCCACCTTCAACAGCTTCCAATGTATGATTGCACCATTTCTAGACATAGTTTTGTTCTGATTTCACAATCGGAATGTAGTGCTTCATTTCATAAAAGAGCAGGTCTATGAAAAACCTCTATTTCTTCTTCTACTGCGATATAAATCATCGACTCATGATTTTTTTCTGCATGTGAAAACGCACCATCTTCTTGATTTGCTGGTTGTCTACAGTTCATTCTTCACTTGTGTTAGCCCCCCTATAAATCTTTGCCAAAGAAAAGTAGGGGGCTAAATTATTTTTGAGCCTTCAAGGAATGCATCTCCCCAGAAGAAACATCATCCTTGAAGTCTCCTGTGCCTTTTCCTTTGATAGATTTCCCCCTGCTGGCTCCCTTTATAAGGTCTCATTGATTACATAATTTCTACTCCAAAAAGGCCTTATTTCGCCCCTTGTAGCTCTGTAGTTTTCCCCCATTTTATCCTTTTTCCCCTTTTCCCAAGTTCCTTTTCCATCCCAAAATCCCCCCTTTTATGGTCCCCTTAAATCTCCCCAAATCCCTTTGAAAACCCACCTTTACCCTTTGTCTAGCCAAATTCTCACCTCTGTTCCCTATCGCTACCCTCCTTTGGCTTTGAAATGCACCGAAATGGATTAAAACCCCACTTTTAACGTTATAATAGGGCTAGCACCTTTCGGCCAGCCCCCTCGGCTTTCTTCCACCTCGTGACCAGAGCGCTAAAACCACCCGCCAGCCCAAAGGAACTCTTATTTCATATGGTCATCGGGCGCGTTTACAGCCGTTGATCTTCACAGAACGGACGGCGATCGCCACCCCCCCGCAGCCTCCGTCGTTCTTCTTGTTCACCGCTCGATCGAAGATCCATCGTTCATTTAAATTGCGATCAACGGTCCGTAATCCCTCGTCTCGGTGGTCCCCGCAGCGCACTATTTCAAAACCACCTGGTTTCTATCGCACCACCTTCGGGCGAGGGGCAGTATTTTCTGATCGCGAAGTGATTCCATACAGCTTCTGACGCGTGGCACCGGTATGGATGGAAAATCACCCTCCCATCGCGCATTAAAGTTCATCCGTGGACACGCAGCGATATTAATATCATTCGTCCGATCCAGAGCCCTCCATCCAACGATGATCGATCCATGAAGCTGCGCACGCGATAGCCCATAGCCACCGTACCCCTAGCCCACCGTCCATCGCCCCGACGTGTTTTCCACCGTCGATCTCTGCCAAGATCGGACGGCTCTGTTTCGTCTGCATGTTCCACCGTTGACTGGCCCCATATCGCCACGTCACCCTCTCCACGTGTGTCCATAATATATTCGCTCCCGCCATATATATTTGTTCCAAGGTCGATTTTTCGTAAGTTTTATTTAAACTTTCGCTGCACTCCGCCCACGTCCACCCGACTCTGTTCCATTGTCATACTGCATTACCCACTATAGTCCCGCGCTATTCCGACATCTCATCCTTCTGCACAGCTATTCTCGTCCCATTGCATCCACCATCTTCGTGCATAAGTTTTCTTAATAGGTTTGCGTGTTTTGCAGGGTTATGAGCGGCAGAAAACTGTCATGTTTCTCAATCTCTGTTACCGTGACAGAGAACGCAGGAAAGATCAGATGCAGAGATTGAATTAAGGAAGCAAGGCCTGGGAAGGTTATATACATGACTTCATTTAAATAACAGGGTTGAAAAATCTGTACGATCTTCCCAGGGCCACTGAGTGCACAGATTTCGCAGTCAGAGATATAAATGGAGCAGCAGAGAGCTTAAGGCACGCAAATGAAGATATATAAGCCTCAGGTTCAAATATTTAGAGGCAAAGTACCAGATTGAAGACCCAGGGATCACGTAGAAGGTACAGCACGCAGAAATCAATGCATATCAGGGTTTCTACAGCAGCAGAATGTTTTTCCTCCATAAAGGACAAAGTGCCCATGCAGTTTTTATTCTACACCATGCTCCTGAAGAAATTTCCACCCTGACAACAGTCTGAAGCTACCAGAGCATTTGTTTCATAAATACGACAGACTTCCCAGTCGTTTATTTATCATTTGTTTATTCACCAAAAGTACCACAGAGTCATGCAGATCAAAGTAAATCAAGAGACATACCGAAGTAAATAGAGGCCTGAAGAAGACCACTCTTCCATCCAAAGAGTGACAGGAATTGAATGCTCAGAATTTAAACAGAATGGTCTTCGGCCCTCTTTCTTTTCAGAAGTTTTAATACTGCATTTAGTTCTTTACCTAACTCCTCTGCTTCCCTTCAGCTATAAAACTCATGAGATAATATTGTAAAGGTTGTTGATGAGATATCAGAGAACTGCAAGTTGTTTCTGTGAGATATAGTTCTGTGTAAGTTGTAAGATAGGCTGAAGAAAGATGTATTCAGGCTAAATGTTCAAGATGCGGGCAATGTTGTACATGACTGGTGTTGTTTTTTAATATGACAAGCACATTTCTTTGGATCCTGATTTAAAGCAGCTGGTGATGTTTTTCTATCTCTGTGTTTTATTTCATTTCATTACACTTCTTCTGGCTTGCATCAGAAATCTGGCATAGGATTTGCCCTTGTTAGGCACCCTATGTTTATGCTCTCCTTGCCTTTATGTTTTCTACTAAATGTGTTATCTAAGGATTGATTTAAATTAATTTAACCAGTGTAGTGGTTTGATATATTGCTAGCTGATGTATGAATTAATGGAATCTGTCTTTAGATGTTCTTGTTTAGATTTAATTAAATGAGTTTAGAACACTGGGGGGTTTATAACTCTGTCTCTGCCTCACTAGGATCTTTCCATTTCAATTAAACTTTCCAAGGTCCCTCAAGTTGCCTCTGATTATGTCCAAGCAGGTCTGGAGTTAAATGACCTCTGACCTGATCTATAGACAAAATTGGATGGTTTTCCTCTTTTCACTTTCAATCCTTAATGCTCCATGCCACACAATCATTTTAGGATCCAATGCTTTAGATGACTAGCCCAACTGAAAGCTTGCACATTGAACAACAAGTAAACCCTTTCTTGACTCAATTGCCCAATGGCCTTGATGTTCTCTGAGTTATCTACGTTAGCCTAAAATCCTCTCTGCTCATTGCCTTGTCTTATATTGAACCCTTCATTCCTGATTCCCAACAACCAAACTCAAACAATCAAAGAAACAAACTCCGAGCCTTATAACTAGCCTAACATCTTAACATTTGAGCTTTCAAAGACATAAACCTTTGCTTATATAGAGAGATCCCTCTCTGGACCCAGGAGGGATAGATCCTGAGGTCTGAAAGTGGTTTGATGTTGTCTCATCTTTTGGTATTTCCAACCTTGCCAAAACATGGGAACCCCATCAACTTGTATCATAGTCCTTCAATTCACTCTATGGCATCGAT
This sequence comes from Pinus albicaulis, assembly GCA_034641835.2. Taxonomy (NCBI): domain Eukaryota; kingdom Viridiplantae; phylum Streptophyta; class Pinopsida; order Pinales; family Pinaceae; genus Pinus; species Pinus albicaulis. Next base: position 661,974,092 of record CM076573.1, on the reverse strand, counting down.
CCTGATCGATGTCTGCAATTTTCCTACAGTCTTTTCAAAGATAAGTACAATGATACACAGAACACCATTCAAACCCTTGCCACAGAGTTTATTCAAACCTGTTTATAAACCCTGATCGACTCACATATGTAATAAATCATCAATGCATAGATAATTGCACACCACAACATCAATAACACATAGGACCCATTTAGACCCCCAATTATAGAGTCTCACCTCACTGGTTCTCATACAAATCCTTTTACATACACAAATCAACTCAGTGGCCCTTTCAACCTCACTACTCTATCTCTCTAGATCTCCAATCAAATGGCCCTTCTACTACTGCCTCTGCTTCATGTCTGTCTCCTTTTTCTTATTGCTGGTTCAGGTGTTGCTCCTTTGCCATCAATGACAATATTTCCAACAGTATCCCCCTTTGGCATTGATGGCAATACTCCACCAATACTCCAATGCTTCCTTGAGGACTTCCTCCCCCTTTCATTCTGAAAGATGTGTTTTGTCTTCCTCTACCTATCTTCTTTTGCTTGCTTTTCCTCCCCCTTTGACATAAATGGCAAAAGGATGCACATCTCTCAGTGTAGACTCTATCTTTGCATTTCCTCTCTCTGAGTTGTGTTTAGGCCCTTCTTCTTTTGAGTTTATACCTTGCTGCTCCAGACTGGTGTACAAGAGTTGTTGAGAGAACACTTTTGAGAATTATTGAACTTGTCTATACAGTAGGTGATGATAGAACAACCATATATAATCAGAGATGCATCATTGGTCCAAAACTAAAATACTGAGAATGCTTCAAATATACTTCAGTCTCTAGTATGATATTCTTGAGAAATACATATCTGTTGAGGAGGATTGTAGATGGAATATGTTTTCTTCTGCAATACACATCTGCAGTACAACATCTGCTCAATTATGATGAAGCCAATCTGTGTTTTATAGCTGTGGTTCACCTTTCGTGCCTGTTGGTGGTGATATGAGCTAGGATGCTGACAAGGATATTATACTTAATAATTGAAAGGTCCTTGATACTCTTTTCAATGGTGACATACTGGAAATCCTTTCTGCTGAAGTATGCTTTTGATGAATCAATAACAGACTTTTGGGCTTCAACTGTAAGCTTAACACAACTAGTCCTTCATACTTCTGATACTTTAACTGTTCTATCATGATTATATTTACCAAAAACATATTCAAGATGTTTAATTGTAATCTTAGCAAACAGACTTCACACGGTGTTATGAATGATCTTAAGAAGGAGGCCTTGAAGATATATATGTATTGACTTCAGGAAGGCATGCAGTTATACCTAGAAATAGATCATGCTCAATATACTACTTCAAGTGTAAGCAAGATAATGATCCTTTTTCCCTTTCATTGACCCTTTTATGCTTTTAAAAATGCAGATAACGTTGGGATACTAGCTTGATGTACTCTTGCCATAATTCTTTGATCCTGAGGACCTGTACCATACTGCTGCTCCACTGATAACACTTGGTATTCTGTTGATAGGCATGCTACTTGTACTTAAATACCAATTGATACTACCATGCAGAGATTTCACTTCAACTCACACATGAACCCATAGTTAAGACAACCTTCATAGTTTCTACTATTGAGCTCTCCACTGTTCTCAACAACAGTTATCAATATACTGAATCTGATCTTGGCATCATTAACCTTTTGCTTAGTCTGTCATTCTGGTTTAAAAGAATGTCACCGCATTTTCCTTTCTAGGACTGCTCCAGAATCATTGCAGCTTTATATACAATTCAACTGTTTCTAATATAAAGATCTTTGGGAAGACATATTCAATTTCTATACTAGGAATCTTCATGGGCAGATCACTAAGAGATTTATCACTTACTTAACTGCATTCCTCCAAGGGAACTTTTTCATAGATGAATGATGTAATGACATAATGATGATAGGCACTTTTCTTACTCATCCTTCTTAATGTGATTCATTGTTAATTCTAGCAGTATGATGCACAATGTGATCATCCTTTATGGGTCTTTCCTGTTCTGTAGCTCAAAACATAATTTTTTGTGATTTTAACCATTCATCACTTAATGTGTTGATGTCTTCTTAGCTTACATGTTCATGGCTGAAGTTCCCTTTACCATCATAGCTGCTTGTTGCCTTCTCTTCTTCCATCAATCTGTCAGCTATTGTGTCCTTCAGGTATTCTTCTTCCTCTATAGTTCTCTATTAGAGAAATTGTCCTCTCCCTTCCTGACCTTTTATCTGTTCTCATTCCAAGGAGCTCTTCTTAGACCAAATTTGTGGGGAATATTTATGAACTGCTCTCCCCTTGGGATGTTGCTTCATATCTATCACTGGTTGGATATTTGCGTTGCTTCCTAGAGTAGCTCCCCCTGAGACTATGATATATTCAATATGTTATTGAGGTAACAGGCTCCCCCTTTCTCTTTTCTTTCCATACTTTATTGGGTTCTTCATAATGTCTTCACTTCTTTTTGATTCATAGTTTTTTTTATTTGATTAGATTCCATCATCTCTCTGGAGTTCTTTAATGTATATGGCAGTTTACAGTCTCTTTATTTGTGACCAAGCTTGAGGCATGCATAACATCTTATTTTACCAAGGTACATTTGAGTTGATGTATAATACTTTGTTCCCCTTTTTGAACACAATTTACATTCAACATATTTATGTCCAAATTCATTGCATGAATAACAGTAGCCATGGAAATGATTTGTGCACCTGGTGAAAGATTGTCTTTTCCAGTTGCTTGCTTGAAGGGTTCTTCTCATTTGTTGCATCCTTTGCTGGTTGGACTGGATTTGCTTTGTCTTACAATATGCTGCAATAAGTCCAGGTTTGTGGTAAGAAAAACAAGTGATACTTCTCATAGGAGGAAAGAACCTACTTTGACATCTTCCAAATTTATTCAACTCATATTCAGGAGTGTATGAGCCTTTTTCAGCTGAATGTTTCATCCTCTCATTCTCTGTCCTTTCATGTTTCTGCTTGTTTTTGTTTATTTCTTTGCAAATCATGTACTTGCTGGCTTCTACTTCTGTAGGAATCTTCTGAGCTGCTTCATTATCCTTTACAACTTTTACAAACTTGATATTCCTGTTGTCTTCTACCTTGAACTTACTTGTTTCTCCTTCATAGCCTATCCCAGTATTTATGAGAGGAGACCTTTGAGCATTTAGAATTTGGTCCAACTGTCCAGAGATTTTCATTTGATGAGTATTCATTAATAATTCTCTTTGGGATTTTTCTAATTTCTTTCTCAGGCACACTACTTATTCTTCCAATTTCTCACATTCCAAACTTTTCTCTCTCATTTGTTGCAGCAGAGTGTCTTCTACTTTCCTTGCTTCTTCATGTTGTGTCTTTAGGCCAACAATTTCTTTCTTATCTTCATATTCTTTCTCATCACATATTTGCACCAATTTCTTCAGGTCTTTGTTTTCATTCTTTAATCTTTCTATTTCAGTCAAGGTTGTGTCAAGTTTTCCTTTTCCTCACCTGTAATTTCTTCATGGGACTTGCTTTCATTCACACTAGCAGGTACCTCATTTGATTGAACATTTTCCTTTGACATGAATTTCTCTTCTTCTTAATTCTCTTCTCCTTCTTGAAAATGCAGTCCCTAGTGTCTACTTCATGCATGAAATGCAATCTATCCCAGATTTCTTTTGCAGAGGTTAGATTCATTATTAAATCAAGATCTTTGTTATGAATATTGTTATATATCACACATGTTGCCTTGGCATTCCACTGTTGTTCTTGCACCGAGGGAGAGTCTGTGCAGTAACCTTCACATACAAGTTTCCATACCTCAGGTTCATAAGCCATTAAATCTGTTTTAACCTTATCTCTCCATTCAGGAAATTTTTTTGTATTTACCACGGGTACATTTTGATAGTCCATGACTCAACCAGATCTCCTTCAAGCTATAAGGATTACACTAAAGGAACCTGCTCTGATACCAATTGTTGAAACCTTGGTTAAACTGAGATGGGGGGTGAATCAATTTAATAAACTTGTTTACACCTTCATGTCATGACCAACTTAATATGTGTGCAATCTTAATATGTGAGCAGCAAGGATTAAGCAAATTAGATATTGTAACAAAAAACTTAATATGTGAGCAGCAAGTATTAAGCAAATTAGATAAACCATATCAGCACATAAACATCATGCACATAGACAATAGATATAAGTGGAAACCCGTAAGGGAGAAAACCACATCTTATTATTGTTGTGATGCAAAGGCAAGCTCTAACTCCCTCTCACCACTGATTTTCTATAGGCTCCAACCTACAAGAGGTTCCTACCTCAATTCTGCAAGCTACAACTTGCAAGGAAGCTCCAACTCCCATCAATTTTCTACAGGCACCAACCTACAGGAGGCTCCTACCTTAGCCAGCTAAAACTAACAGCTATCAAGCTACAACTTGATATGGAAGCACCAACTTCCTTTATTTTCTGCAGGCTACAACCTACAGGAGGCTCCTACCTCAGTCAGCTACAACTGAAATCTATCAAGCTACAACTTGATATGGAAGCACCAACTTCCTCACATTACAATAAAATCATATGCTGATTTACTAGGATATCAGCTCTGTTCAGTTCCTTCTTCACTGCTGTCCATCAGTCTTCATGTCTGCCTTATATCATCTCTGACTCTTCACTGCTTCTCTATCTGCTCTTTCTTCTTCTTACCCTCTCTGCCTCATTTCTCCATTCTCTAACCTCTCTATGCATATCTATGTGATATCATTTATAGATTTCACCTCATGACTATTTGTATTCCACAAGGAATTTGAAGTGTACAGCCATGACTCTTTGCCTTCTGCCTTGTCATTTCTTTTTCCAACTCATTCAGAGGAATATAGCAATATGTACAAATTTCAGTTTTACAGTGGAGTTTTGTTTGCCTATGGATACTTTCCAATGCATCACAAACAATATAAAAAATAATTTTAAATCATTTACATTCACATTTACAGTTACATAACTCAATTTCACTCAGCCCTTCTTCGGTCCTTGGCTTGCTGTGAATTTGTCTTTTCAGCTGTTGTCACTGTCTTTTTCAGTTTCTGCTTACTCTCCTGCTTTCTATGCATGTACACCTGTCAACCCACATTTTCATTCCTGTGCATGTAAAAATGCATTCCCATTAATGTTCTAAATCTAGCAGCTATTATCATGTTACAGTTCTGCATACTCTCCTGTTCACTGCAATTGTGTATCTGCTGCATATATAACTTCTTTACAAATTCATGCCCTAAATGAATATCAAAGTCTAGCAATCTTTACACGCGGAAGCTACCTTTCTATTCTTAACACACTGGTCAGAACCCAACAATCAAATAACATTGGTCTTCATATACGGAAGCTGCATTTAATGCTCTATGGTTAAGAAACCATAGTCAAGTCCATTTCATGAATATTAAACGTTCGAATTTGCTATCATTCAATGTAGGTCTCGGTCGTCACACATATTTATATATATATGATAATTATTTATCAACCATACAAATATTCCTTTTGTCTTACACTCCCGACTTTGGATAAAACTCAAACACTATATAATAGCGTCATTTGTAGATGTAAATGCATTTTAAATGCTTCCACTGTACAAAATGCAATTAAACATTTCTACTTCATAATCGTCGACTTTGTTAAACCAACACACAAATGTATATATCAACAGGAACTTGTGGACCCACATCCTTGTTCAATGCATCATTCAACTCATATTAATTAATCTGACCTCGTAACTTCACATAATAGTTTAACTCCAAACTTCATAGGATAACACTCAGACCCACGCACTTAACTCACCACTTCAATCGACGGCTGCAGACTTATCGCACTTCCTTTTGATGATCCGACGATCATCGTACAACCAAACCGCCCATATTTTAATTCTTCAAATTAACGCGATAAAGTGCGTTAACAACCCAACAAATTTCTCATGCGAACATCGTTCGATCCTTGGATCGGATCATCCAACAGCTATCGCACTTTTTAAGGATCGAACTTTAGCACGAAAATAAAATGCGAAATGGGTGGTAAACGAATACCACTTAAGCCACGTGTCAAGCAAAGGGCATTATCGCATTATTTTTCAGAATTACGGTTACCACTTTTTCATAATGCGAACACCACAGTTGGTTTTAAAAACCGTTGTCACTGTTCATACCTTACGATTCCATTTGTTTCATTTATTCATAGTTTCGCTTCCTTCCAAAATGTTGCAAAGGGCTTGAAGACCATAAGCTTTCACGCTGCATTCGAACATATTAAAAGTCAGAGATTAACATGCTGCGTTCCTCATAAAAATATTGAAACCTCATCGATTTCTTTGTGTCGTGACCCTAATGCCAGAGTTTGTATCAATTCTTGTAAATGGAACCCAACCCATTCAATTCAACCAACAATGTTTGAATATAAGATCAACATGCCGACGATCTGATGCAGACATCACTTATATTGCCCTTTCACAAGGATAAAATGCATTGATGTTATGGAATTCTTCACGCAGACAATTCATCACCAAGAACATATACTCAAATGTTTCTCTGCTGCTATAAATCAATAAAAATGAATCAATTCTATTAAATTCAATAAAGGAACAAGGTTTGGTCCTTCTAGACTTTCAAGCAGGGTTCCATTTAATTAAATCCACAATCCCAATTTCTCGTTTTCAATCCTGATCTACCTTACTGTCTTATCAGTTGCATTCCGAATCACGCTTCAAAATACCAATTAAAAGTTCGATTTCCCTATTGCTTTTCAACACGAATTACAGTATTAACTCTGTTTCGTTAATTTCTCTACCATGCCATTCCACCTTCAACAGCTTCCAATGTATGATCGCACCATGTCTAGACATAGTTTTGTTCTGATATCACAATCGGAATGTAGTGCTTCATTTCATAAAAGAGCAGGTCTATGAAAACCCTCTACTTCTTCTTCTGCTTCGATATAAATCATCGACTCATGTTTTGTTTTTGCATATGCAAACGTACCATCTTCTTGATTTGTTGGTTGTCTACAGTTCATTCTTCACCTGTATCATAGTCCTTCAATTCACTCTATGTCATTGATCCTGATCGATGTCTGCAATTTTCCTACAGTCTTTTCAAAGATAAGTACAATGATACACATAACACCATTCAAACCCTTGCCACAAAGTTTATTCAAACCTGTTTATAAACCCTGATCTACTCACATATGTAATAAATCATCAATGCACAAATAATTGCACACCACAACATCAATAACACATAGGACCCATTTAGATCCCCAATTACAGAGTCTCACCTCACTGGTTCTCATACAAATCCTTTTACATACACAAATAAACTCACTGGCCCTTTCAACCTCACTACTCTGTCTCTCTAGATCTCCAATAAAATGGCCCTTCTACTACTGCCTTTGCTTCATGTTTGTCTCCTTTTTCTTATTGCTGGTTCAGGTGTTGCTCATTTGCCATCAATGACAATATTTCCAACAGTATCCCCTTTGGCATTGATGGAAATACTCCACCAATACTCCAATGATTCCTTCAGGACTTCCTCCCCCTTTCATTCTGAAAGGTGTGTTTTGTCTTCCTCTGCCTATCTTATTTTGCTTGCTTTTCCTCCCCCTTTGACATCAATGGCAAAGGGTTGCACATCTCTCAGTGTAGACTCTATCTTTGCATTTCCTCTCTCTGAGTTGTGTTTAGGCCCTTCTTCTTTTGACTTTATACCTTGCTGCTCCATATTGGTGTACAAGAGTTGTTGAGAGAACACTTTTGAGAATTATTGAACTTGTCTATACAGTAGGTGATGATAGAACAACCATATATAATCAGACTTATATAATCAGAGATGCATCATTGGTCCAAAATAAAATACTGAGAATGCTTCAAATATACTTCAGTCTCTAGTATGATCTTCTTGAGAAATACATATCTGTTGAGGAGGATTGTAGATGGAATATGTTTTCTTCTGCAATACACATCTGCAGTACAACATCTGCTCAATTATGATGAAGCCAATCTGTGTTTTATAGCTGTGGTTCACCTTTCGTGCCTGTTGGTGGTGATATGAGCTAGGATGCTGACAAGGATATTATACTTAATAACTGAAAGGCCCTTGATACTCTTTTCAATGGTGACATACTGGAAATCCTTTCTGCTGAAGTATGCTTTTGATGAATCAATAACAGACTTTTGAGCTTCAACTATAAGCTTAACACAACTAGTCATTCATAATTATGATACTTTAACTGTTCTATCATGATTATCTTTACCAAAAACATATTCAAGATGTTTGATTGTAATCTCAGCAAACAGACTTCACACGGTGTTATGAATGATCTTAAGAAGGAGGCCTTGAAGATATATATGTACTGACTTCAGGAAGGCATGCAGTTATATCTAGAAATAGATCATGCTCAATATACTACTTCAAGTGTAATCAAGATAATGATCCTTTTTCCCTTTCATTGACCCTTTTATGCTTTTAAAAATGCAGATAACGTTGGGATACTACCTTGATGTACTCCTGCCATAATCCTTTGATCCTGAGGACCTGTACCATACTGCTGCTCCACTGATAACACTTGGTATTCTGTTGATAGGCATGCTAATTGTACTTAAATACCAATTGATACTACCATGCAGAGATTTCACTTCAGCTCACACATGAACCCATAGTTAAGACAACCTTCATAGTTTCTACTATTGAGCTCTCCACTGTTCTAAAAAACAATCATCAATATACTGAATTTGATCTTGGCATGATTAACCTTTTGCTTAGTCTGTCATTCTGGTTTAAAAGAATGTCACTGCATTTTCCTTTCGAGGACTTCTCTAGAATCATTACTGCTTTATATACAATTCAACTGTTCTAACATAAAGATATTTGGGAAGACATCTTCAATTTCTATACTAGGAATCTTCATGGGCAGATCACTAAGATATTTATCACTTACTTAACTGCATTCCTCCAAGGGAAATTTTCATAGATGAATGATGTAATGACATAGTGATGATAGGCACTTTTCTTACTCATCCTTCTTAATGTGATTCATTGTTAATTATAGCAGTATGATGCACAATGTGATCATCCTTTATGGGCCTTTCCTGTTCTGTAGCTCAAAACATAATTTTTTGTGATTTTAACCATTCATCACTTAATGTGTTGATGTCTTCTTAGCTTACATGTTCATGGCTGAAGTTCCCTTTACCATCATAGCTGCTTGTTGCCTTCTCTTCTTCCATCAATCTGTCAGCTATTGTGTGCTTCAAGTATTCTTCTTCCTCTATAGTTCTCTGTTATAGAAATTTTCCTCTCCCTTCCTGACCTTTTAGCTGTTCTCATTCCAAGGAGCTCTTCTTAGACTAATTTTGTGGGGACTGTTTATGAACTTCTCTCCCCCTGGGATGTTGCTTCATATCTATCACTGGTTGGATATTTGTGTTGCTTCCTAGAGCAGCTCCCCCTGAGACTATGATATATTCATTATGTTATTGAGGTAACAGGCTCCCCCTTTCTCTTTTCTTTCCATACTTTATTGGGGTTCTTCATAATGTCTGCACTTCTTTTTGATTCATAGTTTTGTTTGATTTGATTAGATTCCATCATCTGTCTGGAGTTCTTTAATGTATATGGCTGTTTACAGTCTTTTGCTTTGTGACCAAGCTTGAGGCATGCATAACATCTTATTTTACCAAGGTACATTTGAGCTGATGTATAATACTTTGTTCCCCTTTTTGAACATAATTTACATTCAACATATTTATGTCCAAATTCATTGCATGAATAACAGTAGCCATGGAAATTATTTGTGTACCTGGTGAAAGTTTGTCTTTTCCAGTTTCTTTCTTGAGGGGTTCTTCTCATTTGCTGCATCCTATGCTGGTTGGACTGGATTTGCTTTGTCTTACAATATGTTGCAATAAGTCCAGGTTTGTGGTAGGAAAAACAAGTGATAATTCTCATAGGAGGAAAGAACCTACTTTGACATCTTCCAAATTTATTCGACTCATATTCAGGAGTGTATGAGCCTTTTTCAGCTGACTGTTTCATCCTCTCATTCTCTATCCTTTCATGTTTCTGCTTGTTTTTGTTTGTATCTTTGAAAATCATGTTCTTGTTGGCTTCTACTTCTGTAGGAATCTTCTGAGCTGCTTCATTATCCTTTAAAACTTTTACAAACTTGATATTCCTGTTGTCTTCTACCTTGGACTTACTTGTTTCTCCTTCATAGCCTATCTCAGTCTTTATGAGAGGAGACCTTTGAGCATTTAGAATTTGGTCCAACTGTCCAGAGCTTTTCATTTGAGTAGTATTCATTAATAATTCTCTTTGGGATTTTTCTAATTTCTTTCTCAGGCACACTACTTCTTCTTCCAATTTCTCACATTCCAAACTTTTCTCTCTCATTTGTTGTAGCAGAGTGTCTTCTACTTTGCTTGCTTCTTCATGTTGTGTCTTTAGGCTAACAATTTCTTTCTTATCTTCATATTCTTTCTCATCACATATTTGCACCAATTTCTTCAGGTCTTTGTTTTCATTATTTAATCTTTCTATTTCAGTCAAGGTTGTGTCAAGTTTTCCTTTTTCCTCACCTGTAATTTCTTCATGGGACTTGCTTCCATTCACACTAGCAGGTACCTCATTTTATTGAACATTTTCCTTTTGACATGAATTTCTCTTCTTCTTAATTCTCTTCTCCTTCTTAACAATGCAGTCCCTAGTGTCTACTTCATGCATGAAATGAAATCTATCCCAGATTTCTTTTGCAGAGGTTAGATTCATTATTAAATCAAGATCCTTGTTATGAAGATTGTTATATATCACACATGTTGCCTTGGCATTCCACTGTTGTTCTTGCATCGAGGGAGACTCTGTGCAGTAACCTTCACATACAAGTTTCCATACCTCGAGTTCATAAGCCATTAAATCTATTTTAACCTTATCTCTCCATTCAGGAAAGTTTGTTGTATTTACCACGGGTACATTTTGATAGTCCATGACTCAACCATATCTCCTTCAAGCTATAAGGCTTACACCAAAGGAACCTGCTCTGATACCAATTGTTGAACCCTTGGTTAAACTGAGAGGGGGGGTGAATCAGTTTAACACATTCATGGACTTTTAAAACTTTCCTTTAAACTTGTTTACACCTTCATGTCATGACCAACTTAATATGTGTGCAATCTTAATATGTGAGCAGCAAGGATTAAGCAAATTAGATAATGTAACAACAAACTTAATATGTGAGCAGCAAGTATTAAGCAAATTAGATAAACCATATCAACACATAAACATCATGCACATAGACAACAGATATAAGTGGAAACCCGTAAGGGAGAAAACCACATCTTATTATTGTTGTGATGCAAAGGCAAGCTCCAACTCCCTCTCACCACTGATTTTCTGTAGGCTCCAACCTACAAGAGGTTCCTACCTCAATTCGGCAAGCTACAACTTGCAAGGAAACTCCAACTCCCATCAATTTTCTGCAAGCACCAACCTATAGGAGGCTCCTACCTCAGCCAGCTAAAACTAACATCTATCAAGCTACAACTTGATATGGAAGCACCAAATTCCTTTATTTTCTACAGGCTACAACCTACAAGAGGCTCCTACCTCAGTCAGCTACAACTGACATCTATCAAGCTACAACTTGATATGGAAGCACCAAATTCCTCACGTTACAATAAAATCATACGCTGATTTACCAAGATATCAACTCTGTTCAGTTCCTTCTTCACTGTTGTCCATCAGTCTTCATGTCTGCCTTATATCATCTCCGACTCTTCACTGCTTCTCTATCTGCTCTTTCTTCTTCTTACCCTCTCTGCCTCATTTCTCCATTCTCTAACCTCTCTATGCATATCTATGTGATATCATTTATAGAGTTCACCTCATGACTGTTTTTATTCCACAGGGAATTTGAAGTGTACAACCATGACTCTTTGCCTTCTGCGTTCTCATTTCTTTGTCCAGCTCATTCAGAGGAATATAGCAATATGTACAAATTTCAGTTTTAACGTGGAGTTTTGTTTGCCTATGGAGACTTGCCAATGCATCACAAACAATATAAAAAATAATTTTAAATCATTTACATTCACATTTACAGTTACATAACTCAATTTCACTCAGCCATTTTTTGGCCCTTGGCTTGCTGTGCATTTATCTTTTCAACTACTATCATTGTCTTTTTCAGTTTCTGCTTACTCTCCTGCTTTCTATGCATGTACACCTGTCAACCCCACATTTTCATTCCTGTGCATGTAAAAATGCATTCCCATGAATGTTCTAAATCTGGTAGCTGTTATCATGTAACAATTCTGCATACTCTCATGCTCATTGCAATTGCGTATCTACTGCATATATAACTGCTTTACAAATTCATGCCCCAAATGAATATCAAATTCTGGAAATCTTTACATGCAGAAGCTACCTTTCTTTTCTTAACACACTGGTCAAAACCGAATAATCAAATAACATTGGTCTTCATATACGAAAGCTGCATTTAATGCTCTATTGTTAAGAAACCATATTCAAGTCCATTTCATGAATATTAAACGTTCGACTTTGCTATCATTCAATGTAGGTCTCGGCCCTCACACATATTTATATATATATGATAATTCTTTATCAACCATACAAATATTCCTTTTGTCTTACACTCCCGACTTTGGATAAAACCCAAACACTATATAATAGCGTCATTTGTAGATGTAAATGCGTTTTAAATGCTTCCGCTGTCCAGAATGCAATTAAACATTTCTACTTCATAATCGTTGACTTTGTTAAACCAACGCACAAATGCATATATCAACAGGAACTTGTGGGCCCACATCCTCATTCAACGCGTCATTCAACTCATATTAATTAATCCGACCCCGTAACTTCACATAATAGTTTAACTCCAAACTTCTTAGGATAACACTCGGACCCACGCACTTAACTTACCACTTCAATCAACGGCTGCAGACTTATCACACTTCCTTTTGATGATCCGACGATCATCGCACAACCAAAACGCCCATCTTTTAATTCTTCAAATTAATGCGATAAAGTGCGTTAACAACCCAACAACTTTTTCATGCGAACATCGTCCGATCCTTGGATCGGATCAACCAACAGCTATCGCACTTTTTAAGGACCGAACTTTAGCACGAAAATAAAATGTGAAATGGGTGGTAAACGAATACCACTTAAGCCACATGTCAAGCAAAGGGAACTATCACATTATTTTTCAGAATTCCGCTTACCACTTTTTCATAATGCGAACACCACAGTTGGTTTTAAAAACCGCTGTCACTGCTCATACCTTACGGTTCCATTTGTTTCATTTCTTCATAGTTTCGCTTCCTTCCAAAATGTTGCAAAGGCCTTGAAGACCATAAGCTTTCACGCTGCATTCGAACATATTAAAAGTTAGAGATTAACATGCTGCGTTCCTCATAAAAATATTGAAACCTCATCGATTTCTCTGTGTGATGACCCTAATGCCAGAGTTTGTATCAATTCTTGTAAATCGAACCCAACCCATTCAATTCAACCAACAATGTTTGAATACAAGATCAACATGCCAACCATCTGATGCAGACATCGCTTATATTTCCCATTCACAAGGATAAAATGCATTGATGTTATGGAATTATTCACGCAGACAATTCATCACCAAGAAAATATACTCAAATGTTTCTCTGCTGCTATAACTCAATAAAAATGAATCGATTCTATTAAATTCAATAAAGGAACAGGGTTTGGTCCTTATAGAATTTCAAGCAGGGTTCCATTTAATTAAATCCGCAATCCCAATTTCTCGTTTTCAATCCTGATCTACCTTACTGTCTTATCAGTTGCATTCTGACTCACGCTTCAAAATACCAATTAAAATTTCGATTTCCCTATTGCATTTCAACTCGAATTACAGTATTAACTCTGTCTCGTTAATTTCTCTACCGTGCCATTCCACCTTCAACAGCTTCCAATGTATGATCGCGCCATGTCTAGACACAGTTTTGTTCTGATATCACAATCAGAATGTAGTGCTTCATTTCATAAAAGAGTAGGTCTATGAAAACCCTCTACTTCTTCTTCTTCTGTGATATAAATCATCGACTCATGATTTGTTTCTGCATGTGCAAACACACCATATTCTTGATTTGCTGGTTGTCTACAGTTCATTCTTCACCTGTATCATAGTCCTTCAATTCACTCTATGTCATCGATCCTGATCGATATCTACAATCTTCCTATAGTCTTTTCAAAGATAAGTACAATAATACACAGAACACCATTCAAACCCTTGCCACAGAGTTTATTCAAACCTGTTTATAAACCCTGATGGACTCACATATGTAATAAATCATCAATGCACAGATAATTGCACACCACAACATCAATAACACATAGGACCCATTTAGACCCCCAATTACAAAGTCTCACCTCACTGGTTCTCATATAAATCCTTTTACATACACAAATCAACTCAGTGGCCCCTTCAACCTCACTACTCTGTCTCTCTAGATCTCCAATCAAATGGCCCTTCTACTACTGCCTCTGCTTCATGTCTGTCTCATTTTTCTTATTGTTGGTTCAGGTGCTACTCCTTTGCCATCTCCTTTGCCATCAATGACAATATTTCCAACAATACGTGGTGCATTGAAAATTTTATACATGGTTTTAAGTTTTTGGAGGCAGGGATGTTCTTTGAACAAGTATAATGATAGGATTAATGTAGAGAGTGTCATAAAGTTCGAGAATTTAGACATAGTCATATTGAGAATAACGTTTAGTGGTGACAATTAAATACAAAACATATTGCTTGATCAAGACACAACGAAAATTTGGACACGATCATATGTGGTAGAAATGGTGGGAAAAGTTGACGATTTCTCAATTTCTGATAGTTGTGAAAGAGTTCAATGCACTAGAATTTTCACACTATAACACTATAGAAGTTCACTAACGGTGTGTAATTAGGTCAAATCAAAGGTATATTTCATAAAGTATCATTGATATATTCATTTTGGAAGTTATGGATGATAAGGGTAATTGAGTTGAATTGATTGCATTGAGTTTGGTTTTACCATAATTGCCATTTTTTTTTTAATGGTGTTTTTTATATGCAATATAAATATTTCAATCAATTTTTTGTTAGATTCTTTCAAAACAAGTTCTAACAAAGAAGAAATTTTTTTTATTTCTTTCTTTTCTTTCTTCTTATTTTCTTTCTTTCTTTTTCTTTTTCTTCTTTTTCTTTCTTTCTTTCTTCTTTTCCTTTTTTTTCATGAGATTATACTTTTGATAATCAAAAGTATGTTTTATTGGAAAAGAAAATGTGTTGTTTTTTATTTCGCCATCAGCAAGCAAGCAAGTTGGAGAATCAATGAAAATTTGGAAAATAAACATACGTCTCATTTTGCATTTATAAACCTATATAGATATATATATTTCAAGCCAACTTTTGATTTACTAGATATCCAACATATCAAAGGGGATTGAGGGTTATCTCATAAATTTTCAAGCAAACTATCGTGTGGAAGTGGAAGACAGAGCCAGACATTGGCGTGCAAACAAGAATTATAGTTAAAACCTCAAAAATTATAATTAGTTTTCACTCATTTTCATTTTCCTTTATTGTGAAAGGGAAGAATACCATTCATTCTTCATCAAACCCATTATCTAATCGATTTGAAGAATAGTAGTGAGTTAGTTACAACATTTAGATGCAGTCACAAAAATACATTTAGTGTTCTTGCTTGTTATATTAATTGTGTGTAGTATTGTTGTTTTGCATGCCGATCATGGAGATGAAAGTGGTATTTTGAAGTTTTATCATATTAATCATTCATTCATTTGGTCATGAGTCATCACTTACTGTATCTTAATAAATAAAGCCACGAGGTTCTATTTGGCTGACAAAATAAGAAATGGTAAGTTGCTTTGTATGGTCATCTATATCCAAACGAATAACACCACTTATTCAGGTCCAAAGGGGGAGGCATAGATGATAACAACATCAGAGCATTGTTTCGAAGAGAATGACGATCCCAATGGATTTTATGTTAGAGTTAGAGAGCTTATTCAAGAATATTATGGACTATTTGTATGGCCTTGCAGCATTGTTTTAGCTGAGCATGTGTGGAAACAAAGAGCTCAATTTCTTGGTTCTAATGTGGTTGAGCTTGGAGGAGGAACTGCATTGCCAAGAATTGTAGCTGCAAAATTGGGTTTTGATGTTAATCTAACAGATAACTGCAAGAGACCTCAGGTATTGGAAAACATGAAGATAACATGTGACCTCAATGGGGTTGATTGCAATATTATGGGTCTAACATGGGAGGAATGGGATTCAATGTCTTTTTATTTGCACTCTCAAATAGATTTGGTTGTCGATGTCCTATATGAAAGTAGAGACTTTTATGATCTCCTTACAACTGTGAGCTTTCTTCTGCAAAATTCTCCTAATGCCATTTTCATTACTTCCTATGAGACACGTAGGACCCTTTCTCATCCAAACGAATAAAAAAGGAGCTCCATATTGCGAATATGAGATTGATTTTGATCCACCCTCAAGAAGACTCGAGAAGGGGTGGTGTTTGTTTTGGATTATCAAAATTTCTGTGCTAATTAGTTATCAAGGAGACACAATCGTCGAGGAATAAAATTTTAACTATGGACACAAAGAAGAGATTCATTATCCGCCTCACACAAATATTGAAAACTTAGACTGACCTGTACGAAGGGTTGACCAAATCCATGGTTTAAATTTTATGTTTCAATTTTTTCGGTTTTTGAAATAGGAACCCTATATTTTCAAGTTTTTATGGAACAAATCGAACAACATTTCTACTTGCTTACGGGGAGAAGTGCACATAAGGGTAGGGAAAGGATCAAGCGCCTTGCAGATATCCTTGAAATTAATAAAATGTATTTTCTGCACACCATTTGGTACTTTTATCGGCCATGTGATTTGCAAGGATTATGTTTTTATCGACCGTGCCAAAATCTCCAAAGAGTTAGCCCACTGCACAACCCTTAAAGGAACAAGATAAGGAAGCAGAGAAAGTATTGAAGATCGGGTAATATAACAACCTTTATCGATTAATGAATACATGACCTTACCTTACCAGACCCTGGGCAGGGACCAAAACTAACCTGAACTGGTGAGCAAGCCAACGAAGGTCATGCCTCGATAGTGGTTTCTAGAGTATCAATACAACTCAAGTATTTCATTTCCACGACGATCTAAAAGTTTGTGATAAATTCGCATAGGTAAACAATAATAAATGTGTAGAGATAAAAAGGTGGTGGTTTCTCGTAGGCTCTCGAAAAACGACGAAGGTCGGTGCAGAGCCTTCCCTTAAAATAACGCCTTCGGCGTAATTAGTCTGAATTAAAAAAAATTAAGCCAAAAACTAATATATATATATATATACAACCATATAATTATTAAATTAATGTTTTAAATTTATATTTTAAGAATGACATTCACAAAAACCATATACTTATTACATTAATATCTAAAAAATATTTAAAAAATGACATTTATAACTTGAAATAATAAATTTAAAAAGAATTACAAATTAAATAAAATTCAAATGAAAAACTTTAATGAAAAATTGTATAAACATAATAAATTAGACTCTTCATATCCTACTATGACAAAATAATCCAAGGGATTAGCTTAACGAATTGTTTCTAACGAAGTAGGATGTTTAGTTAGGTTAGGTATTTGATTCGAATCCAAAAAAAAAGGAGTGGTCAATTTTAGCGATGTGTGTGCTATGTTGCAAGTCTACACTTTGAACCATTTGTTGAGGACTTAGGCACTGTTGATGGGAAAAAACAACTTAAGCTGCAAATCAGACTCTTTTCTGTTTGTATTGGTGGTTCTGAATGGTTTGAAATGGGTCCAATTATGTGTGAAAATAAGTGTATGGGAGCTATATGGAGTAGGTGATATCAATTTGAATGAGTATAGTAAGAAAAGCAGATAAGACGAAACTTAAAATAAATTGTATATCTAAGGCATTCATATACTGATGTGAATAAGAAAACATAATATATGGCTCAAATTGTAGATTTACAACCTATAACATCTATTACAACAACTGGAAGTGATTAATTCCATTAAATAGTTAGTTGAATTTATGTTAACTCATTCACATTGAGTTTTGAGATATTGTTTACTTAAATAAAGAAATACATCGGCACTTGTAATAATTCTTTCAATAATCAAAATGACAAGCATAATCTCAATTTGAAAACAAATTAGTAAAAGTACTAGATTCATTTTACTCTCAATAAACATGGAAACATGATGGCTCGGTTCTTCAAATCAAAAGAGCAATGTACGATACTGCAACAAAGCCTCTCTTTTCACAATTTCAAAACCCTTAAACATGGGTTTTAAAGAGTCTTGAATAGTTTTTCAAAATATGAAAGGACTAACCATAAGTTGGAAATTATCTCAACCAAAGTAAAACATACTAAAATTAAATAGTAAATAGTTGTAATAGTAAGACTAAAAATAGATCATCCTTGAGTAGGTGAAAGTGTTGGCGAAGACTAATTGAATTAGGATTGCCATCGAGAATAAATTTTGAGATTATTATCCAACTCAAGGGGCTACTGTGGACAAATTCCAACATGACATGTCACAAAACGAGCTTCCAATACAAGTAATATTTGAATAATATGTTTGTTGAGAACCTTGGTGCTTCGATACTCACTGTAAGGTTTAATGAGGGTTTCCCAAATTTTATCAAAGTTAACATATATCAATTGATCGATTATTTCTTGAACTCGTGCTTATTTTCTTATAATTCAAACCTTAATTTGTTAGATTCGAGGAGAGAATAATTTTTATATACAATCAACACATTAATGTCTTTCAGTGATTGCACGGTTGATTGGATAAGCGAGTCTCCAAGCCTTTCTGCATCTTCTACAATTGGTTTGAGAGTGTGCAACCGAGCTTTCCATGAATGAATTACAAAATATTTTTGAATATTGGTAATAATGGGTAGGCCAGAAGAATTCCAATTTGGATTTCGTCGTCATTGCAACAATTCCTTAAGTTTCTTCCTTGAATTTCCAAATAATATGTTCATATCATAAAACTCATTGATTAAAACATCAACTTGTTTTTCCATAACCTGCAATTTTCCCAAATGATCACAAAATTGTATGTGGACATGCTAAAGTTCTTAATTATTATTGAGTGTCTCTAATCTAAGTAGATATTGGTGGCCACTTTCCTATTCCACTTAGACCCCAAACATGTTTTCCTTATAGTTTCCTATTTTCCAACATACTTTCTATTCTCAACACTTTTTCAAGTCCTAAGCTTCTGAAGTCGTTTTGATACCCTAAATGGTATTTTTTAGGGAAACACTCAAATGGAGGCCAAATTTTGATTATTCGTAGTTGGAAATTGTTTTCCTCGAATAGACCTTTCTAACGGGATATTGTGCACGCCAAAAAAATATTGTATGCCAAAGTTACAACCCTGGGAAGTTGACATTCCAACTAACCCCATCAAGGCCCCCAAAATTTATGCGCTTCATATCCTAGGGTTAGTTTTTTGGAATGATTAGGGTTTCTAATTATCCATTAGTGATAAAAAGTTCTAAGAGCCTCATTGTAGCTCAGTTCAAAAGCCATGTAGTCATCACATCTTTTCTCAATGATAAGTTCCATAGTCAAAGCTAGTTTGTTTCTTTTATGCATGTAAACAATTTTCAGTAGTTGTTATTTATTAACTGAAGTTTTGTTTCGTTGTATGTCATTGTGTTTGTTTATATATTTATTTCATTTCATTTCATCATAAATCTAGCTCAGTGGTATTTTTAGTCGTCTATGCTTTCTTTATTTTTCTTTGCATGTCCCCAATGAGGTTGCAGTATAAGGAGTTGGAACTTGAACTGGTTGAACCCTTGCAAGACTGGCCCCGCCGAACCCTATAGTCTTCCGTGGTGGAAGAAAAGAAATATGAAGGAGAAGGAGATCCTTTAAAAATTTTGCTCGAAGAAGCCATTGAGTGAGAAAGGAACGAGGTTATGAATAATTTTTCCTAGATACTTCGACATGCATCAACGGGTGAAGCATATTCATCAGGAAACCAATTCATAGGTGTTCCCCCTTATAAGGTAAAATATAACTTTGAAATTCCTATATTTGAAGGCCGGATAGAAGCGTATGCCCTAGATAGATGGTTGAATTTGCTCGAATGATATTTTTCAGTCCATAATTTTTCCGATAGGGAAAATATTACTTTTTCACTCCTCAAAGTTGCCCCTTATGTCAAGGACTGGTGGGAGATCTACTGTGAGCAAAGGGATGAGGAGGAACCCTCACTATTTTTGGCAACACTCTCTTGGGATTTTTTTTTGAGACGTTGTCAAAGAACAATATTAATTTGTCGAGCTATGAAGATAAGTACATAAAGTGGACCACACTACTGTAGGAAAGGGACCAAGATGTGACTGTGTCCATAAAATTTTTCATACCCTATGCACAAAGCTAGGTATCAAGGATTTTGAGCCGTATTTGATACCCAAATACTATGACTCTCCAAAAAAATGCATCTACACAGAAATGGAGTTCTTTGAAATCTCCTTGCTTGGTGCAACGTGCTGACATGTTGTGAGAATCGAGCATAAATTTAGACAAAAGAAGCGAGACTTTGGATATGTAAATACGAAGCATGGAAAATGCACCTCCAAACCACAAAACAAAGGACAAAGTTAAGGTGGAGAAACCTAGGACAACCCATCAAAGGCACAAGAAAAAAATAACACCATGAAGACAAATAAGGACACCAGAAAGTGGTGTGAGTTCCACAAGAGCCCCACCCACAATGCAAATGATTTTCGGACCAAGCAGTCACTAGTGGCCGAGCTAAAAGCTTCAAAGTCAGATGTAATGTCCAACTATGATCCATAAAACGACAAGGGTAATGACAAGGAGAAGCAAATTATTGATGCAAAACCTAGTGCCACCCTTGCCACCACTAATGTACAGAATATTCAACCCAAAGATCTAAAGGAGGGGGAGTGTATCTTCCACTCACAAATGTGGGTGAAGGGTTCTCCATTATAGTTCACTGTCGACATTGGGAACCAAAAGAACCTCATATTAGTGGAGATCGTTAAGCAGTTGGGCCTGTTGACCACACCAAAATCTCAACCATACACCACCAGGTGGCTCCACCAAGGACGAGTTCTTCGTGCCAACCAATATTGTTGCCTTCCTTGCAACATCAAGCCCTTCACAAATGAGGTAATATCTGATGTTTCTCCTCTTAAAGTATGTTATGTTTTATTAGGTGAACCATACTTATGGAAGTGTCATGTTGTGTATGAGTCTAGAACTCACATTGTTATTATTAATTTGGCCAGAAAACTATAGGATACCGAAGGTATCTTCGACTACTGCCATTTATTTGATCTCTGCTAAGTAATGCAATAAGATCATCTCCAAGACTAGGAATTTTTTTTTCTTTTTTATCTGTTCTCAAAGTAAAAGAAAGATCATGGCCACATCCATGGCCCCCATAAAGGGTTACTTTGCGCAACAGAAGCAAGTTGATAAGGTCATGGAGGAGTACAGGGGCATCTTCTCCTCACCCACAGGGGTACCCTTGCACTGTGAGGTCAAGCATTTGATCGATCTAACTCCCGGAGCACCTCTACCCAATGGAATATTTTACCGTCGATCTCTTTTGGAAATAGATCCAAGAGTCACTATAAAAAGGGCACATTCAACCAAGTTCCTCACCTTTTTGGAGCCCAATTGTACTCGTATAAAATAAGGATGGAACCTGAAGACTCTGCATTTATTATTAAGCACTGAATAAGATAAATGTCAAGAACTTATACCCAATCCCATGGATTAATGACCTTTTGGAACAACTCAAGGTGGTCAGGTACTTTAGCAAGATTGATTTGGATTTTGGTTATTACCAAGTTCCAATACAACCCTCATATGTATGGAAGATCACCTTCAAATCCAAGGAGGGCCTCTTCTATTGGTTGGTCATGCCCTTCGGGTTGACAAATGCCCATGCAAATTTTATGAGGTCGATGGATGGCATCTTGTGGCCTTTCACCAACTCAATTACGGTCGTATATTTGGACAAAATAATCACCTTTAAAAAAATTTGGCTATAGAAATTGCAACATATTTGGCAGGTCCTTCAAACCCTGCGACAACACAAAATATGTGCCAACTTGGAAAAATGCCCCTTTGGCATGAACCAGGTCAAAAATATGGACTATGTAATTAATGAGAAAGGTGTGCATGTGGATCAATAAGATCCAATTCATTCAATATTGGCCAACCCTGATAAATATCGCAGAGGTTCATAGCTTTTTGGGCCTTGCTAATTTCTATTAAAGGTTTGTGTTGGGATTCTCTCATATCACTTGGCCTTTGAGTCAAGTTACTAAGGGAAAAGCGAAAGATTTTTTTTTTGTTCACATTTCCAGACCTGCAACAACTATGTTAAGCCTTCGACAACAAATTGAGACAAATGAAACAACGAATCGAGACAAATGCAACAACAAATCGAGACAGATGCCTTCGACTATGTTATTGGTGTAGTTCTCACCCAACAAGGGAATATGGTGGCCTATCATAGTGAGACACTCTCTAATACTATTCACAAATACCCCACTTATGATGAGGAGATGTACTCCATCATGCAGGCTTTCTGACAATGGAAACATTACATTTTGGGGAAGGAGACTATCATCCACATAGATCAACAACCTCTTAACTTTATGCAGAAACAAGGGAAGTTACAGAACGATCACCATAAAAAAATGGTCCACATATCTGCAACAATTCCATTTGAACATTAAATACAAAAATCACAACACCAATACAGTTTCAGATTGCCTCAATCAGCCCTCGGTTTGTGGACCTAGCCATTGTTCTCAACTCTTGTGGGATTGACACTTCTGGATTGTCCTCGCTATAAATAAATGATCCAAATTTTCCACCACATACGATATGTTGATGGATGGCATGCAAGTACCATACTTCCACCTCCAGGATGCATTGTTATGCTACGTAGGGCACCTTTGTGTTCCTTCAAAAGCGCATGCCAAGCTGATTTGGGAGACATAGTACAATTGAGTCACAAGACACTTTAGTTTGGAGAAAACCATGGCAGTAATGCAAAGTATTCTTATTGGCAAAACTCTGACAAGATTTTGGAAAATATATCAAATCCTGTAGTGCTTGTGCCATCGCTAAGTCAACCATTAAGAAGCAATGTATGTACACTCATTTTCCTACTCTTAGCTAGCCTTGGGAATCCATATCCATGTACTATATGTCTAGCTTTACTTCTACCAAAAATGGTAATTACTATGCATTTGTGGTTGTTGATAGTTTTTTTGAGATGGTTATATTAACTTCTTACAAGAAGGACACCACAACATAAGAAACTACCAAAATATTCTTGGAACAAGTGTGGGTACATTTTGGGTTTTTGCAAACCATTATATTAGATCGAGATAGCAGGTACCTGAGTGCATCTTGGTCAAGTATTTGGTAATTTTTGGACACTAACTTCACCAAGTTGACTACATTATGTCCTTAAATTGATGGTGATAATGCACATACTACTCATGTACGACTCCAAGCATCCACAAACATGGGATGAAAGTATTCCTTATGCGCAACACAGTTATAACAAAGCTCTCCATAGCTTGAATAGCCACTTCCCCTTTCAAGTGGGCTCGATATTTCAATCAATTTGATCCATTTATGTTACAATGCCTCTTGCAACAACACAAGGAGAATCTGCACATGTTTAATCCAAATTTAATAAAGCCACTGGGTTTATTGAACGCATCCAATTTATGTAATGTAAAGGAGGTTTCCCCCTCAAAGAGGCTAATTTCTAAGTCATTGATCTATTTTTTATTCTATTTTGTGAGTTAGTTTCATAACAGTCTTCTTCTCTCTTTAAAATAAAAGTTAATTACATCAAGATTTCAGCTACAACTAAGGGATGCGTCAACCCCCTAATTTACAAGCCAAAACTTGTAGCACGCTACTAAACCATAATATCCTGTTGCAACCGGAAGGATTCCCCAATGCCCTGTAGATCAGGCCACAACCTGATGAGTGCCCCAACACTCTATTTACCAACTATTTTCGGAAAGGATGCTTCGTTGCCCTATTATTTTATCAACCGCAACTAAATAAATGCCACAATGCCCAATGCAAGCCACAACTTTCCATAGCACCACCTTGTTGCCCTGAAGTGTTCTCAGGCCAAAACCTAAAGGTGATTCCAATCACCTAGAAGAGTGAGTAGATCACGTTTCACAATTTTCACACTAGATCCCCTGTACTCTGAATCAATGTAGAATAGTTGTAAGAAAGATGTAGAATAAATTTTAAACCCTTGTAGTCACTGATCACAGTTCCCAAAAACTGATAACTGCAAAAAACTACACATTAATCTCATTGTATCACTATTACTGCACATTGTATATCACTGTCACTACAAATCACTACACCATCGTTAGCTATCACTATGTGTCACTACTCATGAATTAATAGTCATCAATGCATAACCATTGCCATCATTGTATCAAGTTGCACTCGACGCTACAACCATCTGGAACTGCTATCAAATAATGGCACAAACCAAGGTGCCTCAGGTCATTGCAATGACCTAAAATCGGTGTTCTTGAACTCTGTCTTGAGAGATCTACCAACATATATGTAAACATCATTGTTTGACTGATCAATCCCTACTATCCATTCTTCTTCAATATACTGCACAACTGGATGTGATTTCCTTCAACATTTGTTGCCTTGCGATATTGAAATTGTGTCACCATACACAAATCCCCTAGTTATACAAGAGAAACCTTAGGTCAGTATAGTCATCAACCCATGAGTCAAGTCAATTTGGTCAAGTGAAAGGTATCGACTCAATCACTGTCATCCAATGCTTAGGTGTAAAATCAAAAGTTAAGGTCATAAATAGGACTACAACATTTTCATACCAAGGTTAACTCAATGTCAAATCTAAGATAACATTATGATGTCATAATAAATTCAAGGTCAAGGTATTAATATACTTAATCTAGTATGTCAAGTCCATTCCGAAAGTAAAAGTCAAGGTCATTGTACCAAACTGTCATATAGATAGTCATGTCAAAATTATGTAATAGTTTCAATGATGTGTCAAGTCATGGTATATATATTATATCAACGTCAATTCGTCACTTGTTGTCCCATCACATATAGTCACATCACTTTTCAACATTGTATCACTAGATACATATAGTGCAAATCATAATAGGCTATCAAGGCAAGTATCATTGGTGTTATTCCTATTGATGTTCAAGGTAACATATCAAGCTTACTGTCATATAAGATTACAATAGTGCATAAAGTAATTGTCTTTAGGTTACTGTCACTTTCAAATATGCTTTCATTTTGTCATGGACACAACTCTCATTTTATCATTATCTATATAATCCTACAACTACATTATCATAGTCTAATCACAATGAAATGTCTATAGGTCAAGTCTCTGCGTAGAGTCACTAAAATGTCTCACTATTGTAGCAATAACTCATTAATGAAACTCCAATGTTATTGTTGTCATGTTAGCACATCACATCAATATGTGTTGTTGTCAAGAAGTCAAGGATGTTTCATCTAATTTTACAAAGGTCTTGGTTTGGGTTTAAAAACTTTTCTTGGAGGTTTGGATTTAAGGGCATTTCTTGGAAGCGGAGTGATTTTGCAAAGAATTCTTTTGGGTTTAAAGAATTTTATTGGAGGACATTTCTTGGAGGCGGCCTGATTTTGCAAAAAATTGTTTTGTGCTTAAAGAATTTTCTTGGACGTACATTCAAAGGACATTTCTTGGAGGTATGTGATACATTTTTTTGGATGTTTTTTGTGCTTCATTTTTTTTGAAAGTATGGAGTTGGGCTTAATTTTGAAAAGACATTTTCTGGAAGTATTTTTTAAAGTGAGGTTTTTTTTTTTAAGTTGGAGGCATTTTTTGAAGTGACATTTTTTTAGAGTACGTGTTTTGAGTTGAAGTAAATATTTTGAGCTTCGTTTCACTTTTATAAGACATTTTTTTCTCAAATTTTTTAAAGTGAGTGTTTTGGATTGGAGTATGTATTTTTTGCAAAAAAATTAAAATGATTTTTTTTAAAAATTAAATCTTTTGTGATGTTTTTTCTAATTTAGTTATTTTCTAATTTTTTGAAGGAAATTTTTTCAACTTCATACCCTATTATCATGGGAAATCGAAGGACTTGTGCGAGAAAATATGATCGAAAAAGAGACCCTGAGGAACGTAGAGAAGAGATGAGACAATCTCGCAAAAGGAAGTTAGAAGCCCTCTCAAATATTGAAGAGGAAAATCAACCTCAAGTAGAAATTGAAGCAGGTATGTAAATGTAAATATTATGATCTATTGATATATTTAAAATTTTCCTAGTGTAAAATGTGAAGCTTAAATTTTATTTGATGAACTAATTTGAAAAATATTTTGTTTAATGTAAACAGACAGAGATATTCCTCAAAACATTGATGATGAGATACAAAATTTTCAAAGAGAAAGTGAAAGAGATATTGAACCAATGATTGAAGATGGTGAAAATATTGAAAGAAATCCAAATAAAGAAATTGAATCACAAGGTATGTACATATATATATAATATATATTAAACACATGCACGTATTATTGAAATTATAAATATATTTATTAATTTAGTTATTTATTGAATATGTACTATTTTTTCGAATATGTACAGATTAAATCACCGTCGATGATGAAATGTTAGAAAATTTTGACACTCACACATATGGAGATAAAAAAACCTGACCATGCTATACGATATCGTGTTAACTGCATTTTTGAAAAGTGTTTCTTAAATGAGCGGGTGATAGTTCAGGCTCAAATGTTGAAAGGTCTCCTATCATTAAGGAAATTAAAAGAAGCTATGACACTACTGGGTATTCGAAAATCAACCAAAGATAAAAAAATGAAGGAAGATGTGATAAAAAAATATGAGTAGTGCTATAAATTCAATTAAGAGATCTAGAGAGAAAGATGTTTCAATTGTACGTAGAGGAATACAGATGGAAATGGTTTCATCAAGTACTAAAGAGAATCGTTTGGTAACATCTATGGCACGAGCACTGGGAACCTCGCGAAAATTTTTGCACAAACATCGGAAATTTCGGCTGCAAATAGATGTAAATGATGAACTCGCTTGTTGGAGAGCTATTTGTAGGAAACCATACAAAGATAGACTTGGAGAAAATGTTAAAAAAATAATATATGAATATTGGAAGAACAATTCACGTGTTTCGCCAACTGCAAGGCATGTGATGCGAAGAAGAATAGCACGAAATCAGTACAAAGAACATGAAAAATATTTCTTGGAAACCACTCAGATAGAGTTATTCAACAAGTTCAAAGAAGAGAATCGTCAAATTCATGTTTCACTCAGTGATTTTGTTCAACAAAAACCATGGTATGTAAAACCTATCACCGTACGCGACACTTGTTGTTGTTGTTATCATGTGGAATTTGAGTTATATTATGACACATTCCTTGATTTCGGTAGAACATTATGGAAGGATTCACCTCCTCCTTCCACTATCCGTGATTTCATATCTCAAATTCTATGTGAAAGAGAAAGCGATGAACTATTTTACAAAAAGAAATGTGTTGGTGGTAAAAAATACGATGATTGTGGAAATTTGACTAAATTTCAAAAAAAATATCGTATTGATATAAATGATCAATCATTGTCCAACATGAAAGTGAAATGGAAGAGATATGAATATATCGATACATTGATTCAAGGTGAAAATAGTGTTAAAAGAATTTAATTACTAGAAAATGAAATTTTTCTGATAGACTTTTTAAGAAAGTTTGAGGCAGAAATTTACAAATATACCAAGAATTCCCATAGAGCTCAATGGCAAGACTTGCAATTCAAATAATCTCGTGAATTTTTTCCACCAGGGACCATTTTGTCAGTGATTGATTTTGCAGAAAACTACACATTTGTTCCACAAAAAGAAATTCAGAGTGAATACTATCATTCTGACCAAGTCTCCATGCTCGTCCATATTCTATATAGACATGTTGAAAAAAATGTCAATCATATAGAAAGCACGAGTGAAAATCGACATATCATTAAAGAATATCACTTTTATATCAGTGACGATCGTACACATGATACATGTTTTGTACAACATTGTTTTGGGAAAAATTATGATTCCTTGAAAAATCGTGGAATAACATTCAATGAACATTGGATATGGTCAGACGGATGCGCAGGTCAATTCAAATATGCATGATCATTCTTTCGGTTGTGTTGTCTTCATAAGAAAACCTGCATTAAACATTGTTGGAATTTCTTTGAGACTGGCCATGGAAAAGGAGAACATGACGGTGCAGGAGCATGCATAAAACGAGCACTTCGAAGATATCAAATGAACCACTCTGCAAGCCGACTTGTGAATGTTAAAGAAGTTTTTCAATGGTGCATCGCTGCTCTAAGCCATGAGACTAACCCATCAAGGGAAGTGCGAAGGTACATTCAATTTAATTTATATTGGAAATTTCTAATTTTAAACATTGTACATTTATCATGCAATGATTATCTTTGATTGTATTTTGATATCATATTTACAAATTCTTCTTTTAATTTTCCATATAAAGGTTTTTCTGGCATATTGGGATCGAAGACGTAGATAGATCAATTGGAAGTGATGTTGAAACAATAAAAGGGACTCGAAAATTGCATTCAATTCAAACAAAGTTGTCCAAAAATGTGTTTGCATTGGATAAAAGAAAATATTCTTGTTTTTGTGATGTTTGCATAGACAACACAAAATCCAATGACGTTTGTGAAAACAAAATGTATGTGAACGATTGGAAACATACAAAGCTAAATACAAAGGGAAAAATGTATGTTGCAATGTTTGAAGAAATGCAATCAGAGGAAACTACAATATTATCCGATGGTGATCGAGTTTCTGATCTTGTTAGAGAAGGTAACATTTGAATTACTTTCTAATGATTTAAAGATCTAGAAATAAATTTAAATATGCATAATTAAATGTTAAATTTTTATTTTATTGTGCAGGAGATGTTTTTGCTGTAATTGCACCTATTGAAAACGATGAAAATGTGAAGTATTATTTGATGCATTGCACTGAACGAAAAATGAAATTATTACAAGACTATAATGATCACGGATTTCAGTATGACAGAGGGTCTATTATACTGAAAGGTTATTTTTTCAGACAAACTCATCAAAGTGGAGACTTTGTTTACTTTGAAAACTATGAACCTGATTCCATAAGTTGTCAATATAGTCACTTGGTGTGTGCAGCACGCATAAAGTTGATAGAAGTTCAATCAAAGAAAAAATCGAAAATTAAGAGATGGAAAATGTCAAAATCTGATCATGAACGGATTATTGAAGATGGAATTCCATTAGAATTTTTTTGATTGAATTGTCCAACAATTTATTCTTTTTGGATTAAATATGTTTTATAACTTCCAGTACTCAACTAAAAATTGAGCTACTTATGTTATTTGTACAAGTGTTTGCACATGTACAAATTGTTTTGGTACATGCACGTGCTCTAGTATCAACTGAAAGTAGCTTTTCTATACATGTGCATTGATGAAAAATGTTACATGTATTGGATATATATATATATATATATATGTGTGTGTGTGTGTGTGTGTGTGTGTGTGTTCTAGAATGAAATTAATTGTTCAAGTAGTTTTACTATGTGCATTGATGAAAAATTAGTTGGATTTTCTGGTAAAAAGTATCCACGATGTAAATAAATCATCCACAATTGTATAGTTTTGTACGAAGATTCCTTTCAGACAAGAGACTCGGAGCACTTCTCCGACTTTTGGTGGGATTTGACCCACATCTCTATTCCTGATTGAAAATCTAGTACAAAATTTTTTTGTCCAATTGTCGGATATGTTCAATGTGCATTGATGAAAAATGTTACTTGTATTGGATAGATATGTTCTAGAATGCAATTAATTGTTCCAAGTAGTTTTTCTATGTGCATTGATGAAAAACTAGTTGGATTTTCTGGTAAAA
The DNA here is from genome assembly GCA_034641835.2 of Pinus albicaulis. NCBI lineage: Eukaryota > Viridiplantae > Streptophyta > Pinopsida > Pinales > Pinaceae > Pinus > Pinus albicaulis. The sequence continues at coordinate 661,943,932 of CM076573.1, read as the reverse complement.
AATTTCCACAATGTAAATAGATCAACAAGGCTACCTATTTGAGTGCATTAACGACATTGACCCAAATTCAACAAACATATATATGTACTAGAATTATATTTCCAATCAAAATTAAAGGGATAATTTGTACATATATCTACTTCTTTAAACTCTTTTTTCAATTAGAGCTCAATTGATACATGCCATAGTTGCATTGAAAAGCTATGTTCTTCCTATTGGAAATTTTTTCATTCAAACAATACTACATGTAGAGTTCAAAAGCAATCTTAAGATTCCAAATGTACTTCAACCATCCAAAAGGGATTTGTGCAACATTACTTGACATGCCATTCCAATTATAGTGAACAACTATCCAATAGAAACATTTAACATGTTATATACCACATGTGCCAAATGTAGATTGAAACCATCCAAAACTTTAAAATTTTAAAAACTTTTTGATAATATATCGTGCAACATTAAAACATTAAACATTTAAAACACTAAATATCACATGCAAAATGTAGATTGAAACCATTCAAAACTTGAGTTTTAAAAACTTTTTGATTATATATATCGTGCAACGTTACTTCACATGCCATGTCAATTATAGTTCAACTAGATCCAATAGAAACATGTTTAACATTATATACCACATGTGCCAAATGTAGATTGAAACCATACAAAACTTAAGTTTTAAAAACCTTTTGATTATATATCGTGCAACATTAAAAAAAATTAAACATTTAAAACATTAAATATCACATGCAAAATGTAGATTGAAACCATCCAAAACTTGAGTTTTAAAAACTTCACATGCCATGCGAATTATAATTCAACTATCCAATAAAAACATTTAACATTATATCACATGCAAAATGTATATTGAAACCATCCAAAACTTTTAATTTTTAATTTAACAAAAAATTATAGATCACAACATTACTTCACATGCCAAATGTACTCCAAGCATCCAAAAATTAAATTTTAAAAACAAAACAAATTATAACACATGTCATTACATAACATGCCAAATGTAGTTCAGATGACAACATTAATTTATAGATGACAACATTACTTCACATTGACATGCCAAAAGTACTATTTAATCATGTCCAAAAATTAACTTTTTGAAACAAAACAAATTATATTAACAATGTAATAAAATATGTCCAAAAATTGTAGATCTCACAAGTATCAAACTGTATCAAGTTTAACAAATTTTAAGACCATGGATCTAAATCTTGAAATCAAATCTACAAATCATGTCCATCAAATAGAGACGGATCTAGCGTCTTTCCTATCAGGGTCTCAATCCGCGCCCTATCATGTGAAGCATCATGGGAAACCTACATACACAATGCACATGTACTTGAACATTAAAATTTGATGTTTTAAAATGAATGAGAATATATATATCTAGAACTTCATGTAAAAAAAAAAATATAACAAAAAAATCATGCACTACCTCATGAGGTTCCCTCTCCATTTGATGAACAAGTAATGCCCCCATAGGAACATCTGCAGCAGTAAACTGTACAATATACATGTACAGTTAAATATATATATATATATATAATTTATATAAATTAAAAACTTTCAAATGAAAATGCACGTGTACATATATAAACTTATTTTCAATAATATTAAAAAAAGGAACTAAAGACAACTTGTTCAAATGTTGTGGATGTTCCTATCTCCGTCGCTAGAGTCTGCAGCTTAAATAAATCTTCTATAGGAACCTAAATTCAAAATTTTTAAATAACTCAAAATATAAATCTCTCTATATATATATATCTCAATTTTTAATGGAACATTTTGAGGTAGAATATATATATATATATATATATATAAATTTTAAACATAAATTTTAAGCTTGTGAAAAATTGTCCATACTTGTGGCTCATCTCCCAAGGAAGTAGAAGGTACATCTCCCAAGGAAGAAGAAGGTACCGCCATCCCAAAAACATCGGATGGAATCAGTATCTGTTAAAACATTTTATCAAATTATATATACATACATGTACATGTGTGCACAATTATTTATTTTAAAATCACTTAAAAAACACTAACATTTGCCAACATATCTTGATGGTCAGACCCATCTACATTGTTTGAACCAGAGGTCCCGAACGTGATATTAACATTTTCGTCACGCATCATGTGTGAGAACTGCAAATGGTGTTTTAACATATAATCATACATTTTTTTTAGATTATTGTACATAAAAATAAATGTATACATGTACATACACATGTATTTATTACAAATTGTACACATGTATATATGTGCATGTTAAAATAATTTCAAACCCTAAGGTCATTAACACATACCGTTCCGGTGCCCTCTTCCTCATGAAGAATTAGATTTTGCAAACCATTGCGACAATTTTTTGCATATATTCGGAGATCTTCAACATTCATGTTGTCAATATCCTCATCTGTACAATACACAAAATTGGCACGTACATTTTCACGTGCTCTTTGTCGATTTAAAAAAACATCGACTCCACCAAATCCGCTGTAAACATTGTCGATCATAACATCCCTTGCTTCTCGACTTATTTGAGAATTCGCATCCATCTTTGACCGCAGAGTTTCGACCCAAAAAGGTCGACTCACCAATGGCGGCTCAAGGCGAGGCAACTCCACATCTCGCTTAGCACCCTTACGGTCATATAATCGACCTTTCCCCGGGCTAAAAAATTCTGACGGAAGGTCATTGTAGTTGGGTTTATAATCATACATTTTTTTTAGATTAATGTACACATACAAATAAATGTATACATGTACATACACATGTATTTATTACAAATTATACACATGTATATGTAAAAATAATTTCAAACCCTAAGGTCACTAACACATACCGTTCCGGTGCCCTCTTCCTCATGAAAAATTAGGTCTTGCAGACCATTGCGACAATTTATTGCGTATGTTCGGAGATCTTCAACATTCATGTTGTAAATCTCCTCATATGTATGATAAACAAAATTGGCACGTGCATGTTCACGTGCTCTTAGTCTATTTAAGCCAATATTGACTCCACTCAATCCGCTATGAACATTTTCGATCATAACATCTCTTGCTTCACGACTTATTTGAGAAGTCGCATCCATCTCTGATCGCAGGGTTTCGACTCGAGACGGTCGACTCACCAATGGCGGCTCAGGGCGAGGCAACTCCACATCTCGCTTAGCGCCCTTACGTTGATATAATCGACCTCTCCCCGAGCCAAAAAATTCTGAAGGAAGGTCATTGTAGTCGGGTTTCATACCAAAAAAAAATTCTACATAAAACATTTGTGCAAAATAAACGGGAACCTCATTGTTCCATGGAAGCCTTCCAAAGGCCGCAAGATGTCGATCATACAAATAACCAGCTTTGTCTGGGTGCTTGAAATACTACACCTTCAACATTTTTCTTTTTGGCCCTTCCTTATAATTAAACATTGACTTGGCCTCTGCTCTTGTAACTCTTTGTTTTATGTCCTGCCATTTATCGGGACCTATCACTGTTTCTTTTCTCTTTCTCATCAGTTCTACAAACGAATCAGTCGTTGGCCCCAAATTTTTGTACATTTTTACCATTTCACTCAATGAATGTGTAACTATTTCGAGGCTTTGTCTACTCTCAGCAGGTAGAGACAAAGCCTCGAGATCTCTTTGCAATTTTGCATGAAGGCTTTGACACCTTTGTAAGGTGCATTCCGCCATGCTCGTTTCCCATGGTATATCAGTAATCTCAGCCGAATAAGTTGTGTTGGGTTGACAACCTTCTTCTTGAATGTAGCGCGCTGCCCTGCATCTATTTTGACCACTGGCTCGAACATTTTCAGCCTCTGCATCAATATATATATAATTTCGTATATTAGAAAAAACACGTGTAAAAAAAGTTGCACAAATTTAATGAAAAAATATTGAAATTGATGTCAACCTTGATGTTGTTGGTTAACATCATCTCCAACATGATCCTGCTGAGAACTAACCCCAGAATGACGTTGTTGAGAACCAAACCCACAGTGACCCTGTTGAGAACCAACAGCTGTTGATTGGCCTTCGGGGGAATAAATATCACCCCCTTCCCGCAACTTGCTACCACTCATACCTCGACCGGTTGAACCTTGGACACACTCCATGGATGGAGTAGAAACCCTTCTCCTCTTGCCTCCTAAAAATTAAAATATGAAACTTATTAACAACTAATTTCACTCACAAAGTTAATAAAAAAATCAATTCCATATGCACACACATGTATGGAGATTTAAGATTATATTTAAATACCGTGAACATCCTCCGATCCCTGAACCTCCATATGGGATTCGGCTGATCTTCGTCTTTCATCCTCCATGATATATATCTATTGGTCGACATTCACAAAATAGATTTCAAAAAATCAATTTGTAATTTAGTGTACACAAATTATGTAGAACACAAATTTCAAAGCAATAATTGATCATGTGTGAAACTAAATTTAATCGAAAAAGATATTATAAAAATGATAAGTTCACCAAATTGCGCTTTACATGGTGGGAGCACACTTGGTATAAAATTTCCTACTTATACACTTTAGTTTGTGGAAGAAATGACACATGTACATAGTTTACCTTAAAGTAGTTGTGTTTTACGGATATTAAAATGAAGAACTTCTATTTAGATCCATTCCAGAGATTGATTGTAGGGGCATTTACTAGATATGTCACCTTTCATAAAAGATGAGATCCAGAGGCTACCTGGCCCTTTACAGACTCTGCCTATAGAACTTGTAGAAGTAAACACTAGAGGCATTGACAATATCAAAGAACGTTTTCATGCTCAGACATGGGAATGTGTCTCTTTCCTTACGCAAAAAAATAGTTCAAGGTAGTTAATCTTCATAGACATGTCATCAAGCAAGTCAATGTGATCATCCCCAACTTACTTTTTATGAAATTAGGCTTGGAATCCTCTACAACCTGGTGGATGGAGTTGAATGGGAACTAGGTTGAAAGGCCTTTACAAAATATATGCTAGTGAATAACACTTACTAGCATATATTAGTTATATATTTTTCAATTTCCCGAGGATTCCTTGATTTTTTTCTCCTACCATCTCCCTCTCTCACTCCCCAAATTATTGTCATCAAACATGCCCCATTGAGGATCTAGAGCAATGTTTGCACCATAATTAGAACTGTCATTGCTGCTAATTGAAATTGGAGTCATGTATACTAGATTGCTTGCTTAAGTGGTTCTTACTTGGACAATATCCTAAGATGAGTTTAACATGATGGTCATATGAGGTTGGAAGCTACTTAGTGTAATTTTCCTTAAATCTTCAAAAAAACAGAGCAAAAATGTCATTTTCGATCATTTTTATTAGCTTCTGCATACAGCAAATGTTATCACAATTGCAACACAATCATGTTCCATGAGCATGAATTATGAATGTCACAAGCGAAATGGCAAGGAAATTTTCATTCATTTAGGCAAAAGAAGGCTATGACATTAAGGTCCATGCTAGAAAAAATTATGCAAATAAAGTTGCTAAGTCTTGATACTTACCATGTGTTTCAAAGCCATAACGAAGGTTGGCTTTGAGAGTGTCCTCTATAAACCTTTATCTTTGAGGATGAAATTGAAGTTAGGTATCTCTTAGGGATTTGAGAATGAGGATTAGGCAGAACTATTTGATTTCTTTATAAATGGATCTGTGAAAAAAAGGCGAAAAACTTATTTTCATAGGTAGAAAAAATGAGGAAAGATAAACAGCAGGTCATTTTAATGGTGGGTGGAGAATTGGGGTCTAAAACCTTTTGGAGTCATTTTGAGGTATTAAATGACATTTTTGGGGGTCAAATGATTATCCCTTATGCCGAAATCTTGACCATTATTCTACACTTAAAGACATATCCAATGGTGCAAGAAAAGCATCAAATGAAGTTCATTCAAAATTTATGCCTTTAGTAAGTTGACCTATCATGTTGACCAGGTCATGGTACGAGAGAATGACATTTTAGCCCCATTACTCATGCATGGCAAGCTAGCTACATGTGGAATTTTAACAAGACTCTATTAAAGGTCTAAAATCACAAACCTCGTTAATGGTTGACAGAGTCAAATCTTACACCTAATTGGCTATCACGCTATGTTAAATACTTGGCCACTAGGAGGAATAAGAGTTCCATTTTTTGTTATTGTATTTTGTTCCATAGTTGAAAATACAACTAGGAGTGTGAAGTTAGAGAGAGAAATGTATGAGTTTATCTCAAATGCTTCTTTGATTTATCTCCTATAGCTTAATGTAATACTAGATATATAATTTAAGTTGAAGGCCCATGAGATAAATATGACTTCTATGTGACATTTGTTTTGAATCATCTATTTGTTGTGTTATATGAACATAATTGATACGCATATCTAAAGAGTCCAAATGCTCATTTAAGACCATATGTAATCCTCATCTAACTTAGCCAGGGATTTGCAATAATATATTTGAGTTGGCTAGCTCCATTTCAAGATATTATGGTTATCCAAGAGGGGATATAAAAAATGAAAAGAAGGATGTTGTTGTAGGTTATCCAAGTCGAACATAGAACCTGTGGAGAAACCTAAGGAAAACCTATGTTTTCAGGTCGAACCTTTGTAGAGGTTCCAGTACCTGAGAGTAAAATCCAGTTTGGGGCTGTTAAATTCTAACTGTACTGGTAATTGTGCTAGGGGGGAGAAATAGGATGTAATTTCCTCTTCTCACGGTTGGAAGTCTTGTTTTTCATGTGGATTCAACCAAACATATTGTACATATTAAATGAGGACATAATTATTACACATTTTTAATTTACATTCAAATGCTTCTTTGATTTATCTCCTATAGCTTAATGTATTATGCTAGATATATAATTTAAGTTGAAGGCCCATTAGATAAATATTACTTCTATGTGACATTTGTATTGAATCATCTATTTGTTGTGTTATATGAACATAATTGGTACGCATATCTAATTTACATTACTTTAATATGTCATGCTTCTTTAATTTATCTTTTATAGATGACCAGATCATCCCTTTTTAATCTATCCCTTTTGACTTCGGATATGTGGGCAATATTCATCTGCATATTTTTCTATCATTAAGCAGTGAGTAAAATTGTATTCCATTTGTGTCAATGTTAAGGTTAAGCACATGGATTAAAGTTTTATATATTAGATGAGGAGGCTATGTATTACATATGGTCTTGAATGAGCTTTTGGACTCTTTAGATATATATCTAAAGAGTCCAGAATATATTCAGAATATATCTAATCTATGTCTAGCTTAAGCAGGGGTTTGTGATAACATATTTGAGTTGGCTAGCTCCATTTCAAGATATTATGGTTATCCAAGAGGGGATATAATAGGTGAAAAGAAGGATATTCAACTGCAGGTTATCCAAGTTGGACATAGAACTAGTGGAGAAACCTAAGGAAAAACTATGTTTCCAGGTCAAACCTTTGTAGAGGTTCCAGTACCTGAGAGTAAAATCCAGTTTGGGGTTGTTAAATTCTAACTGTAATGGTAATTGTGCTAGGGGGAGAAATAGGATGTAATTTCCTCTTCTCACGGTTGGGAGTCTTGTTTTTCATGTGGATTCAACCAAACATATTGTACATATTAAATGAGGACATAATTATTACACATTTTTAATTTACATTCAAATGCTTCTTTGATTTATCTCCTATAGCTTAATGTATTATGCTAGATATATAATTTAAGTTTAAGGCCCATGAGATAAATATGACTTCTATGTGACATTTGTATTGAATCATCTATTTGTTGTGTTATATGAACATAATTGGTACACATATCTAAAGAGTCCAAATTGACAAATAAATTTTTTGATGAAAATGTGCTATGAAAGTAAAGGTTTAAAGGAAAACATGTACAAGGCATAGTTGAGTACAAGGCATAGTTGAGCCAAATTATTATCTATTTATTGAACTAGAAAGGACCTATAATTATTACACATGTTTAATTTACATTCAAATGCTTCTTTTATTTATCTCCTATAGCTTAATGTAATGCTAGATATATAATTTAAGTTGAAGGCCCATGAGATAAATATGACTTCTATGTGACATTTGTATTGAATCATCTATTTGTTGTGTTATATGAACATAATTGGTGCACATATCTAAAGAGTCCAAATGCTCATTCAAGACCATATGTAATCCTCATCTAACTTAGCGAGGGATTTGCAATACTATATTTGAGTTGGCTAGCTCCATTTCAAGATATTATGGTTATCCAAGAGGGGATATAAAAAATGAAAAGAAGGATGTTGTTGTAGGTTATCCAAGTCGGACATAGAACCAGTGGAGAAACCTAAGGAAAACATATGTTTCCAGGTCAAACCTTTGTAGAGGTTCCAGTACTTGAGAGTAAAATCCAGTTTGGGGCTGTTAAATTCTAACTGTACTGGTAATTGTGCTAGGGGGGAGAAATAGGATGTAATTTCCTCTTCTCACGATTGGGAGTCTTGTTTTTCATGTCCATTCAACCAAACATATTGTACATATTAAATGAGGACATAATTATTACACATTTTTAATTTACATTCAAATGCTTCTTTGATTTATCTCCTATAGCTTAATATATTATGCTAGATATATAATTTAAGTTGAAGGCCCATGAGATAAATATGACTTCTATGTGACATTTGTATTGAATCATCTATTTGTTGTGTTATATGAACATAATTGGTACGCATATCTAATTTACATTAAAATTTAATATGTCATGCTTCTTTAATTTATCTTTTATATATGATCGGAGCATCCCTTTTTAATCTATCCCTTTTGACTTCGGATATGTGGGCAATATTCATCTGCATATTTTTCTATCATAAAGCAGTGAGTAAAATTGTATTCCATTTGTGTCAATGTTAAGGTTAAGCACATGGATTAAAGTTTTATATATTAAATGAGGAGGCTATGTATTACATATGGTCTTGAATGAGCTTTTGGACTCTTTAGATATATATCTAAAGAGTCCAAATGCTCATTCAAGACCATATGTAATACATAGCCTCCTCATCTAACTTAGCCAGGGATTTGCAATAATATATTTGAGTTGGCTAGCTCCATTTCAAGATATTGGTTATCCAAGAGGGGATAAAAATGAAAAGGATGTTGTTGTAGGTTATCCAAGTCAGGACATAGAACGGTGGAGAAACCTAAGGAAAAACTATGTTTGGGGTAGATCTTTGTAGAGTTCAGGTACACGAGACTAAAAAATCCAGTTTGGGGCTGTTAAATTCTAACTGTACTGGTAATTGTGTCAGGGGGGAGAAATAGGATGTAATTTACTCTTCTCATGGTTGTGAGTCTTGTTTTTCATGTGGATTCAACCAAACATATTGTACATATTAAATGAGGACATAATTATTACACATTTTTAATTTACATTCAAATGCTTCTTTGATTTATCTCCTATAGCTTAATGTATTATGCTAGATATATAATTTAAATTTAAGGCCCATGAGATAAATATGACTTCTATGTGACATTTGTATTGAATCATATATTTGTTGTGTTATATGAACATAATTGGTACGCATATCTAAAGAGTCCAAATTGACAAATAAAATTTTTGATGAAAATGTGCTATGAAAGTAAAGGTTTAAAGGAAAACATGTACAAGGCATAGTTGAGTACAAGGCATAGTTGAGCCAAATTATTATCTATTTATTGAACTAGAAAGGACATATAATTATTACACATGTTTAATTTACATTCAAATGCTTCTTTTGATTTATCTCCTATAGCTTAATGTAATGCTAGATATATAATTTTAAGTTGAAGGCCCATGAGATAAATATGACTTCTATGTGACATTTGTATTGAATCATCTATTTTTTGTGTTATATGAACATAATTGGTGCGCATATCTAAAGAGTCCAAATGCTCATTCAATACCATATGTAATCCTCATCTAGCAGCGAGGATAGCTCCACGGGCGAACATGGCGGCGATCAAACCCTAGCTTCACCTGAGCTTCTGAAACTAGCGGCTATGCCTCCCGTTCACCATGAAAGAACAACTGTGCTCGGCAATGATGGAACTCTGATTCTCTGCGGGCTTTGATTCTCACCGGGTATTTTTTCCACTTCAGTTTAAACCCTGTTTGTTTTATTTGATCTTTCTGGGTTCCTGGGCCCCTTCGGTCCATTCAGGTGGGTAATAACCCTTGGTGGGCTTCCACCTGGTTCATTGCTCGGGGTTTGAAGTCGAGGCGGTCTGGGGTTTCGCCATTCCTTGGTCGCTGTACCGGCGGCAACATTTTAGTGGGTTTTGTTTGGTCTGGCACCCCTATTTGGTGGGGTCGTTTGCTACAGCTTTCTTGGTGGGTTACTTCTGGACCCAGCTCCGGGCCAGCATTATTGGCATCAGCACTGACCTCTGGCTTCAAGGTCAGGTCTGTCAGTCAATCGGTAATTATTTATGCACCCTTGTTGTTATCTGTGGGCATCTGTCATCTCCATCAATATTCTAGAAGGTATAGAAGGGCAGCTCATGACATGGGTACTTACGAAGATGAGGTCGACTACACGGAGGACCCTCTGGAGGGAGTCGACATTTGGGGTTTGGAATCCGAAGCTGAGGTGGACACCATGTCGGATTTGGACCCATTATCAGGGGTGGATATGACTGCTCAGCCCGCTTCCACCGTGGCAGGATGCATCTCGCCTTTGGGGGACCTCGCGGAGTTAACATTTGGCTCGCCCTCGAATGAGGACATCGGGCTTTGGACGTTTCCGCAGGCTGAACTGAACAATCCGGTTAGGGTCGATTTCGAAAGCTCAGCACATTTCTCGGAGGCGGCGTTTCTTGAGAAGGGGGACACTTCTTGCTACTTGGCGCATCAGCTTAATGACGGCCTTCCACCTCGTGGGTTTAACACACTTGACCCTTCTGGAATTGCTATCGCGGCACAAGTCTGTGAGGAGCCCTCCGCACCTTTGGCGGCCTCGGGGGCTTTCAACATTTTTCCAGAGGACCTAAACAGCCGTGAACAGGACTGCAACCTTCTTGCATCTGAAGACACAGCCGAGCCGACACTGGGGGTTAGTCGGGTCAATAAGCCGCACAAGGTCACGAGGAACAAGTTAAACTACCTCTCCAACTTTGGGAGCGAGAGTGGCATGGAGGATTGGAGTTCAGTTGCAGCAAAGACCCTGGTTGGGAAGATCCGCGGCAGAAAATACTCCTCAGCTAGACTCCAGAAATGGACAAGAGAAATTTGGGGTGAAACCCTTGACTGCCTCCCGGTGGTTGGGGCCATGACCAAGGGCTGGTTCTCCCTTACTTTCGCGCGACCTAAACACACAGATTGGGTCCTCAAGCAGTTCTGGCACCTGGAATTACACCCCGTCCATCTCAAGAGATGGGTGCCCTTATTTGATCCTAAAAAAGAAAATGCTGGGGCTGGCCCCATTTGGATGAGGCTACCCGGTTTGCCCCTACATTTCTAGAATGACACTGCACTTCGAAATATTGGTGGCCATTTCGGACGCTACTTAGACCATGATCGATCTTATCTGTCCACGGGTAGCAGAGCAGTGGCCCGGATCTTGATTTTTCTCGACACTCGGGAAGGCCTATACGAGAATTTTATCATGAGGTTTGACGGGATGCAGTGGAAACAACCACTGGACTATGAAGGAGTGCCCTTCCGCTGCAGAAAATGTCACAAAGTCGGCCACCTATTTAAAGACTGTCCGAGAAAGGGGGCCGGCCGGTCGAAGGTTAAGAAATCCTGCACCAGAGGTACACAAACCGTGGAGAACCCTTGTATATTGCCGGACAGTGAGGGTTTGCAGACGAAGGTACCTGAGACCTCGGATGATGGCGGCTCGAGGACAGCGTCTCTACCCACCTGGACATCCACGCAGCCCAGATCTCGGCCACAGACCACATCGGTGCCTCCACAGCAGGAATTTTCCATCCCGGGTATTTCTTTTTCTGGCCCTCTTTCCTCTGTATTTGCAGATATATCATCTCTTCCTTTTTTGCCTTTAACTGAATCGGTCAATGATATTGTTCATCTGTCATCTGCTTTTTCCTCATCTCGTTTAGTATCTGGTGCGCCCCATAAACCATTAAATCTCCCCTCGGTATGCTGCACAATCGCTTCGGCCTCTCCTTCATTCTCACCTATTATCCATCATGTTTCTGCTGAACCCTCCCCGGGCCACTCTATTTCCTCTTCGGAGACTCACTCTTCGAAGCACAATTACTTCCTAAGATCCTCTACTAACCCTCAAACTGGTGAGGTTTTCGGTATTGGGCCGGATCCGGGACTCATACCCACTAAATCTCGTGGCAGACCATCTGCCCTAGCGAAGGCCATCAAAAGAGCAAACTTCGAGGTGGAAGCTGGCACACAATCTTCACTAATGCGGGTCCTTAGAGCACGACGACCCTTGCCGACCGTTACATTATGATCTGTCTTTCATACAACTGCAGGGGACTGGCCAACCCCGATAAGAGATTGGCCCTTAGAGATCTGCTCACTCACAAACCTTTTGACATACTCTTCCTGCAAGAAACGCTCGGGGTAGGGGTTGAGGTGTCAGCTATCTTATCCTCCTTTCTCCCACATTGGTCTTTCATAACTCTTGATGCCCGCGGTAGATCAGGAGGTTGTGCCCTAGGCATTAACAACAAAACTACCCGGATGACTAACTGTTGGGGCCGGTCGGGTGTTCTGGCGATGAATGTACTGTTTGGAAGTTCAGAGATGGAGTTTACCTTGGTGAATGTCTATGGACCTTGTTCCGACAGAGAACATTTCTGGCGCTCCCTTTTGTCCTGCACTCTTTTGTCTGCCCCTCACCTCATATTAGGTGGTGACCTTAATTTTTCATTGGGTATAGCTGAATCTTGGGGCCCCCAGGCCACCCCGGACCCTTTGGCAGAGTTTTTCAACTCTGAGCTCGGTACCTCTCACCTGATCGACATTCAGACTACCAAGTTGGTTCCTACCTGGCGGAATAGAAGGACTGGTAATGCTGCTCTGGCCCGACGTCTTGATAGATTTCTTATTAAACAGGAGCTCCTCCCGGTTCTGTCTCGTGCTCGGCAATGGGTTGGATCTGGAGGAAGATCCGATCACTCGCCCATTTTCCTGGAGTTTGCTTGTGGTCCTGATAGAGCACGGCCCCCTTTCAAGTTCAATTCCAGATGGTTGAGAGATCCGGACTATAACCAATTGGTCAAGCAATCCTGGGTGCACTTCAGACCTTCGATTAATATTGACCCTGGTAGGGCTTTCAATAGAAACCTCAAGCACATTAAGAACCTCACCACTCTTTGGGTCCGGAACAAAAGGAAACTGGAAAGAGAGGCCCTACACAGTATTGAGGAGAGAATCAGCTTACTCAACAATGAGGAACTGTTGGGTTATCGTAACGAGGAGACCATAGCACATCTTTTCTCACTCGAAGCTGAAAAAGCCAAACTGCTGAAACAGATTGAGGAAGATTGGAGGCTAAAAAGTCGGGCTATTTGGATTCAGGCTGGAGACGAGAACACAAAATACTTCCAGCAACATGCACATGGCCGCAAGGCAGCCAATACCATTTGGGAACTGTCAGATCGAAATGGCATCACTGCAAAAACTCATGCTCAGTTATCTGAGCTGGGTACCAGACATTTCTCTAATCTGTATAGGGCCCCACAAAACATAAATCTACCTGACATCCTGCGCATTACTCAAAATTTTAAACTTATGGTGGACCCGGAGCAGCAGGAAGATCTCAACTCCCCGGTCACCATGGGTGAACTGGAAGGTGTTTTGAAATGGTTTAAGCGAGACAAGAGCCCGAGTCCTGATGGTTGGCCCGTTGAGTTTTTCATCCATTTCTTTGATCTCATATCTGCAGACCTCCTGGCAGTGATAGAAGACAGCAGGTTGCAGGGCAGGATCTATGATGGATTTAACTCCACTTTTATTGCTCTTATTCCCAAGTCAGACAAACCTAACAGTTTTAATGACTTCAGGCCCATTTCGCTGTGCAATTGTATATACAAGATCACTTCCAAAATTATTGCTAACCGCATCAAACCTTTCCTGTCAGAGCATATTGAAAAAGAACAATTCGCTTTCCTGAATCACAGGCAAATTCATGAGGCTATTGGCACTGCACAGGAGGCACTACACTCAATTAAAACTCTCCGGCTGAAATCGAACATCCTCAAGATTGATCTTACCAAGGCTTTCGATCAAGTTGACTGGAGTTACCTACACCTCATGCTGATACATGCTGGTTTTCCTCATACTTTAATCAACTGGATCATGGGTTGTGTTTGTCACGCTACCTTCAGCATATTGATCAATGGTACTGCTACTAATTTTTTCCATGCGGGCAGGGGACTCCGCCAGGGCTGTCCCCTTTCACCTCTACTATTTGTCCTTGTCATGGAGGGTCTATCCGTCCTTATCAACAATGCTAAAGAAAGAGGATTACTTCAAGGGCTCCGGATTGTGGACAATTTATACCTCACTCACCTCTTATTTGTTGACGATGTTCTTATTTTCCTAAATGGCACTAGGCAAGATTCTGTTCATTTTGATCTACTCCTAAAATGGTTTTGCAGGGCAACCGGTATGGCACCAAATAGTACTAAATCATCTATCATCATGACTGGGTGCTCGCGACAAGAACAAGACATCTCTCGAAATCTTTTCGATTTTGTCTGTATTGACATCAACAGCGGCCTCAAGTATTTGGGGTACATCATCAAACCAAATGATTATCACATTCAGGATTGGAACTGGATCTTAGTTAAAATTGAGCGCAGAATCAACGTCTGGTATAACCGATGGCTTTCTAGGGCTGGTAGACTTACGCTCATCAAGTCTGTTCTGGAAGCCATCCCGGTCTATTGGATGACCCTGGCCTGGATTCCGATTGGCATCACCAATCGGATAAAAAACATTTGCAGGCATTTTCTTTGGCGTAACCAAGGCAAGACTTCCACTTTTGCATGGATTGCATGGGACCGCATCAACTTGCCCAAACAATGGGGTGGCTGGGGGTTAAAGGATCTCCACCTATTCTCTCGCGCCCTTGCAGCTAAGATGGGTTGGCACATTATTACAGGTCAGAGTCTTTGGAAGGAGGTCATGGTCGCCAAATATATCTCGCCCCAAAGTCCACTGGATTGGATTCGAGGCAGCATCACTCTAAATTTGGGGGCATCGATCATTTGGAAGGCTATCACAAGGGCGGCCCTCATTCTCCAGAGTGGTATTTCGTGGCAGATTGGTTCGGGAACTCAAGTGCGTATTGGTACTGACTCTTGGTCAGGGAGTGGGGTTTTTCACAAACTTCCGGAGTTTATTATTCAGCACCTTGCTCACAGAAATGTCATCTTCTTGGCACAGATTGTTGACTGGGCACATACCTCTTGGCGACAACAAGCCTGGCTACAGGCGGGAGACTTGGGGATCCCCCAGGAGGGCACACGCATTTGGGGTAAATTTATCTGGGCTCTAAAAGCATCAAACATTCGCATCACCGACCAACCAGACAACTTGATCTGGGCTGTTTCTAAGGATGGGCATTATACTCCAAAGCTTGGCTACCTTGAACTTATTAAGCACAGGGAACCTCCCATAAAGGACTGGTGGTGGACAAACATTTGGAAGCTGAAAGCCCCGCCTAAACACAGGCTCCTGTTCTGGTGCTTGCTTAAAGATTGCATTCCTACTACTGATTTTCTCCACAGAAGAGCCTTCCACGGGGCCTCCAGGTGCTGTTACTGCCTAAATGATAGGGAGGATGCCCTCCATTTATTCTTGCAATGCCGCATCATCCAAAATATTTGGTCCAGGATCACTACTGAAATGGGATGCAGATTTTATTGGCAGGGTGACTCATTATCAGATGCCTGGTCTCATTGGTGGCAGCACTCTGCGCACAATACAAAATTACGCAACCTCCCCCTTATTATTACTTGGGAATTATGGATAGGTCGAAACAATCTGATTTTCAATGATATTCCTATTGACTGTCATAGGATATCCGCTGCCTCTCTCGCCACATATCAGCTTACTCCCGAGGACTGTAGCAGATGCCAACCTTCACATGAGACCCCTGAAACTATCGATTACAGCCGGGCATGGGCTTACTTTGATGGAGCGTCCAACGCCCATGGGTGTGGGGGGGGAGCCATACTTTATTTGAGCAATCAGCATTTCTACAACATCAGAATGGGGCTTGGACCGGGTACCAACAACTACGCCGAATTGCAGAGCCTTAGACTTCTGCTCACCTTTGCGCGAGACATTTTCTGTGACTCTATCCAGATATTTGGCGATTCACAACTTGTGACAAATTGGTTCAACAACATATCTCAATGCCACTCGCACACACTGTCTGCACTGCTGCATGAGGTTCACCATCTCAGATCACTCTTTGACTCCGTCACTGTGACTCATATTTACAGGTCTCGGAACAAAGTGGCGGATCAACTGTCCAAAGAAGCTACGGAGCTGACCTGGGGTACCTGGCATATCACAGAGCACACAGAGGGACAGATCTATAGATATTATCATCGACCTTTTATCGAGGAGGTTCCTCCTGATATTGTTGTCTAGTTTTACAGCTGCTTGCAGGGAGATTTTGTACTACCTCCCCCTTATTTTATTTATTCGGCATGTATACTTCATATTTATTTTGGGTCTGTAGGTTGTAGTAAGTTATGCACCGAACTTACTAGGGGACTTTATATGTCTTACACTGTATATGTCATGTTTTTCTGGGATGGGGATTGTCTACAGTCTTTTTTTGAAAACTGACTGATGTTGATTTTGTATATGTTCGGACAGAACAGTAGTTTATCATACTACAGTCATTTGTAACAGGTAGCTGATCATTAATATGAATTAGTTACGAACTTTTTCACTGTGAAAA
>CM076573.1:661684143-661926920 GCA_034641835.2 Pinus albicaulis | reverse complement strand
TCTTTGTCAAATCTTTTAGAATGGGATGCTATGAGATTTTGGATGTGTGTTTGTGATTTACGGGAGAAGATAAAGAGCATGAATGGAAATGACGAGCACATCATTCGAATAAAGAATCAAGTTTTTGTAGAGTCTATTCTCTTGAGATCGATTGGTATGAAACCGCGCATGGTGTCTCTGTAAATGAAACAGTTTTTAGAAAGCTATTTTTAATAGAGAAAAAATAGAACTGTGGGAAAAGAGAGCAGCTCCTAGTGCTGCATGAGACCGAATCTAGAGCGCTGTTGGTGAAGGCTATAGAAAATTGAGACCGTGACAGAGATCGTGTAGCTGTGTGGTGCAAGATGGGATTCATCAGAGTTTTATGTAAAAAAAATTATTTTTTATATTGTTTTAAGTTGTTTGTTTGTAAATTATTGAAGAAGAACCCAATTATTGAATAGATTTACACAATTTAAATTAGTCGTTCTTGACGTTCTTCGGTGTTGAGAGAACAATTGACTAATTTGACTGTGTGAATTTGTTATATGTTGATGGATCTTATTGTGCTTCGGGCTTCAAGAGCATCGGTTACAGGTTATACAATGAGATCTTTGTGTGTAAAGGTCACTTTGTAGGATTGATCGCTGATCATATTCTGTACCTAGAATATTTTCCTATAAACTGTTGAAATTTATTCTTCGGGGTTATTTCACAGATGGAAATATTTCAATAGGGTAGTTCAGTGTCAAGGCTCTTCTTCGGGGGTGTCAAGAATCTTTGATCTTACAAATTCAACATTGCTGGTAAAAAACAAATGTATTTTAAATGGGTTGAATGGTAGCTCGAAAATGGTGGAGAAAAGAGTGTTGTCTATGAGATCTCAGAGTGGGTACAAATGTTAATGAAGACCAGATCAGACAAAGAGACGAAAGTTCAAAGTGTTGTAATTGTGATTAATTATTATATGTTTTGTAAAGTAAGCATTAAGGGAGGGTATTAGAATTAGTTAGGATTATGCTTACTTTAGTATATCTTGGATTGGGTTTGTTGAGGTTGTTGAGAGATTTTCTCAACCTCTCTCTCCAAGATTAGAATCAGTTGGATCTCACTCCAACTATATGTATCTCTTGTGTATGTGAGTAATACAATTCAATTAGTGTGTGTGTGAATATTGTGCGTTTCTTCTCTCTCATAATTTCTAATAGTAAATGAATGAAATCTTGTAATAAAAAATATAATTTGTGTTTGTATTTTTGTGTATCATGGTTGCGCTTCCAATTTTTTAACTGGTTATCAAAGCCCATATAAGTCTAACTCTCTCAAGGGAGGGTCAGGGATGATGTGAGAGTTGTGATACTTGATCCCTGTAAATCTGTAGGTGTATGAGATCAACTTTATTTTTCCAGTGAGCTTTATTTCCCTCTGTGTTTGGTTTGACTCCTTAATCGACAGAGAACAGATTTTCAATCATAGAGGAATTCGAATCGTGGACTTCTTAATTGGTTTTAACCAGGCATAGAGGGATCAAGGAGAAGCCATAGTCTAAAAAACCCACAGAATAATCTAGAAATTCTGGTAAAATTCTGAAAAATTTCGGCAAAGATTTATCAGAGTCTTGTTTACAGTTGTTAAACTTTAGTATTTTTTGTGTCCTAAAGGTTTTTTTATAGTGTTGAATCCATTTCCATTATCAAAAATGCATTTCAAACACTCTAACTCTCTGATTTTTTGAATATTTTTTTACCAAATTCCGACAAAAAACTACCATCCAAACTATTCTGTTGCGTCGGTAGACAACTCCATAAAAGAGAATTGTTTGCAGAGTGAAGACGAGATTGTCTCTATCACGTTTGTGTTGCGTCACTTTGAGCAGCCAATCTGGTCTAACTAAAAACACCACGATCTCGAGGCCGAGTCAAAAGTAACTGTTGTAGGCGACGATTTGTGCTTTCACACCTGGATCTACTCACTCATAAAGTTGATGGTTGATACGGGTCCAACAGAAGTATTCATTGACTTCCGAACCAAGAGCCTGCGTTCAATTATGCAAACTTGTGTCGTGTAGAAGCAGGGCATGCCACGTGTATTGGGGTAACAGATTTTTCACCATAGTCGTAACAAGAACACTGCACAACACTTCTACGCCCATCTTCGAGACCCGTCTAGTACTAAGAGGGATATAGCTCCGTCTAAGTTGACGGACGTGAGTCTTGCTGCCATTGAACGATTCTACCAAGACTAGATTGGCTTACCCATCGCGATGCTAAATTCCTCAATGGCGAGGAGATGTTGTCTAATTCTGTCATTTTAGCACTATATTATGATGTAGTTTGGTTCTTTATGAGTTGCAAATCTTTAAGGGATCCCCTATTACAAAGGCGATGTCATTTTGTCCTCAAATGTTGTTTAGGTTTTGGGCAACGCTAAGTAAAATCCCACATGCACAATCAACATAGATGACTACGTGAGGAAATCGGCCAATGGACTTTTGAAGCTCTATAATAATTGGATTTGACTTTGTCTTTGAATGAGCAAGGGCACATTGCGAGTATTGCAGCGTGCATGGTCAAGTCAAAAATCTAGGATTGAGCTTTTGTGATGAAGTATTTTATATTTATATTTGTGTGTACATTATAGAGAACCAATTATTGAACAAATAAATTTAATTAATTTAATGGTTCTCAATGTTCTTTGGTGTCGAGAGAACACATTATTGATTTGATTATGTTGAGTTTGTTATATGTTAATGTGTTTTGTCGCTTTTCAGTGCTTTAAGAACATTTGTGATATGTTTCAGTGTTTTAAGAACATTAGTGACATGTTTGCTTCATATGTATGGAAGTGTATATGTCAAAAAGGTTAGTTGTAGAGTTGACTGTTAGATAATAGAAAATATAAATTTTGTGCCTATTTTTGTGTATCATGGTTGCTCTTCCAATTTTTTAACTAATATGAAGTCTTAAACAATGACTTATTACATTATTTAATAATAATAATAATCACCTAATTTTAAGGTCACGACCAAGCCACACATCAAACTAGTGTATGACACCCTCTTGTTTGCGGGACAAGCGACCCACTTCTTGATTACTAAAATCTACAAAGTTGTACATACTTCACTCCCATACAGATTTGAACCCATGACCTCATAGGAGGAAACACGTGCTCTTAACCATTAAGTCCACTCAAACTATATTGT
This sequence comes from Pinus albicaulis, assembly GCA_034641835.2. Classification (NCBI taxonomy): domain Eukaryota; kingdom Viridiplantae; phylum Streptophyta; class Pinopsida; order Pinales; family Pinaceae; genus Pinus; species Pinus albicaulis. The sequence goes on along the minus strand of CM076573.1, from coordinate 661,923,739 downwards.
AATGCAATATTAAGGTCATGACCAAGCCAAACACCATTTTTTTTAACCATGGTGAATCGGTGACTCATTGAAATGATATCGTCTAGGCCTAGGATCAAACCTTTGGGTTGCCACTATACCACCAAGAGTATATAAGGTCTATCAAACACCAAATTGATGTATGAGACCTCTTTGTTTTTTGGATAAAGGACCCACCTTCACATAACAATTTGACTATTAAAGTTTACAGAGGTATACATACTCTACTGCTCTCTAGATTTGAGCCTATAACCTTTTACGAGTAAGCACATACTCTTAACTACTAAACCTAATAAAATTATACATTATATTCAAAAATAAAATAAAATAAATAAATAAACAATACAAAAATATGAGTAATAAAAGAGTTTTTTTTTTTTAACTATTAAAAAAAACTAAATATCATTGGAAAAAATATTATAAATATATCATGTTTTATTTTTCTTTCACCATAGATATGATAACAATGATAAATATAGTAACTCCATGAAGTGTAGATCAATTGTTTGCAAGGGGTTTAGTCCCCATTAGGTCACAAGTTCAAACTTTATGGTGAGGGGTTGAAGATAGAAGCTACTTTGGGGGAATTAAAACTTTCCAAGAGACGTCCAAACTCTATCGAACCTCACACAATCTTGAAGATAAACATCTCATTGTGAGTGATCGATACTTCTTTCATCCAATATAAAGACTAACTTTGACCTAACTCAACCTAAAAACAAGAAAATAAAAATGATAAATATAATACTTGTTGCTAAAGCCATCTTTAAAAAATATCGAAATATATTTTAATGTTTATTTTTCTTTCACCTTGTATCATGTCATTTTAATATTGATTAAAACAATGATAAATATAGTAATTGTTGCTAAAATAGTCTTTAAACAATATCGAGCCATATATTGTTGAGAACATTCATAGGAACAGTGTAGACAATCGCCCTAATATTCCTATAGAGCTATCTTTGCCTTCTCCATATGTCCTCGTGAATTTTCAAGACATTTGAGCTTCCTTCGTGTTAAAGGCAAAGTCATAGCCCTTTGTAAATGGAAATAAAGTTCATGGCAAGAGGAAAGGAGACTAAAGTTAATTTAAAATTGTAAAATAATTTATTTCATTAAGCGAGTTAATGTAAAATTGTAAAATAATTTATTTCAGAATTTAAGAGTTTCCATCTTTTCAAACATTTCGGTTGTTTTATTAATCAATTCAATTTCACAATTATTTAAAAAGAAAAAAAGTGGATGGATAATTATTGTTTCAAGAATTTCATAATTATTAAAAAAAAATTGGGATGGATCATTATTGTTTCAAGAAGATTTGGATTTTCTAAAAAGATAAATTTATCATAATGAAATTTCGCAATAAATTTTTAATTTTTCTAATATAAATTTATTTTTGGGTGTCTGAGTATTTATCCTAAAAGTTTTAATAATATTGGAACCAATACTACTTAATAATCCAAGTATCTTCACTTTATATATGGTCAATCTAAGTATTTTCACTTTATATATGGTCATATTTAAAATTAGGACTTTGTGTGATATTGGGTTCAAGAATTCAATGTTATCAAATGATTTAGGATTATAGATAGTGATGAGAGCCTTCTTAACAACGATGGAAGTAAACTTGGGGGTTTTTAAATAAACAATTGATGAAACTTTAATTAGACAAATTAGAAGTTTTTTTTGTAATAGCTCTTATAAGATTAGCTAGTAATGATTATACTAAAGATATTGGTTAACCTGGTAAACTACAATGGACTTTGAGCTACCTCATTGTCTCCTTTATGATATTGAGAGTTGAGATTTGAACAAAAGTGTGGAAAGGTACAAAAAAAAATAGCAAATGGAAAGTTATGAAAGCATGCAAAAATAAATAACATGCATGGAAATGGTCCACCTTCAACAAAATGGAGTACTTATAAGTTTCTTATATTAGGAGAATTGATAAACCTCCTACCTATCACTAAAAAGATCTAGGATTGAGTTAGAGAGATTGTTCATATACTCCTTAACCTAATACAACCTCTTGCATACCACACTAAGTAGGTTAATCAATTTTTGAACATAAATAAAATTCAATTTTGATTTAATATATATATATATATATATTACAAAATATATATATATATATATATATATTACAATATGGAACGTCTATTATTCAACCTACCTAATATTAATTAAAAAAACACTTTCTAATACCAGACATCCATAATTTAATCTAACCCATTAAACTGAAAAAATATTTATCTTACTAACTTGCATTCAAACCTACATTAAAAAAGCCACACATTTCCCCTCGTCACTTCCAATTAAACACCTCAATGAGATATATTTCAAAATCCATATCACGTTTGCAACTTCATAAACTTAAACTAAACCATAACTAAAACTAATAAAAGTATACACACTTTCTCCTTAAAATAAAAATTACAACGCAAGTTGACACGTTTAAAGTATACTCTAAGCACTTTTTCAAACCCGTGGAGGAAGTTTTTGTGATTTTTCTAGGTTGTTGAAATGTAAACCTTATGCTGAAATGTTCAGCCTTAATTTACAACACACTCAAAATTCACAAATTTTTCAATTTTTTCTTTGTTTTATAATCATCAACTTTAAAGACGGTTGAATAAATTAGGTTAAAGAATTATTTTATGAATAAAATGTGTGACAACACCGTGAGGAAAGCGCAAATAAAGTCACGTGTTTAGTTGTCCTTCGATTTGAGAACACCAAATTTATAACACATATTGAATTAATTACGCCGGAGGCGTTTTCCATTGCAGGCTTGGGGTGAGCAAAAACTGTTCACCCCAGCCAATGAGAAAGCGTTCCCTATGCGCATGGAACCAATTCAAATTTGCCACGTGTGGTCTCCGTAATGGCTCATAAACGGGTTTCGCCTTTCGAACCGCGGGTTTAAAGAATGGAAACGCTCCAGTCTACGAGCAACAGCGGCAGCAACCATTAACCAGGCAGCCATGGAGATTCTGAAAAGGCGCGTGGTGTGGACATGATCATGTCTCCTAAGGCTGCAGCGCCCGAGAAGAAACTTACTATAGTTGCCCTCAGGCTTGCCATTCTGGAGAAAGCCACCACCGGGCTCGGAGCCCTGGCCTTCGCCTGGGCCACAGTATGTTTGCAATGCGCTGAGACGGACTATAAGTGATGTCAAGGAATACGAGGCATTGTTGCAGATGATCGTTCGTGGGTTGGAAGGTTTCTCTGATAATCCGATGTGCGGCAGGCAACTTTGTAGAGCCCGAACCTAGGTCGGCTGGCGAGTCTCATTCATTCCTTTGTGGTTTTGGTTTATTGGGTGGGCTTTAGTTTTGTTTCGGCAATTTTGTTGAATTTTAGATCTGGTTGAACGATCATGATCGAACCTGGTTGAAGTCAGGGGATTGGTGGATTTTTTGCAGTGCAGGGTATTGGTAGGGTTTTAGATTTGTGGTTTTTTACACCGGAGGGCATTGGTGGACTTTTAGAGTGGAGGGGGTTTTATCAGTGAAGGGGATTGGTGGGTTTTTTCCAGTGGTCTCAGAGCAGGGCAGACAAAGGAGAAAGAGGCCATTTGTCGATTTGAAGGACAAATGGCACAACCTTATGAGTAGTTTGACTCCTGGTGGGCAGGGTTCCAAAACCCCTAGACAAAAGCCCCTTGCACCTGTTCCTATTTCTTTAGCTGCCCCTCAGTCTCCTACAACAACATGCTCTGCAGCAGCAGCAGTTTCGGATCATGTTATTTCTTCCCCTAAGAGTGTTTCAACATCAACTGCTGCGAGGAATCATTCGCCGAGGTGTGATTACGATGACATGATTTTAGAAGCCCTTACAGCTCTGCGAGATCCGAACGGGACGAATGTTGCCACGATTGCAAGTTTCATGGAGGAGAGACACCAATTGCCCCCAAGCTTCAGGCGGGCACTCTCTTCAAGCTCAAGAGGTTAGTCTCACAAGAAAAGATTTTGAGGGTTCGTAGATTGGCAGAGGAAGCAGATGCGCTTCTTAAGGATAAATGTTGATGTCTTTTATTTTCTATTGTTTTACAGATTCGATATCTATGAACTCTAACTCTGTATTCAATGTAGTGTGCCATTTATGCACTTTATACAGACCATATGTATCTGGTCAGTTGAATACAGAACTCCAACTGCTCTGCATTATGCCTTAAAATCCATTATGCCTTACCTGAGAAGTAAGAGAAAATATTTATAGCATGGCAACTGCTGGGTTTCACAATGGGAGGTGGAATCATACGTGTGATGCAAGGAAGAGCGAACGAAATAAGTGGGTATTCTTCATTATGTTTCATTCAAAATTTGAAGAGTGCCCTCAGATTTCTTGGAGCTTAGAGTGATCGAATTCGGCGCACAATTGAGGTTTTGATCTGGATTATTGAATCCAGGTCTCAAAAATCCCTCTGGGTGATTATTGCCCATTTCTTATCTGTTTTCTGTAACCCATTTGTTTATTCTGTACATTATGGGAATATATCTATCCTTCCTGAAAGATTGAGTCAGAAAATCTGCACCGTGTTAAGCTCAGAGTAGAATTTGGTACTTTTCATATCGAAAGAGGGGATTCACAGGAATTTCTGCTTATTTTGGTGGGACTTGCAGTCTGTCTCAGCCCTTGATATTTCTTAGGGTGCTCAAGTTTCACTCTAAATTCGATTCCTGCATTTGTATTTATTTTTTATTCCTCTGGTTGGATCAATTTAGGCCTTGTGTGTGTCCTGAAATAGATTTGGGCTAGGCTGATTTCTGGTTGTCTGTTGGGATCATCAAGCCCAAACCCAAGTTGTGTGAGGAATTTGAGAGGATACAGAGGTGGAGTTGAGGACTAAAACCATCTACCAGAATAGATCTTTCAAGGTAAGGATACTTATCATACAGGTATTTTCTATTCACTATTTATTTCTAGATGTTTTTAATGCAAGTGTGAAGTATGGGCTTTTAGGTGAGAACAGAGGAATAAAATAAAATAAAATAAAAACTATGACCACTGCCTTTGCCGCTGAACCATGACACCTTTGGAAACAGTCTCTTTCTTTAGATTTTTTGATGTTACATTTGCAGGGATTCATTCTGTGTGTGCGGTTCTTCCATTATTTTGAGGTTTTTACATTTTATTTCTTCTGCAAGGTTTATAGTACATGAAATTAGAAATATTGTAGTATATTTTGTTTCTCTTCTTTTACTCTTATCTTATATAGCGTGCTAGAATGAAGGGTAAAGGAATGTCTTCATTGAATACAACATGGGTATAAATTTACACAAAGATATTTTCTGCTCAAGCGTTGGTATGGTAATGTAGGATGCAAAATTTGCCATTCTGAAATGAACTACTTTTCTGTTCACATTTTTGTCTCTGGTAGTGCGCGTGTACACCCATATTCAGAGCAAGCCAGAATAGGCAGAAATGCTAGTATTAAAGCATATTGGAATTTCCTTTTTAGATATCAACCTCAAATCCTTATGTTTAGTCGTAGATTTAGTCACTTTCCCTGAGACTTTTATCATTCTTTGCTTAAGGTACTTTTCTTTTTGTATCTTCGAGGATGAACGAAACAACAAAGGGATTTGTCCGAAATGATGGTTACCAATTTTGAGTGAATATTTTTGATGGTCATCTGGGTGTAGTCAACATGTTTTCATCATAGCATGCATTGTTTTTACTATTAATTAAAATGCCCAGGAAATTTATGCATGTGCTGTTTGTATCACTTGTAACCGAGGGATAATCCCATGCCTGTTAAGATGTGCCGAGTGGTTGGAATTGGTGCTGGTGGACTAGCCTGTTTTTGGAAAAATGTGTCATACCTTATGTTTCATATAAATTGATATTTTCACATTCAGGAGCCAGAGAGTAGTCACACAAGTTTCCCCTTTCACAATAAACAAGGATAGCATATTTGCTTTGGTTCCAGCTTAAAGAGAATCCATATCATTTCTAAAGATGGCAATCCTAACTGAAATCTCGATATTGCTCATGAAAACTTGCTTGACAATTTTATCTCCGCAAGAAAGAGATGCCTGTCAATATAATCACATATCCCAAATAGAACAGCCTCTTGTTGGATCATCCATTTGAGCCCCAAAAAGACTTGTTTTCAGTGAAGGGGGAAACAGAGGAGCATGAGCCCAAAATTTAAGGCCATCTTTGCAATCTCATGTTACATGCTTAACCATTTTCTGTTGACAAGGCATGCAACATCAATCTTTTCCTGTAGTAGGATGAAGTTGACCCTTTACTGCTGGGCTGTTATGAACGGCCAACTACCTAAGTACTCATCAAAGAAGACGACTTCCAGATACCTTGACAACTCCTTATATGTGGGATTCGTCAAAGCATATGATCCCTTTTTCACTTCTTAAATGTCAACTTGGATAATTGTAGTTCAGAAACATTTTTTTAGCTGCAAATTGTGTGCATTTGCAATTCATGCAATCCTGTTACTAGTTTGTGTTGTTAATCCTCATCTCTGTACAATCATGTGCTTCAATAAAGTTGAAACCTGTATTAGCATTTTTCTATATATGCATGTTTGATATGTTAATTTCTGCAATGTTGTGCATTGCTCACGTCATTTGTGTAGTTGATTTATAATAATATCCCTGCTTTATTCTGTTCTTTGTTTGTACAATTTTTACTGCCACTTGATATGTTCAATACAGGTCCTTGGAATAAATTTGGTAGTCTGGCAGACAAGTAAATGAATCTCGCTTACAGGTCCTGCTCTTGGAAACAATATTAGTCTGTCCTCTGGTAGCTTTCCAGTTCATATCTATGTATGCTGATTGAAACAACTCAGTGGCTTTGATATAGTTGTAAAGATCTCCAAAAGTAGTGGGAAGTGATAATCAGAAACTGCTTACTTGGTTTAGGCTTGAGGGTCCAAGAACCACTAGATTTTACTGTAAAATCTGCACAACACTAGCAATCCCATATTCTATCATGCGGTGTGTTTTGACCATATTCTATCATGTGGTGTGTTTTGAGATGATAAAGATATTAGAAAATCCTGTCTTCTCTTCCTCGAGTTTGGAGTGGTTCTTTTGAAAATATCTTGTAGTACATACATGAAGTTTAAGATTTTTTTGTTTCAAAGAGAATTATGATGGTTTTAAAGTTTAACATTTAGAGATGGCATTGCCTAATATTGACTCATTGAGAGTATTTAGGCAGGTCTATTGAGATTTTATTATTACAAACTCTGTAGAAGACAGTTAATGTATTCTTATGATCCATCAATCCTGCACTAAAGAGTGATGTCTTTTTCAGATAATTGAGGCGGTTGATACATTCTGAACTGTAACTTCTATCAAATTTGTGACTCACAGCAGTTCATTTCTGTTGCTTAAATTATAAGCTTGGGAGACTGATTGAAACTATAATGCAAGCCCAAAGGAGCACCTTGCACCCTATACCAGAAACTTTTTATTTGGAAAATATGTCTGACCAACATAATGTGGATATTGAATCACATATTTATCCAGGTGAGCGACCGAATCTCATGGATGCTCCAAGTTTGCCCGATTATCAGGGTGTAGGGAGCAGCCCAAGCTGTAGTTTCAGAAACATAGGAAGTCAATCTAGTGGCAGTAGTTCTTTTGTCAATGGTTGGCCTACTGGCAGTGTAACAAATTCTGATATTTCAGCTGATCAGGGATGCACTTCTGAAGATAAAATGGTAATGGTTTAGGTTTTAATTTTAGATGATAATAAAACTTATTTATGTGAATCTGTAATTGTGTGGTTATTTGGATGACTATTAAGGTAGAGTATTGTTGTTCAAAATTGTTTTCCGAATTTAAAATAAAGATAAAATTAAAAATACAAATAAAATAGATAAATAAAATTTTTAATTAAAACATAAAAATAAAATAAATAAATAAATAGAAATAAAATAAAATAAAGATTAAAAAAAATAAAAATAAATAAATAAACAAATTAAATTAAATAAAAATAAAATCAAATAAATTAAAATTTAATAATATTAAATTAATAATTTTTATTTCTATTAAAAATCAAATCCAAAATTCTATATCGTCACAAACGAACAAAATATTCAGCTCCTTCAGTTATTACACATTTTACCTCTCATATACCACAAAACGATTCACATCTCCTCCTTCCGGCGTTCCCTTGCACCCCGGTGCAATTGCTAGTATATAAAAGATTAAGATGCCCATTGGGTCCTCCTTCACCATAACATGATAGAGACAAGTCCAGAAAAAAGTTAAATATTGATGTTGACAAGAGTTTTTTATTTATAATATAATTACATAATGACAAATAAGTTAGGATAGATTTTTTTATTATAAAAGAAAAAACAAAATTGCAAATTTTTTTTTCATCTTTCATTATCAAGTCACGAGGAGGAGAAAGGGAATATTTATGTGAAACAAAATTTAAGTCAATTCAATTTGGATAACAATTTTTTTCATGAAAATTAATAATGAAAGTAACGATAAATTATAAAGTAATAAGAAGAAATTTTTTATTGTATTATATTTTGGGTATTTATTAAATTTTATGATATTGAATTTTTTTAACATTTATTTAACATTATGAAAAAATTACTAGGAAATTATATGTATATGTTTGTATTTGTGTGGCGATAAATTTTAGTAAAGATTTTTAAGACAAAGTGTTTTACAAATTCAGCGTAGTTAAGTTTTAGATTATAAAAATATGACATTTTGTTGTTTGATATGTTATTTACTAAGACATCTATAAGTTTTATATATGTGTGTGCGTGTGTGTTTGTGTTGATTCTCTGAGAAAACTTGGGATTAAATCAAAATAAAATAGTTGGTATTGTTTGAAGAAATAAAGTTATGAGAATGTGGATTTACATTAAAATTCACTCCTAATTTGGGAGTTGATGTAGAGGACATGGTTTCCACGGTTTCTTCATCAAAGGAATTAATTGTTACCAAATACTATAAAGGTGGAATAAAGAGACTTTACAAAATTGATTCATTTCATTTAGATAAAGAATTAGTTGATCCTTTCTAAATTCTAATATCTCACCTTTTAACTTAGAGCTAATTACTGTAGACTGCTCTCTCAAAAGTGATGAGAGGTTAAAAATAAATAAAAATTTAAAAAAGAGAAAGATTAATAATTGTTTTTTAAAAAGTAAGAAATGACACATACATTTTGTATATGTATTTTTTAATGTTATTTAAAAGTATAGTTGTTATTTTCTCCCAATTGGGGTGAACAAGTAAATGATTTTATATTAAATGCCATAGGGGGAGGGGGAGGCCCACCATTGTCACCCCACTCAACAGAATGGGGAGACATGGTCGTCCCACCCTCCGCCTCCCCCTGACTCGATATCATCATGGATTTGATTGTACTCCACACATCTCATTCATTGTTCAACATGGAAGGTGTTTCAAAGGATCTGTAAATGTCTGCAATTTTCATTATGTTTAGCAGGGTGGACATATTTTCCATTGTCATTCGTCATGGTGACAATTTTCCACCCTTTGATCCACCTTACTATTTCCATCTGTTATTTTTATATTTCCATTGGAAGCAGGACCACGTCCCCCTTAACTGGCCTCCCCCATGAACTTTAATTCGTGGCTTGTTTGTGTTTGCAAGGAAGTGGTGGTGGCTAGAGAATCGACATTATGTCTCTAGTGTGAGAACCAGGGGCGGTGGGCACTTATTAGGTGGCCAACTAGTTTTAGAGTGGCTCAATTCGCAGATTAGTTCGGCCCTTAGCTTGCAGTGTCCACTTGTTCCTTTGTGCTTGGATTCAAGTACCCTACTCCACTATTTCAATTTGTGCTTAGTGTGGCCTCCTACGAGTTATTTCTTTTTCTTCAGCTCGTATTTTCTTTACTCAGTCATCGTTGTCTTAAAGGTGCTTGGGCCCATTCTCTCGTTTTGTTACCTTTGCTATCAAGGCTAAATCTCATTCCTTTCATACCACTTGGACCCCTGCTCTAGCGAACTTGTCCGACCTCTTTATTTTCACTTTGACTCATGCCCTCTCGAGTCCTCACAACCTTCAGCCTTGCCTTGTTGACTCATAAATTCCTTTCTTGAATGGCACCTTTTGAACCTTCTAATATCACTCCTTTCCCTTTTTTTGATGGACATGCCTGAACAATGAGCAAGGTTGCAAAGGCTCCTTTAGTAGAGTTGAGGGCAGTGTTAGAGGTGGTCAGTGTGCCCATTCTACTGACCATCGATATCACTCTCAGACTCCATACTGAATTTAGTTAGAACTTAACCATGCATCAACAAAATCCATGATCAACAAGAGTGAATTTTCATATGCAAACATTTTAGCCTCAATTACTGAGTGTGTCCCTGAACCTGGTCACACCCATAGGAGGTAGAATCAATATCGTTGAACCATTGAGTTATACTAACATATTAATGCTCTCCTGGGCCAAGTCGCGATGTAGAGAAATGAAGCCAAGAGAGAAATCTCTCTTCAACTAGATGATATATGCAAAACATCTTGGTAATTCTCTTGAGCATCATGACATAACCTAAACATCTTGGTAATTCTCTTGAGCATCATGACATAACCTTTCGACTTGTTCAAATTGAGGCTCTACTTTCTAGAGGCAAAGGCCCAACATCCCCTAGTACTCCAATAGCTATGATATATATTTCCACCTCTACTTGAACATCACCATGGTTCACAATTTTGATTGTGATAACTCTCTTCTAAACTCTTTTGTGATTTATGTCTATATGGTTTATGGGCAATATCACAACAATTTTGTGAAGTTTAACTCTATGTATTAGTTTAGTAAATCAAAGGCTAGTGGGATGCTTTAGATGCAACTTAGTTACCGTAAGTATTATGTGATTTTTTGGACAAAATACATTATTTTTCTGCCTTTGGTATAGTGTCCCCAATAGGAGACCCTAGCAGAAAAATCATTGTTATAGTTGTATATGATGTATCTCTTTTTTTATTAATCAATAAAACCTAAAGCGTATGTCTCTCTCTGTGTGGGTTTATTTATTTATTTATTCTTTTATATTTTATTATGAATATTTGAAAATTATAATTATTTTAATTAAAAAATAAATTTAAAATACAATAAAATAATTTTATAAAAATTATGAATAAAAAAATATATCAATAAATTAAAATACAAATTTATTAATATTTAAGAACAAAAATATTTTTTTTTTTAGGGAAAGCATTCTCTCTTACAATAATATTTCTTATCATTAAATCACTTGCAAAGAATTGAATTTGAGTAAGAGAAATAACCACAATTCTATCTAACCACCAAAAATAATCTTAATTAAATTGAAAAAAAAAAAATTATAAATATTTAAAATTAATTTAATATAAATTTAAAAATAAAATGGAATAGAATTACAATGAGATATAAGGAGTCTAATGCCTTAATAACTCTAAAAATGTCAATATGCTATTTAATATGTCATTGAATGTTTGATGATCTTACACGGAAATAATTAATGCCGAAGGCGTTCTATTGTGAGCGTTTAGCTCATAACACTGTTGAGATTCGTCGTAAAACGACAAAACTCAACAAATCTCAACAGTGTCACTGTCCAATCATCCGTTGACCAATCGCTTACCTTCGGCCTTTTTTTTTGCACATTTATTTGCAAAAGGCTAGTTACTATATACTATTTAATATGTCATTGAAGGTTTGATATCTTTCACGGAAATCATTACTAATGTCATTGATGAAGTATTGAAGTTTTGATGATCTTACAAGGAAACGTTTTCTTATCCTTGGTCTTTATTACAAGATAATAGTAAAAGGTTGAGTATTAAATGAATATAGATTGATTGATTCATGTTTGATTTTTGAGAATATAATAGTGATAAAAGTTGAAGGTTACATTATTGATACATGTTATTGATGAAGTGTTTTCTCATCCTTGGTCTTTATTACAAGATAATAATAAGAGGTGAGTATTAAATGAAGATAGATTGATTGGCTATGTTTGATTTTTGAGAATATAATAATGATAAAAGTTGAAGGTTAAATTATTGAGTGTCAAATGAATATTGTTTGAGTATGTTATTGATGAAGTGTTTTCTCATCCTTGGTCTTTATTACAAGATAATAATAAGAGGTGAGTATTAAATGAAGATAGATTGATTGGCTATGTTTGATTTTTGAGAATATAATAATGATAAAAGTTGAAGGTTAAATTATTGAGTGTCAAATGAATATTGTTTGAGTAATGAATGTCGTTTGGTGTGTTTAATGAAATTTTATTAAATCAATATTAATGTTGGGTATATTTATGTAATTTTATTGAAGTGGGTTTGTTGATTAGTGAATTGAGTATAAAATGTATATTGTTTGATGAATGAGTATTGTTTGAGCAATGAATGTTGTTTGGTGTTTTTAATGGAACTTTATTAAATCAATATTAATGTTGGATATTTTTATGTAATTTTATTGAAGTGGGTTTGTTGATTAGTGAATTGAGTATAAAATGAGTATTGTTAGAGTCTCGTTTGGTGTTTTTATGTAATTTTATTAAATCAATATTAATAATGGGTGTTTTTATGTAATTTTATTGAAGTGAGTTTGTTGATTAGCGAATTAAAAAAAAAAATGTATATTTTTATTAATATAATGTTATGGATATTCAAGGAAGTAATATTTGTTGTTATAGTACAATGATATGAATATTTAAGGTAAGGGTTTTAAGTGACATTTGTTGTCATTTATAATAAAAATAGGTGAAAAGAAACAAGTAATTTCTTTAATGAAGTTGGTTTTGTATGAATAATGATTTTTTTTTTTAATCTCACAATTAAAAAAAAAAAAAAAACATATAAAAGTTAAATATTTTTTTTATTAAACATTCCATAAATTACATTATTGTAGGTGACATCTCTAGCTAGTTTTTTATTCCAAATTAGTTAGAATAAACCTTAATATAATTACACGTAATGATATATAAAGAATAACATGATATGGAAAACTTAAAAAATGTTTTAAAATTTAATGAAAAATTATTTATGATTAATATAAAAAAACAAATTTCTTAAATTAAGGTATTTTATGTTTTATTATAACAATAATTTTATGTATCTAACCCACTTTTTCTTTACAAATATAGTATATATGTTTCAAAATTAACCTTCACCCTTAAAATAAGAAAAAAAATTTAACACATGCAATATCTTACAAAATACACCATACAAATTTGTAAGTGTGTAAAATTATTCCAAATACATAAACTAGTACCTATCGGCCTAATTACCCAAAAAAAAAAAAAAAAAAACAATAATAACTATATTCATGTTTTATAAATAGCACTTAAATTTTTTATTTTTTTTAAACCATCTACACTCGTTTTAAATTAAAGTAAATGTGAAAATATCCCAATAATAAATACATTAAAAATTGATTTTAGATTAATGGTTGTAAATTTCTATTAATGCAATACTATTTTTTTTGGAAATAAATGTTTAGGAAATAGCATTTTTGCTTGAATAAATATGAAAAAAGAAAAGAAAAATAAGATAAATGTTATTATAATAATTTAATTTTATATTTTAAAATTATTATTACTTTTAAAATGGATAAAACTTAGCAATATATGTAATATTTTATAAACTATATGTATCTTACAAAGCGATAATTTTACAAGGGAGTGTAGTGGGTTCAAGCATTTGGAGGTGGGCGCAAGACAATAATAAACCGAGTAGTCTATAATGCGACTTTTTGAAGGCTTTTACGGTAGTTTTTTCCGGTCTAATTTCTCTAAATTCCGGCAAGAATTTAGTGAAAATAGAAGTTTGATGGATAACATTGCACAATCGAAGTGCCTTAAAGGTTTTTTAGGGTGCTGAATCCATATATACAGTGAAAAAACTAGTTTAAATAACATAAATCAAGATTTTACCTCAATTTTTTTCACCGGATTCCGACACCTGAAACTCAAAAAATTCGCACTAAAGACAACTCCATAATAAACATGTGCAGGAACACACCTTTTGGGAGGTTCAATTAAGTGACTTAAATTTATTTTGGACATAGTTTTGACAACAATTACCTAAACTCAATGCAAATGAAGAGTTTTGAACGTGGCAGGTTCTCACCACTGGTCTACATGCAGTTCGAGTTCAAGATTACTTGAAGGAGGAGGCTCGACGATGAACTATGACAGAAATGGAAAACTAAGGAAGAATAGCCACGTACTTCTCAGGAGTTGCCATGGGAGGACTTTCAGAAGGAATTATTAGAGAGAAGAATTTGTTTCTCCCAGGATAGGGATATTTTTCATTGGGGTCCTACGTCGAGGGGTTCGTTCACGTTTAAGGAAGCTTATTCAATTTTCGCAAATCATGACAAGTTGGAAACTCAAAGTATTTGGGGTAGGATTTGGTCGGGGTTTCACTGGCCTAAAATTTCTACCTTTCTTTGGTTGGTTATGCGACGTAGGATTCTAATTTGGGATTAGATCGAGAAAAAATATGTGGAAGGTCCTTCCTACTACCCCCTTTACATAAGTGCATGAGTCAATGGAGCATTGGCTTAATTCTTGTCCCTTCACTAAAGGAGGATGGGATAGGATTATCTTTATATTTGGCATTGGTAATAGGAAACAAGATAAATTAGCTGGCACATAAAGTTAATGGAATTGGACAGATTTCAAAAATCCATTTGTTTATCGAGCTTGGTGTCTAACGATTGGGTTTCTTCCTTGGAATGCGTGGAAGGAAAGGAATGCTCGTGTTTCCTGGGACTGGAAGAGAGCAGTTTCAATGATCAATGAATTAGTGATACTAAATGTTCATGAAACCATTTTGGCTGCGACTTGGTCTCTAGAAGATTGGAAGGTAGATGATCATGAAGCTCTCATTTTGACTAGGTTGCATTTGCATCAAAATATGATCTCTTTTGTTTCCATAAAGGATCAAATGTTTGAGCTTATATCCAACCCTTATTTTGTCCCTCCTCCTCGGGGGTTTTATTAAATTAAATTATGACGACACCTCTAAGGGAAATCCAGACATTGCTAGGTTTGGTGGTGTGTTTTGGGATTGGTATAAGAATATAGTGTGTCTCTTTTCTCAGAGTTGTGGCCATACGAGTAATAATTTGGCGAATTTTCTAGCTTTGGAGAAGGGTATTTTGATAGTTATTCGTGAGGGTTTCCTCCTTCTTCAAGTGGATGGGGACTCACAAGTGGTTATTAAATGTATCCAATGCCTCCTTACTGGTCAACCTCCAAGTAAATTGGTAAGGAGTTGGCATTTGGAGGGTGTCGTTGGATGAATCACTGTATTGTTGTCAAATATTGATTATGTATTGGCCACTCATGTTAAGCGTGAAGGGAATAAGGTTGTTGACCTCCTAGCAAATTTAGGATGCAGGTATATACAATTAACGTTAGACGAGGTCTGACCCCCTTCTCTTTTGAGTGAAGATCTTCAACAATTCAAGGCCTTGTTGGATAATGATAACTTCTTCCCCAATGGGGGTGTTATTGCAAGTGATCAAGCGATTACACAACATCCTAAATATATGAGCCTATTTATAGATGTCCCAAAGTTGTTATGTCGTGGCAACAATTAAATGAGGGGCGTTGGAATGCGTACAACATGTTTAATGGTTATAAATGCTCGCATATGGCTCTAGGGTGGTGAAAGTATGTCTCATGTGTGAAGGGTGGTGAGGTTGCCTCCCCACCCTCCTTTATCTTGGTTCTCTTACAACTATTGATATTGGCATATTTGATGCATGGGAGAGAGAAGTGTCATTCTCAAAAGTTGGCATCCTATTTGGGTAGGTGTAGCGAGGTGTATTAATAGCTCTTAGTCCTCCTTGTGGGTCTAGTTGTTTATACATTTGGGCATGACCGCTCTACAGTTTGGTGGCTCAATTCATGGTGTTTGAAGGGTACACTTCTTGTTTACGTAATGGTGTAGATGGCCTCTGGACGCATAATTGGTTGGCAGGTAGACATTTTGTTTTTGGATATGGCATGGCTTGTGGTGTAAATATTATGTCTATTCCTGAGTCTGTAATGCTCATCATCACCAGTTTGATTTCAATATACTATTGTATGCATGCCCTTTGGGCTGTCAAGGATATTGGTCTGGTCAGTGTGGCTTCTATTGTTGCCTTTTCTGGTCACAATTCGTAATATATGCTAATGATTGTTGTGCCTATGGTCGATGAATATAGATGTAAAAAGAGGCTTCCTTTATATGATTAATGTAATTTTTGTAGGAGCATACAAAAATAAATAAATAAATAAAGGGACAATTGTATATAATTATTCACAATACACAAAAATAATAAAACTAATAAGTGCAGGGCAGTCCCTGCACTAAAGTTTAAAAATTATGTTATGGGAAAAATTGCATAAAAAATTATAACCTACACTAGTTAATGTTACCTAAATTTATAGTGGTTAATAGGCAAATGGAATCCTATTGTATTGCTTTGGGGGGAACTAATAAATTGAGATGTGAAGTGGATAAATTAATTGTTTGCTTAGGCACATAGACTTGCATAAATTTTGTTGGGTAGTAATCACAAGTAATTTTACGCATTTAACATTTTACCCCTACATAAATGTCGAGGAAATCATAAATAATGTTTTTTTTTCTAACACAAACGGTTATTTTTATATTGATTGAAAAGGCCCGAGGCTTATGCTCGGAGGTATTACATCTAGAGACCCAATGTCTAGGGCATTTTCGATTAAGCAAATTCACCTACTCTGATTCTTACAGTCAATCTAGCATCAACAGTCGCTAGCCAAGGCCTTCCTAATGTCAACAGAGACCATCACATCTTGTAATGTTCCCTCTGGTCTAATGACTGAATGGTCAACTAGCTCCGGTAAGGTAGTTGTTGGTTCCAAGGCTGTGATACGAAGAATGTTGCAAGTTGTAGTTGTGAGAATATTAATGGCTGCCCCTAAGTCGACTAAAGCATTGGGAAAAGAATGGCCATTTATCTGGACTGTGACAATGAGGTTTCCGAGATCTTCATACTTTACAGGAGTCTCTTTGCCTAGAAATAAATCAGACAAAGTCCCGACAACATGGACAGTAGGGGTTGTTTTTGTTTTCCTCGCAGACTTCTTTATACCCAACTCTTTGATAGTTTTAGCATATATTGGAATGTCTTGGATGGCCTAGAGGAGAGGAATTTTTATACAAATATTCTTAAGTTCACCCAGAAGATCAAAGTCAAGAGATTCAATCGGGCGTGGTATCAACAATATTTCTGGGAATGGGGGGGGGGACGTGGCTGCGATTTATTCAGGATTTTTTTGTCTGACTGTATCTTCCCCTTGTTTTATTTCTTGATCATCTACAGTCAGAGGCTTATTTGTGTGCGGTTCTTCCGTTGCAAATCTTTATCCTCATCCAGAGTGATTATGCGTCCAGATCTCAACTTAATCTCGTTACATTCTTTCAACTCATCTTCAGGGTCCAAACCCTCAATGATTTGTATTGACTGGACTGGTCTGTTATTTGGATTTGGGTTGGGTTAAGCTATAAGTTGTGGTCGTATATTAGATTGAGGATTCTGCTGCAACGTGTAAGGTGCTGGTAAAGTTGGTTGAGACAGAGGAACTGTCCCCATAGGCTGGCTTGTAGATCTTTGCCAATTTGATTGCCAATTCTGATTTTGTGAGGTGGAAGGGGACCATTGGCAAGGATAAGGGTTGTTTTTCCAGAATTGTGGTGGGTAAGGGAAATTTGACCAATTATTATTTGGATTTGACTGATTGGGCCATGGTGGCATAAAAACTGGTTGAGGTGACAAAAAAGGTGGTTGATTCTACCATGCTGCCCCTGAATATTGCTGAGAATTATATTGCGAGGAAGGGAAAAACGAAGATGGATCGGTAGGCATACCTGTCTAACGCGCTTGCCATTGGCGACGTTGGTTCAATAGATATACTGGTTCCATTTATTCTTATGCTTCCTTGAAAATTGCTTTCAATCCTGGGAGTGATGGGCAACTTTCCGTGGCATGCTCTTTAGTGCATATGGCGCATGTTTGTATCGTATCTAGGGGAAATTCTTTATGACTATGCTTCTGTCTGCAACGAGGACAGAAAATAGCCGAATTTTGTTCTTCTATAGCCTACTTTTGCTTAGCTTGCATGACATCCAATTGTGTTGCCATGGTCCCCAGGAAATTAGTCTTGAAACCTTCCAGCAGATTGTCGATTTCGCTTCGTGTAATGCTTACTCCTGAGGCTTTGCTGTCTCTGGAGCTTGCATCACGTCTGACTAGTTTCAGCCTTGTACTGCCCCTAGAACACTTAATGCACAAATCTATAATATTGTTATAGCTTTCTTGATAAATGTCACCTTTACCCATTATGTTTAATGTCTCTACCCATTGGTCTTTCATAACTCTAATCAGCACGGTTTTTAGAAAATTATCAGGTAGATTTGTATAAGGAGACCTTTGCAGATTATATTGGAAACGTTCCACATATTCTTCAAGAGTCTCGCTAGGCTTGGCTACCATTTGAAATTTTTCATCTTTTAATTCTCTAGTTTGGCAATAATCTTGATATTTCTTAAGGAAATATGTTTTCATTTGGTCCCAATCATTGATGGTGCCTCCACCGAGTCCCATGAACCAATGTAGAGCTTCTCCCTTCAAAGTAGAGGGGAATAGCTTCAGCTTCTGGGGGTCGGTAGTGTAATCATAACCCCTGCATAAAACATCAAACTCGAAAAGGAATGCATCGGGATCTTCTGAAGTTAGCCAATGAAAGGTAGGAATATTTTGTAATGGGATAGCCTTCATGGGGGCATTGACAGTTGTGTCAACAATAGGGTATTGCAATGTAGAAGTTTGAGGTTGCTGGTTATTAGCCATTTGGTCAAAAATATGTCAGTATTCTTCAGGGATCTCCAGAGCTGGAGAGTTATTCCTAGGATGTCTATAAGAGGTTGGAATAGTTCTAACAGCGCTACCTTGATCTGGGATACTAGGTGTCCTCTGTTCAGTCACTACTTCAGGAGATTTAGGTTTTGATAATTTAATTTCAACTCTGCATGTTTCTCCTTCTCCTTCACGGAGGTTGCAATAATCTCCTTCTTGTGAAGGGTGAGTTTGTGAATTCTCAGTATCTTGAAAACTTTATTCAATCCCTTCATTCTTACTGTGAATCTCAGCGTTAGCTACAGATGGTGGTCTTGCAGCTTAAAGGGAGTCAATAGGACATCGGGCAGCAACAATTCGGGGTCCTACAAATGACTGAGACTCAGCTTTTCTTAAGATTTCGTCGATAAAAGTTGATCGTCCAAGGGTCACCAGTCCCTTAGGTCTTTTAGGTTTAGAGGGAGGAATTTTGTCTTTTTCAGGTCTTTCCCTCTTAGTCATTCATGCAGAAATACAAACATTCATCCCTACTTTAAATTCTCACGCAATTCTGCTAGAAAGCGGGCGGATGAACGAGCATTTTACTCGTTCTTTACGCAGGTTCTTACCTTTCGTTTTTAATACCCAATTATCCCTCCAAAAAAAATAAAAAAATATTAATGAGACATTACTCATAGTAGCAACACACTCCCCGGCATTGACGCCAAAATGTTGGGTGCTAAAGGTGTCTTTAAAAACTCCTAATTGCCTCACATTAATTATCAACCAGGGTAAGTCCTCTTATCTCAAGTGTGTACACAGTATGTGCAAGCTCATTCATACAAGGAGTAATGCTAAAGCCAATCGTTGAATATAGATGCAATCATAAATCTGAAGCTTTAAAGAAAGTAATTCATCTATGCATTATAATCCAAAACTATGATTCATTCTTTAATTCAAATAATTCAATCAACCGAGAGCACTGAAGCATTAATTGAGCTCTTTTAGCTGGATCTAAACTATCGAACGCAAGGAAAGTAGTGGAAATAACAGTTTATGCTTTAAGTAATCAAAACCAATTATGTTAACAAACAACTGATAAATTGGAAATGCGTACGCAGAGGAACAAATACAGAAATCTAAATCATCAAAAGCAATTCACTGTAAAGCATAAAAGCATAATATACTTGCAGTAAATGGAAAGGTATAGCACAAAGAATAACAGCGAAATTCACCAGAGACCGGGCCCTTAGCCGCCAGGGAACACTGGTTAGTTATTGCAGAACAATCGAAAGAAGAGCAACGCAAACTATGTATTAATCATCGCAATCATTACAATACAAATCTGTCTTTCATAACTATGTTATGTTCATTGTCAAATGATACACAAATGAAAGATACA
Organism: Pinus albicaulis; assembly: GCA_034641835.2. Taxonomy (NCBI): domain Eukaryota; kingdom Viridiplantae; phylum Streptophyta; class Pinopsida; order Pinales; family Pinaceae; genus Pinus; species Pinus albicaulis. Next base: position 661,903,471 of record CM076573.1, on the reverse strand, counting down.
CGACACAATACATGATACAGTCTGATTTACATTCTCCGATTTCTCCTATGTCATCATATCATCTCCCCATCTTCATATTCTTCTCATTCTTTTATAGCTAAAGAAAAGGCAAATGCGGTCCCTCAAGACTAGGGGATCTTGAGGGATTCACAACAGATTACTATTCTGAATAGTTGGTCGTTCTCTCTTATTCGTTTCCTGATTTGGCTGCACCTTCTTTTCCCTCGATTAGATCCTGTTGTTCCTTTTTGGGAACAGCTATTGTTTTATCTGTTATTTTCATCATAAAAGCAATGGGAATTAGTTTGGACGGTTAAACCATATCAGGACTACTTCATTCATTTTTTATCAAAATCCATTCATGATATTATTATATTGTAGCACAAAAATGGATGAAGAAGAGGAAAAAGGACAGTATTTGAGAGTAAATACATACCTATCGCAAGGCTCAACATGGATCATATGGGTTAGATTTCAAAAACCAAGGGCCTTAAATGGGCACATGTTTATCAAATTATTTATGTGGATTATCTAAATACAACCTATTTGTTATGGTTGGGGATTGCAATTTGTAAGTTGGAAGTAAGAAGACATCGCTGACAAAGCCACCAACTAGAGTAACATGGACAAAAACAACACACATGTGAATAATAGCAAGATAGGAATCCCAATTACAACAAATATAACCATCAATGTTTTGAAGCCTCAATCTCGTAGTTTATGGGTTTAGATTTATGCATTGTATGGACTTGAGGGGAAATAGGCCAAGGTCAAGGCCGAAGATGAGAACTATTATTTTGGAGATAAACTTGAGGTGGAGGACTTCACTTATATTTCTTAGTAGCAAACCACCACCAAGGTTCAAGGTTAAATTCTCATCCTAACTATGCACACTTATATTTTTGTCTTTGAATAATTACTTTGCTTACACATAAGTTGTTACATGTTCATTTGAATCGATGGTTTCATGCCTATATTTGCATTGTAATAGTAACCCATGAAAATGTCATGATACACAACAATGCTCTATTTCCTTGTACCCCAATAGTCATTGGAAGATTCTCTTTATATATCACAATTTTATTATTCTTGAGAGCTCCATTAAAAACACTAATTAGGGTTGACTTAACAAGAAAGGGTAACTCAAGAACTCTTGCATTGCATCCTTCTATCATATCTACATTCACATCTTCTCTCACTAAAAGCCCTTTTGAATATATACTTTTCTCATAAGAAACAATTACTCCAATCTTCGAATATGTAAATATTCGATGTTCCTTTCCCGGGGATATGCTAGTTTTTTTTTTTTTTTGTTAGTCAGAGGGATCGGCAACATCAGGCAGCTTTCACATGCGCAGCGCGGGGTCCAACTCCCCGGCTACCACTATAACCTCTCAGGGAACCGCCCGGCCTGCAAGAGCAGTACCCATATAAGACGAGACTTGAACTCGTGACCTGCTTAACAGCACGAACGCCTTAACAATGCGTCCGCTAGCCACTAGACCATGCCCCTGCAGGCTGGGGATATGCTAGTTTATAAGTAGATAGTAATAATAATAAATAATTATAATTTCTAAATATATGTGAATAAGATAATAATAATGATATGCACTCAAGCCCCAAGGGATAGCTCAACTGGTCTGAGCCAGATGTGGGTCCTCTCCGTAATCAGGGAGGTCACGGGTTCGATTCTGAATTTGAGTCCCTTGGGGTCAGGCGTCGTAATCAGCGCCGACGGTTTATCGCGCGTACCATCCAGATATTCTGGGGAAGTGCGCCCGGGTTCTCCGCGAGTTTATTCCTCGGAAGAAAAAAATGATATGCACTCAAATAAATTATAATTAGTAATATTATTTTGTTCTATGTATGCAACTTTTGTTGAATAACAATTATTTTTCCACTTTAAAAGACAATCTATGATTTTAATTTCTTTTATAGATTTTTATCGTCTTATATGCACACTTCAGAGTATTTAATAAGCAAACAAAATTAGGTGCACGCAATTCATGTGTACGAAAAAAAAAATGTACAAAAAAAACAATGGCATGCCACCACGTCGTGGTTCTGGTTAAATATTTTTTTTACAAATATATAATATTAAATAAAGTATTATTATTATTATTATTTTTTAATTTATTGAATATAATTTTTTAATGCTTGGTCTAACTAATAGATGAAATGGTCTTTTTAATGGTATTCAAAGAAAAAAACGGATATGTATTCATAGTATTGAAATTATGAAATTTGTTTAAATGGGTAGTGATACGAAATAGTGTAATTTATTTTTCAATTTTGTTTCTAAAATGTTTGGGTCATTTTGTCTAAAATTTAAGAGGGGATTGGTTAAAATTCAGGCGTTAGTTGTATAATCTTTATAATCAAGTCCTATATGGAATGTTTAGGTTGTTAAATTTATTTATGCATTTAAAAATATAAATAAAGTAATAACTAAAAATTGTAGTTTTTGATTTTGTGAAAAATATTATAATGTAAAAGAATTATATTGCACTATGCAAAATATAATAAACAACCACTAATTAAAATATATTATTTAAAAAATGATTTCAAATTTAGAAAATTTGATCAAAAAATATTTGGAAATTTTGCTCATGTGGCTTTGGCTTTTACGCTGAGTTTGAAATTGATTTGAGATTTGTAAGAGGTAGTTGAGAGATTTTCTCAACTCTTATCTTTAAAGTTAGAAATAATTGAATCTAAGTTCAATTATATAATTGTATTATAAATAAATGAAATTTTATGATAAAAAATATAATTTTTGTGTATCATGGTTAAGCTTCCAATAACTCGTTATCAAAGCCCATATAAGTCTAACTCCCTCAAGGGAAGGTCAGGGATGATGTGAGAGTTGTGATACTTGATTCATGTAAATGTGTGAGATCAACTTTGTTTTTCCAGTAAGCTTTATTTCCCTCTGTGTTTGGTTTGACTCCTTAATCGGCAGACAACAGATTTGCAATCATACAGGAATTCGAATCCTAGACCTTTTTAATTGGTTTTAACCAGGGATCGAGGGATCAAGGAGAGGTCTTAGTCTAAAAAACTCACAGAATAATTCAGAAATTCTGGTAAGATAATGAAAAATTTCCACAAAGATTTATCAGAATATTGTTTACAGTTGTTAAACTTCAGTATTTTTGGTGCCCTTAAGATTTTTGATAGTGCTAAATCAATTTTCATTATCAAAAATGCATTTCAAACACTCTAACTATCTGATTTTTTAATTTTTTTTTTACCAAATTCCAGCAAAAAAAACTGTCATCCTAACTATTCTGAGCTATTCTGTTACATTAATAGACAACTCCATCAAGAAAAATGGTTGCAGAGCGAGGATGGGATTGTCTCTATCACGTTTGTGTAGCGTCACTTTGAGCAGCCAGTCTAATCTAACTAAAAACACCACGATCTCGAGGCCGAGTCAAAAGTAACTGTTGCAGGTGACGATTTGTGCTTTCACACGTGGATCGACTCACTGATAAAGTCGATGGTTGATACAGGTCCAACAGAAGTATTCATTGACTTCCGAACCAAGAGCCTGCGTTCAATTATGCAAACTTTTGTCGTGTAGAAGCAGGGTATGCCACGTGTATGACTACGTGAGGAAATCGGCCAATGGACTTTTGAAGCTCTATAATAATTGGATTTGACTTTGTCTTTGAATGAGCAAGGGCACATTGCGAGTATTGCAGCGTGCATGGTCAAGTCAAAATTCTAGGATTGAGCTTTTGTGATGAAGTATGTTATATTTATAATTGTCTGTAAACGTACATTGTAGAGAACCAATTATTGAACAAAGAAATATAGTTAAGTTAATGGTTTTCAATGTTCTTTGGTGTCAAGAGAACACATCATTGACATGATTATGTTGAGTCTGTTATATGTTAATGTGTCTTGTCACTTTAAAGTGCTTTAAGAACATTAGTGACATGTTTGCTTCGTATGTATGGAAGTGTATAGTACATAGACAATTTACCTATATAATTGGAAGTATGTATTTTCATGCATACTACTAGGATGGAAGCATATCCATAGAGATATTCAGTATCTAGACTATTCTTTGGGGTAGTCAACAAACGTCAATTGTATAAATACGTCAACGATGGTAAGAGGAAATTATGTTTGAAATGGAGATCAAGTGACAGCTCGAAGATGTGGTGGTGAAGAAAGATCGGTGTTTGCGAGATTCCAAAGTACCATCCAAACTATTATGTTGCGTCGGTAGACAACTCCATCAAAGAGAATTGTTGCAGAGTGAAGACGGGATTGTCTCTATCACGTTTGTGTAGCATCACTTCGAGCAGCCAGAGTGAAGACGGGATTAGCTCTATCACGTTTGTGTAGCGTCACTTTGAGCAGCCAATCTGATATAACTAAAAACACCACGATCTCGAGGCTCAGCCAGAGTGAAGACGGGATTAGCTCTATCACGTTTGTGTAGCGTCACTTTGAGCAGCCAATCTGATATAACTAAAAACACCACGATCTCGAGGCTCAAAAGTAACTGTTGTAGGCGACGATTTGTGCTTTCACACGTGGATCTACTCACTGATAAAGTTGATGGTTGATACGGGTCCAACAGAAGTATTCATTGACTTCCGAACCAAGAGCCTGCGTTCAATTATGCAAACTTGTGTCGTGTAGAAGCAGGGTATGCCACGTGTATGACTACGTGAGGAAATCGACCAATGGACTTTTGAAGCTCTATAATAATTGGATTTGACTTTGTCTTTGAATGAGCAAGGGCACATTGCGAGTATTGCAGCATGCATGGTCAAGTCAAAATTCTAGGATTGGGATTTTGTGATGAAGTATGTTATATTTATATTTGTCTGTAAACGTATATTGTAGAGAACCAATTATTGAATAAAGAAATATAGTTAAGCTAATGCTTTTCAATGTTCTTTGGTGTTGACAGAACACATTATTGACATGATTATGTTGAGTCTGTTATATGTTAATGTGTCTTGTCACTTTTCAGTGCTTTAAGAACATTAGTGACATGTTTGCTTCATATGTATGGAAGTGTATAGTACATAGACAATTTACCTATATAACTGGAAGTATGTATTTTCATGCATACTATTAGGATGGAAGCATGTCATAGAGATATTCAGTATCTAGATTATTCTTTGGGGTAGTCAACAAACGTCAATTGTATAAATATGTCAACGATGGTAAGAGGAAATTATGTTTGAAATGGAGATCAAGTGATAGCTAGAAGATGTGGTGGTGAAGAAAGATCGGTGTTTGCGAGATTCCAAAGTAGATGTGAGTGTCGATGAATATCAATGGGACAAAAATTATTCTTGTTGTTGTAAGGTGTGTTTTCAATGTTTTCCATGTAAGCATTAAGGGAGTGACTTGGAAATAATGTTTCCTTGGCTTCCATGTTGAGTTTGGAATTGGTTTGTTAAGGTTAGAAGTAGTTAAATCTAAGTTCAATTGTATAATTGTATTGTAAATTAATGAATGGATGTAATAGAAAATATAAATTTTGTGTCTATTTCTGTGTATCATGGTTGTTGTTCCAATTTTTTAACTAATATGAAGTCTTAAACAATGACTTATTGCATTATTTAATAATAATAATAATAACCTAATTTTAAGGTCACAAACAATGAATTATTGTATTATTTAATAATAATAATAATAATCACCTCATTTTAAGGTCACGGGTCACAAACAATGACTTATTGCATTATTTAATAATAATAATAATAATCACCTCATTTTAAGGTCACGACCAAGCCACGCATCAAACTAGTGTATGAGACCCCCTTGTTTGTGGGACAAGGGACCCACCTCTTGATTACTAAAATCTACAAAGATGTACGTACTTCACTCCCATACATATTTGAACCCATGACCTCATAGGAGAAAACATGTGCTCTTAACCATTAAGTCCACTCAAACTATATTGTAATGCAATATTAAGGTCATGACCAAGCCAAACACCATTTTTTTAAACCATGGTGGATAGGTAACTCGTTGAAGTGATATGGTCTAGGCCTAGGATCAAATCTTTGGGTTGCCACTATACCACCAAGAGTATATAAGATCTGTAAAACACCAAATTGATGTATGAGACCTCTCTTTTTTTGGGACAAAGGACCCACCTTCACATAATAATTTGACTATTAAATTCTATAGAGGTATACATACTCCACTGCTCTCTAGATTTGAGCCTATGACCTTTTACGAGTAAGCACATACTCTTAACTATTAAACCTAATAAAATTATACATTGTATTCAAAATTAAAATAAAATAAATAAATAAACAATACAAAAATATGAGTAACAAAAGAGTTTTTTTTTTAACTATTAAAAAAAACTAAATATCATTGTAAAAAATATAATAAATATATCATGTTTTATTTTTCTTTCACCATAGATATGATAACAATGATAAATATAGTAACTCCATGAAGTGTAGATCAATTGTTTGCAAGGGGTTTAGTCCCCATTAGGTCACAAGTTCAAACTTTATGGTGAGGGGTTGAGGATAGAAGCTACTTTGGGGGAATTAAAACTTTCCAAGAGACGTCCAAACTCGATCGAACCTCACACAATCTTGATGATAAGCATCTCACTGTGGGTGATCAATACTTCTTTAGTCCAATATAAAGACTAACTTTGATCTAAACTCAACCTAAAAACAAGAAAATGAAAATAATAAATATAATAATTGTTGGTAAAACCATCTTTAAAAAATATCGAAATATATATTAATGTTTATTTTTCTTTCACCTTGTATCATGTCATTTTAATATTGATTAAAACAATGATAAATATTGTAATTGTTGCTAAAATAGGCTTTAGACAATATCGAACCATATATTGTTGAGAACATTCATAGGAACAATCTAGACAATCGCCCTAATATTCCTATAAAGCTATCTTTGCCTTCTCCATATGTCCTCGTGAATTTTCAAGACATTTGAGCTTCTTCGTGTTAAAGGCAAAGTTATAGCCCTTTGTAAATGGAAATAATGTTCATGGCAAGAGGAAAAGAGACTAAAGTTAATTTAAAATTGTAAAATAATTTATATTATTAAGCGAGTTAATGTAAAATTGTAAAATAATTTATTTCAGAATTTAAGAGTTTCTGTTTTTTCAAACATTTAGGTTGATTTATTAATCAATTCAACTTCAAAATTATTTAAAAAGAAAAAAGTGAATAGATCATTATTGTTTCAAGAATTTCATAATTATTATTAAAAAAAAGTGGGATGGATCATTATTGTTTCGAGAAGATTTGGATTTTCTAGAAAATTAAAATTATCATAATGAAATTTTGTCATAATTTTTTAATTTTTTTAATATATATTTATTTTTGGGTGTCCGAATATTTATCCTAAGAATTTTAATGATAGTGGAATACTTTTTAATAATCCAAGTATCTTCACTTTATATATGGTCATATTTAGAATTAGGACTTTGTGTGATATTGGGTTTAAGAATTCAATGTTATCAAATGATTTAGGATTGTAGATAGTGATGAGAGCCTTTTTAACAACCATGGAAGTCAACTTGGGGGTTTTAAATAAACAATTGATGAAACTTTAATTAGACAAATTAGAGGTTTTTTTTTGTAATAGCTTTTATAAGATTAGCTAATAATGATTACACTAAAGGTATTGGTTAACCTGGTAAACTACAATGGACTTTTAGCTATCTCATTGTCTCCTTTATGACATTGAATGTTGAGATTTGAACACAAGTGTGTACAAAAATATAACAAGTGGAAAGTTATGAAAACATGCAAGAATAAATAACATACATGGAAATGGTCCACTTTCAACAAAATGGAATACCTATAAATTTATCGTATTAGGAGAATCAATAGACCTCCTACTTATCACTAAAAAGATCTAGAATTGAGTTGGAGAAATTATTCATATACTTCTTAATCTAATGCAACCACTTGCATACCACACTAAATAGGTTAATCAATTTTTAAACATAAATAACCCTGCATTTTGATAAAATAAAATAAAAAATACATTCCAACATGAAACATCTATTATTTAAAAGTATACACACTTTCTCCTTAAAATAAAAATTACAATGCAAGTTGCATACCACACTAAATAGGTTAATCAATTTTTAAACATAAATAACACTGGATTTTGATAAAATAAAATAAAAAATACATTCCAACATGAAACATCTATTATTTAAAAGTATACACACTTTCTCCTTAAAATAAAAATTACAATGCAAGTTGACACGTTTAAAGTATATTCTAAGCACTTTTTCAAACCCGTGGATGAACTTTTTGTGATTTTTCTACATTATTGAAATGTAAACCTTATGCTGAAATGTTCAGCCTTAATTTACAATACACTCAAAATTCAGAGATTTTTCAATTTTTATACCTGCAAACCTATACTATTACTTTTAAAATGAAATAAATAAATATTCTAATCACCCAAATTTATGATGAAATCTGACATGACTAACGATGCTAAGTTTCTTTCTTTCATAAACATCAACTTTAAAGACGGTTGAATAAATTGTGTTAAAGAATTATTTTATGAATAAAATATGTGTGACAACACCCTGAGGAAAGCGCAAATCAAGTCACGTGTTTAGTTATTCTTCGATTTGAGAACACCGCATTTATAACACATATTGAACTAATAAATAAAAGATTAAGATGCCCATTGGGGCCTACTTCACCATAACATGATGGGGACAAATCAAGAAAAAGTTAAATATTGATGTTGAAACGCGTTTTTTATTTTTTATATAATGATAATTGAGTTATGATAGATTTTTTTATTAAGAAAAAAATACAACTATATAATTTTTTTTCTTAAATAATATTTTTTTTCTTCTCATTGCTCATTATCAAGTCACGAGGAGGAGAAAAAAGATATTTATGTGAAACAAAATTTAAGTCAATTCAATTCTGGATGGCAATTTTCTTCATGAAAATTAATAATGAAAGTAACAATAAATTATAAAGTAACAAGAAGGAAGTAGAAATTACATTATATTAATTTGGATTTTTTTATTGTATTATATTTTGGGTATTTATTAAATTTTATGATATTGAATTTGTTTAAGCTTTATTTAACATTATGAAAAAAATGTATATGTTTGTATTTGTGTGGCAATAAATTTAGTAAAGATTTTTAAGACAAAGTGTTTTACAAATTTAGGGTAGTTAAGTTTTAGATAATGAGAATATGACATTTTGTTGTTTGATATGTTATTTATTAAGACATCTATAAGTTATTTATATATATGTTTGTGTTCATTCTCCGAGGAGACAAGGGATTAAATCAAAATAAAATAGTTGGTATTCTTTGAACAAATAATGTTACGAGAATGTGAATTTACATTAACAAGTGCTAACAAGGAAGATTCACTCCTAATTTGGGAGTTGATGTAGAGGACATGGTTTCCAAGCTTTCTTCATGAAAGGAATTAATTGTTACCAAAGACTATAAAGGTGGAATAAAGAGACTTTACAAAATTGATTCATTTCATTTAGATAAAGAATTAGTTGATCCTTTCTAAATTCTAATATCTGATCTTTTAACTTAGAGTTAATTATTGTAGACAACTCTCTCAAAAGTGATGAGAGGTTTAAAAAAAAAATTAAACTTAAGTAATAAAAACACCCATTTCATCGTTTAAATTTGATTTTCTTTTTACTTCTAATTACTTTACAATATATTCATTTTTTCTTTAATTGTGGCCAATATTATTTTTCTATTTTTTTATTTTTTTATTTTTAATTTAATAGGGCACAAAACTGACAAACATACACATCCCATCATACTAGGCGATAGAATGAGCCTGCCTCTCACTCAATTAATAATCATTTTAACTATCAAAATCAATCATGAATTAGAATAGTAACAAAGTAATACAATCTGATTATTTTCAAATACAAGAGGAAAGAGAGAAAATTGACTAAACTATTTATTACAAATGTATGAGAGAAGTATTTAGGTCATCTAGGGCACAATATCTAAAAACAAGTACCTCTAAATAGATCATTAACAAGTACGTCCAAATGGATCCTTAGTGAGTTTGGTCTCATACAACTACTATGTTTAGAACTAGAATTCCCTCTTTGAAATTGATTTCCGTTCATAGAATTCTTCATTCATTTAAAAAAAAATTAAAATAAGTAAAAAAGAGAAAGATTAATAATTATTTTTTAAAGAGTAAGAAATGACACATACATTTTGTATATGTATTTTTTAATGTTATTTAAAAGTATACTTGTTATTTTCTCCCAACTGGGGTGAACAAGTAAATGATTTTATATTAAATGCCATAGGGGTAGGAGGAGGCCCACCATTGTCACCCCACTCAACAGAATGGGGAGACATGGACGTCCCACCCTCCGCTTGCCCCTGATTCGATATCATCATGGATTTGATTGTACTCCACACATCTCATTCATTGTTCAACATGAAAGGTGTTTCAAAGGATCTGTAAATGTCTGTGATTTTCATTATGTTTAGTGGGGAGGAAATATTTTCCATTGTCATTCGTCATGATGACAATTTGCCACCCTTTGATCCACCTTACTATTTCCATCTGTTATTTTTATCTTTCCATTGGAAGCAGAACCACGTCCCCCTTACCTGGCCTCCCCCGTGAACTTTAATTCGTGGCTTGTTTGTGTTTGCAAGGAAGTGGTGGTGGCTAGAGAATCGACATTGTGCCTCTAGTGTGAGAACCAAGGGTGATGGGCACTTATTAGGTGGCCAACTAGTTTTAGAGTGGCTCAATTCACAGATTAGTTTGGCCCTTAGCTTGCAGTGTCCACTTGTTCCTTTGCGTTTGAATTCAAGTACCATACTCCACTATTTCAATTTGTGCTTGATGTGGCCTCCTACGAGTTATTTATTTTTCTTCAACTCGTATTTTCATTACTCAGTCATCGTTGTCTTAGAGGTGCTTGGGCCCATCCTCTCATTTTGTTGCCTTTGTGCTAAAGGTTAAATCTCATTCCTATCATACCACTTGGACCACTGCCCTAGCCAACCTGTCCGACCTCTTTATTGTCACTTTGACTCATGCCCTCTCGAGTCCTCACAACCTTCACCCTTGCCTTGTTGACTCGACAATAATTTCCTTTCTTTAATGGCACCTTTTGAACCTTCTAATCTCACTCCTTTCCTTTTTTTGATAGACATGCCTTAACAATGAGCAAGGTTGCAAAGGCTCCTTTAGTAGAGTTTAGGGCAGTGTTAGAGGTGGTCAGTGTGCCCATTCTACTGACCATCGATATCACTCTCAGACTCCATACCAAATTTAGTTAGAACTTAACCATGCATCAACAAAATCCATGATCAACAGGGGTGAATTTTCATATGCAAACATTTTAGCCCCAATTAATGAGTGTGTCCCTGAACCTGGTCACACCCATAGGAGGTAGAATCAATATCGTTGTACCATTGAGTTATACTAACATATTAATGCTCTCCTGGGCCAAGTCCCGTTGTAGAGAAACGAAGCCAAGAGAGAAATCTCTCTTCAATTGGACGACATATAGGCAAAACATCTTGGTAATTCTCTTGAGCAACGTGACATAACCTTTCGACTTGTTCAAATTGAGGCTCTGCTTTCTAGAGGCAAAGGCCCAACATCCCCTAGTACTCCAATAGCTATGATATATATTTCCACCTCTACTTGAGCATCACCATGGTTCACAATTTTGATCGTGATAACTCTCTTTTAAACCCTTTTGTGATTCATGTCTCTATGGTTTATGGGCAACATCACAACAATTTTGTTAAGTTTAACTCTGTGTATTAGTTTAGTAAATCAAAGGCTAGTGGGATGCTTTAGATACAACTTAGTTACCGTAAGTATTATGTGATTTTTTGGACAAAATACACTATTTTTCTGCCTTTGGTATAGTGTCCCCAATAAGAGACCCTAGCGGAAAAATCATTGTTATAGTTGTATATGATGTATTTCTTTTTTTATTAATCAATAAAACCTAAAGCTTATGTCTCTCTCTCTCTGGGTTTATTTATTTATTTATTCTTTTATATTTTATTATGAATATTTGAAAATTATAATTATTTTAACAAAAAAGTAAATTTAAAATAAAATAAAATACAATAAAACAATTTTATAAAAATTATGAATAAAAAAGTATATCAATTAAATTAAAATACAAATTTATTTTTTAAGGGAAAACATTCTCTCTCTTAGTCTGATAATGAGAGTGAGGGTCAATATAACAATATTTATATGTATCTAGTCATTACAATAATATTTCTCATCATCAAATCATTTGCAGAGAATTGAATTTAAGTAAAAGAAATAACAACCATTCTGGCTAACCACCAAAAATAATATTAATTAAATTGAAAAAAAATAATTTTATAAATATTTAAAATTAATTTAATATAAATTTAAAAATAAAATGAAACAGAATTACAATGAGATATACATGTACTAATACATGAGGGAGAAAAAGTCTAACGCCTTAATAACTCTAAAAAAATGTCACTATGCTATTTAATATGTCATTGAATGTTTGATGATCTTACACGGAAATCATTACTATGTACTATTTAACATGTCATTGCAGGTTTGGTATCTTTCATGGAAATCATTACTAATGTCATTGATGAAGTATTGAAGTTTTGATGATCTTACAAGGAAATGTTTTCTTATCCTTGGTCTTTCTTACAAGATAATAAAGAAACAAGATAATAATAAAAGGTTGAGTATTAAATGAAGATTCATGTTTGATTTTTTGAGAATATAATAGTGATAAAAATTGAAGGTTAAATTATTGATACATGTTATTGATGAAGTATTGAAGTTTTGATGATTTTACAAGGAAAAGTTTTCTCATCTTTGGTCTTTATTACAAGATAATAATAATAGGTTGAGTATTAAATGAAGATAGATTGATTGATTCATGTTTGAGTTTTGAGAATACAATAGTGATAAAAGTTGAAAGTTAAATTATTGAGTGTCAAATGAGTAATGAGTATTGTTTGAGCAATCAATGTTGTTTGGTGTTTTTAATGGAACTTTATTAAATCAATATTAATTTTATTTAAGTGAGTTTGTTGATTAGCAAATTAAAAAAATATGTATATTTTTATTAATATAATGTTATGGATATTCAAGGAAAGGAAATGATATTTGTTGTCATAATATGATGTTATGAATATTTAAGGTAAGGGTTTTAAGTGACATTGGTTGTCATTTATAATAAAAATAAGTGAAAAGAAACAATAATTTCTTTAAAGAAGTTGGTTTTGTATAAATAATGATTTTTTAAATAATCTCACTATATATATATATATATATTAAATGTTTTTTTTATTAAGCATTCTATAAATTACATTATTGTAGGTGACACCTCTATGAAATAAGTTGGCTAGTTTTGATTCCAAGTTAGCTAGAATAAATCTTAATATAATTACACATAATGATATATAAAGAATAACATGATATGGAAAACTTAAAAAATGTTTTAAAATTTAATGAGAAATGATTTATAATTAATATAAAAACAAATTTCTTAAATTAAGATATTTCATGTTTTATTATAACAATAATTGTATGAATCTAATCCACTTTTTTTTAACAAATATAATTAGGTTGATAGGCTTTTTCTTTTGAATCATTTTTTTTTCGTCAACCAATTCATTGTTGTATGACACATCACTAGTGATACATGTTTGCTTTGCAATTAGTTACCCGGTCTAACATTAGTAAGATCACACATTTCCCTAATTTTTTAGGAATTTCTCTTGATAACTGATTTTTTGGCAATAGAATCAAGAATCTTTCCAAAATTTCCTTTATAGAAAGTAGCCCTAAACTTCTAAGTTGCCCAATTTGACCTGAGAGGTTTCCATATAAATATGTTATTTGATTACTTGTTCTTCTGTCTAAATTTTAAAATTTTGATTGCAGGAGGAAGACCCGCTCCTCAGCACCTCGTGCACGAGTTCATTTCCATGGTGTTAAGTCTTTGACCAAAAACATTAACTTCTTTGATTCTAAGGTTCTGCAAAGTTTAGCAGTAGAATGAGAATATCCTTCATGGGGCGGTGTAGTTTAAGTTTTCATTTCAGTTTTCTCTGAACTGTGTAATCTGTAATATGTGCATGTCCACTATTGAAAATTTTATTTGTAGAAAAGTTGAAAAATTAATATAATAATTTCCAATTTGTAAATGTGTTTATATAGTGTTGAAGTTTTTGCATTTTTTTGGTAAAATGTAAATATATTTTAAATATGTTTGATAAGTTTTTTCATAAATATTTTATGATTTTCTATTTTCTATATTTTAGAATTAAAAATTAAAATTAGAATGTAAAAGTGAGATAATCTTTAGTTATCATGAATGTGAGTGGGAGTTAGTTTGTTTAAATGCATTGAGCACCAAAAAATCTCAATACCTAAAGAAGGAAAGAATGAGAAATAATTTAAAAAAAAACTTATAAAGTTAACCTACATGTTTAATTAATTATAAAATTATTCATAATAATAGTAAAATAATGAATTTATTTATAAAACAAATGAATTTATTTATGTTCATTATCACATTCCTTAATTTGGTAAGAAATATATTTCAACTTCAATATTATTTAAACTTCTAAAAAATATATTTCAATTTCAATAGTATGTAAAGTGAGTTTTACCTATTATTTTTATATAGCATTTTTTACTATGTAATGGCTAGAGAATTCTTCAAAAATCTTACTAAATTGTAAGTGCATTTGATTGTTATACATTTTGCATGCTAATTTTTTTATATAATCATTTGTTTAAACATATTTTTGTGATTCAAATTATTTTACCATAATGGAGTAAGAAAGTTTACCATTGTCTGACTTCATTTTTGCTTCCAAATAATTAAAACACTTAGAAAATGGGAAAGGTAAAAAAGCTTAAAAAATGAGAAAGGGAAAGTAAAAAAATAGAAAAGAAAATGAAAAATGGCATCGGAGTAATAAAGTTTACCTTTTTCTAATTTTATTTTTCCTTTCAAAGATTTGAAAAGCTTAGAAAATGGGAAAGAGAAAGTAAGAAAATACAAAAAAAAAAGAAAATCATAATGGAATAAGAAAGTTTTCCATTTTCTAATTTAATTTTTGCTTTCAAAGGCCTAAAAAGATTTTTAAATGGAAAATGAAAGAATTTGTCTTTGTAAATATGTAATACATTGCTAATTTAAAATATATATATATATATATATATATATATATATATATTTCTTTTATAGAAAGTAGCCCTAAATTTATAGGTATTAATTTCCTTTATTTTGCATGCTAATTTTTTTATATAATCATTTGTTTAAACATATTTTTGTGATTCAAATTATTTTTAAATTAATATAAATTGATATTTAATTATATAGGCATGTGTATTTATTTTGGAATAGGGATTTATAATTTTAATTTAATTATTAATGACTTAAGGATTTAATCTCTACATAATATTTTAGAATATTTTGAGTGTTGGAGATTATCTCCAAGTGACATTCAGTTAGCATGCAGTTTTAAGCAATTTATAAATAGTCTAAATTTAAGGTGTGAGAATCATGCTAGAGTTGTAATTTAGAAAGTGTCAATCATGTATGTGTGAACTAATATTAGCGTATCTATTTTTAGAGGTTTTGAGTCAATTCAATCATGTAGTTTCAAGCAACTGAATCAATGTAATTTGTAAATTCACTATTTTGTTATTATTACGGATAATTTCATAATTAATTAAAGATGTCAATTTTTTTTTTTTTTAAATTATATAAATAAAGATCATTCAGTTCATAATGAATAAATAAGTAAAATTATATTTTAAAATGAAACATTTAACAATTTTATTGAACTAGCTTAGATTTCTATTCTTCCATTTTTATAACTATCCATTGATCCAATTAAGTAATTAAGTTAAGCTTTTTATTTATTTGAGGAAATTAATGATAATGATAATTTCCAAAGACTTAACACCAATTAAGTAATCAAGTCTAATAGTAGTAAGATCACACATTTCCCTAATTCTTTAGGAATTTCTCTTGATAACTAATTCTTTTGGCAATAGAATCAAGAATCTTTCCAAATTTTCCTTTATAGAAAGTAGCATGCTAATTTTTTTTATATAATCATTTGTTTAAACATATTTTGATTCAAATTATTTTTTAAGTTAATATAAATTGATATTTAATTATATAGGCATGTGTATTTATTTTGGAATAGGGATTTATAATTTTATTTTAATTATTAATGACTTAAGGATTTAATCTCTACATAATATTTTAAAATATTTTGAGTGTTGGAGATTATCTCTAAGTGACATTCAGTTAGCATGCAGTTTTAGGCAATTTATAAATAGTTTAAATTTAAGATGTGACAATCATGCTAGAGTTGTAATTTAGAAAGTGTCAATCACGTATGTGTGAACTAAGATTAGCATATATATTTTTAGAGGTTTTGAGTCAATTCAATCATGCAGTTTCAAACAACTGAATCAATGTAATTTGTAACATACGTGAACTAAGATTAGCATATATATTTTTAGAGGTTTTGAGTCAATTCAATCATGCAGTTTCAAACAACTGAATCAATGTAATTTGTAACATACGTGAACTAAGATTAGCATATATATTTTTAGAGGTTTTGAGTCAATTCAATCATGTAGTTTCAAACAACTGAATCAATGTAATTTGTAAATTCACTATTTTGTTATTATTACGGATAATTTCATAATTAATTAAAGATGTCAATTTTTTATTTTTTGAAATTATATAAATAAAAATCATTCAGTTCGTAATGAATAAATAAGTAAAATCATATTTTAAAATGAAACATTTAACAATTTCATTGAACTAGCTTAGATTTCTATTCTTCCATTTTTATAACTATCCATTGATCCAATTAAGTAATTAAGTTAAGCATTTTATTTATTTGAGGAAATTAAGCTATATTTTCAATTCATTGTGCTATTTTCATATTGAAGTACAAAGTTAATCAATTAATGGGTTGAGATTGTACTTCTCATTTTTAAATTTAGATAGTCTTGTATTATCCTTTGAAAAGCTGATAATATTGAGATGTTGAATTCAATTATACATGTCTTTGAAATTATCACAATTTAAATTCAATTATACATGTCTTTGAAATTATCACAATTTAACAATCCTATCGGCCTCCTTTTGCACTTTTTAGGGTAATTGCTAGTATATATGCTTCAAAATTAACCCTCACCCTTAAAATAAGAAAAACTTTTTTAACACATGCAATATCTTACAAAATATACCATACAAATTTGCAATTGTATAAAATTATTCCAAATACACAAATTAAAAAATAATAATAATAAATAACACTTAATTTTTAATTTTTTTTAAACCATCTACACTCGTTTTAAATTAAAATAAATATGAAAATATCCCAATAATAAATATATTAAAAATTAATTTTAGATTAATTGTTGTAAATTTCTATTAATGCTATACTAATTTTTTTGGAAATAAATGTTTAGGAAATAACATTTTTGCTTGAATAAATGTTATAAAGAAAAAAAAAAAAAAAAAAAAAAGATAAATGTTATTACAATAATTTAAAATTATATTTTAAAATTATTATTACTTTTAAAATGGATAAAACTTAGTAATACATGTAATATTTTATAAATTATATATATCTTACAAACTAACAATTGTATAAGGGATTGTAGTGGGTTCAAGCATTTGGAGGTGGGTGTAAGAAAATAATAAACATGTGCAGGAACACGCCTTTTGGGAGGTTCAATTAAGTGACTCAAATTCATTTTGGACATAGTTTTGACAACAATTACCTAAACTCAATGCAAATGAAGAGTTTCGAACGTTGCAGGTTCTCAGCACTAGTCTACGTGCAGTTCAGGTTCAGGATTACTTGAAGGAGGGGGCTCGACGATGAACTATGGCGGAAATGGAAAACCAAGGAAGACTAGCCACATACTTCTCAGGAGTTTCCATGGGAGGAATTTTAGAAGGAATTATTGGAGAGGATAATTTTTTTCTCCCATGATAGGGATATTTTGCACTGGGGTCATACGTTGAGGGGCTCATTCACGTTTAAGGAAGCTTATTCAATTTTCGCAAATCATGACAGGTTGGAAACTCAAAGTATTTGGGGTAGGATTTGGTCGGGGTTTCACTGGCCTAAAATTTCTACCTTTCTTTGGTTGGTTATGCGACGTAGGATTCTAACTTGGGATTAGATCAAGAAAAAATATGTGGAAGGTCCTTCCTACTGCCCCCTTTACATAAATGCATGAGTCAATGGAGCATTTGCTTAATTCTTGTCCCTTCACTAAAGGAGGATGGGATAGGATTATCTTTATATTTGGCATTGTTAATAGGAAACAAGATAAATTGGTTGGCACGTAAAGTCAATGGAATTGGACAGCTTTCAAAAATCCAGTTGTTTGTCGAGCTCGGTGTCTAACGATTGAGTTTCTTCCTTGGAATGCGTGGAAGGAAAGGAATGTTCGTGTTTTCTAGGACTAGAAGAGAGCAATTTCAATGATCAATGAATTGGTGATACAAAATGTTCATGAAGCCATTTTGGCTACGACTTGGTCTCTAGAAGATTGGAAGGTAGATGATCATGAAGCTCTCATTTTGACTAGGTTGCATTTGCATCAAAATATGATCTCTTTTGTTTCCATAAAGGATCAAATGTTTGAGCTTATATCCAACCCTTATTTTGTTCCTCCTCCTCAGGGGTTTTATTAAATTAAATTATGAAGATACCTCTAAGGGAAATCCAAATATTGCTAGGTTTGGTGATGTGTTTTGGGATTGGTATAAGAATATAGTGTGTCTCTTTGCTCAGAGTTGTGGCCATACGAGTAATAATTTGGCGAAGTTTCTAGCTTTGGAGAAGGGTATTCTGATAGTTGTTTGTGAGGGTTTCCTCCTTCTTCGGGTGGATGGGGACTCACAAGTGGTTATTAAATGTATCCAATGCCTCCTTACTGGTCAACCTCCAAGTAAATTGGTAAAGAGTTGGCATTTGGAGGGTGTTGTTGGGCGAATCATTGTATTGTTGTCAAAGATTGATTATGTATTGGCCACTCATGTTAAGCATGAAGGGAATAAGGTTGTTGAATTCCTAGCAAATTTAGGATGCAGGTATATACAATTGACGTTAGACGAGGTCTGACCCCCTTCTCTTTTGAGTGAAGATATTCAACAATTCAAGGCCTTGTTGGATAATGATAACTTCTCCCCCAATGGGGGTATTATTTCAAGTGATAAAGTGATTACACAACATCCTAAATAGATTATCCTCTCTATAGATGTCCCAAATTTGTTATGTCGTGGCAACAATTAGATGGGGGGCGTTGGAATGCGTACAACATGTTTAATGGTTATAAATGCTCACATTTGTCTCCAAGTTTGTGAAAGTATGTCTCATGTGTGAAGGGTGGTGAGGTTGCCTCCCCTCCCTCCTTTACCTTGGTTCTCTTACAGCTATTGATATTGGCATATCTGATGCATGGGAGAGAGAAGTGTCGTTTTCAAAAGTTGGCATCCTATTTGGGTAGGTGCAACGAGGTGTATTAATAGCTCTTAGTCCTCCTTGTGGGTCTAGTTGGTTATACATTTGGGCACGACCGCTCTACAATTTGGTGGCTCGATTCATGGTGTTTGAAGGGTACACTTCTTGTTTATGTAATGGTGTAGATGGGCTCTGGACGCATAATTGGTTCGCAGGTAGACATTTTGGTTTTGGATATGGCATGGCTTGTGGTGTAAATCTTATGTCTATTCATGAGTCTGTAATGCTCATCATCACCAGTTTGATTTCAATGTACTATTGTATGCATGCCCTTTGGGTTGTCAAGGATATTGGTCTGGTCAGTGTGGCTTCTATTGTTGCCTTTTTTGGTCACAATTCGTAGTATCTGCTAATGATTGTTGTGCCTATGGTCGATGAATCTAGATGTAAAAAGAGGTTTCCTTTATATGATTAATAGAATTTTTGTAGGAGCATACAAAAATAAATAAATAAAGGGACAATTGTATATAATTATTCACAATACACAAAATAATAAAGCTAATAAGTGCAGGGCAGTCCCTGTACTAAAGTTTAAAAATTATGTTATGGGCAAAATTGCATAAAACATTATAACCTACACTAGTTAATGTTAGCTAAATTTATAGTGGTTAATAGGCAAATGGAATCCTATTGTATTGCTTTGGGGAGAACTAATAAATTGAGATGTGAAGTGGATAAATTAATTGTTTGCTTAGGCACATTTACTTGCATAAATTTTGTTGGGTAGTAATCACAAATAATTCTACACATTTAAAATTTTACCCCTACATAAATGTTGAGGAAATCATAAATAATGTTTTTTTTTCTAACATAAACGGTTATTTTTATATTGAGTCAAAAGGCCCGAGGCTTATGCTCGGAGGTATTACATCTGGAGACCCAATGTTTAGGGGGTTTCCGATCAAGCAAAATCCACCGACTCTATTTCTTATAGTCAATCTAGCAATTTCCCAAAGACTAGAAAATCTTCTAATACAAACAAATTGCTGCAACAAGAGACAAAAATACATGACAAAGGAGAGGGGCTAGCTAAGGTAGAGGATCCCATGAATCCCCTTCTTCGCAGAGGAGAGATCTCGCTTGTAAAGAGACAACAATGTTGGCTTCAAGGTCTGCATCTTTGTTATTTTTTCGAAGGATGTGAAAGAACTTAAGTCTGTTAAAGGACACAATCAGCTTATTGATGCGAGCGAACAGCCGTTGCAGACGGGGGTCTTAAGGGACCGATTTTGTCACAATCAAGCCAATGAGGCTTTGTGCATCTCCAATGACTCGAGCCTCTTTAATTCCATGTTTTTGCAGTTGTTTCAAGCCTTGGAGGAGAGCCATGGCTTTTACTTGATTGTTCTAAGTAAGCCCCAAACCCCAGGAAAAGTGGGAAATGATTTGGTCTAAAGGGCAGGTTATAATTTCTTCGCCTCCGGCCTTCCCTGGATCCTCTTTGCTGCACCATAAAAAAACATAGTGTGGATATCTGTGCTCCTCCATTTGTTGAAGTCATCATCCTCTAATCTGATTTTCCATTCTTCTCTACCCTTCTCCATATTGTGCCCAGTGGGAAGGTTTAGCCCCAGCTGCTGGCACCAATCCCTAACTTGTTGGTTTAAGCTACAAACCCACTTTTGGGTCACCTTGGCCTGCATTATTTCTTTGAATAAGCTTCTGATTTTCACAATGATTTGCTGCTGTCTTAGTGCCTTATCTTGAAAGATCTGATTGTTTCTTGGAAGCCAAATCTTCCAGCAAATGAGCTTAGGGATAATCATCCACCCCTCGTTTGGCCAGCCTCCCCCGAGGAAGGACTTAGGAAACAGGTCTCCCCCATTAGATAACATACCTGTGATGGTGATTGGGAGGATGGGGTTGATGTTCCAAATGTCCCAAGCATAGAGGCACTCGAGAAATATGTGGACCAAATTTTCCTCTTGTTCTTGATAGAGCGGGCACCGAGAGGGGCCGTGGAAGCCACGATGCTGTAAGTTTTCAGCTGTGAGGATACTATTGTGCCCCAGCTTCTAGGTGAACATGTCAATCTTCAGAATGCTTTTAACATGCGAAATCCCTTTCCAAATCGCAAGGTTGCACGGGACAGTGGGAATGGCCTTAAGGCACCTGTAGCCTTGTGTTGCGGAATAACATCCCATCGAGGAACCCCAACCCCTTTTGTCTTTTTTTCTTGTGTTTAGAGGGACTTTCCCAGCCAGCGCTACCATGAATTTGGCCCACGCTTTCTCCAAATGAGCAGGCATCTCTATCTTCTGCTACCCTACCCAATTGTTGCTGTCCCACTCAGAAATGTACCACATCGTGCGTCGACCATCTGCGATCATCCACATTCTTAGCTGCTGTAACTCAGGATCATCCTCGATCACTTCTGCGTTCATGATCTTATCCTCCCACGGGCTGATACACTTCCCATTTCCTGGAATCCAGAACAAGCGGTCACGCAGCAGCGGGAGAGCACGCTTGCACAACTGATGGATCGGGGAGCCATGTCGATTAGCTTGGAAGTTCTCTAGGCTGTGAAGGCGCTTTCCAAAGATGTATTTTTTCTACAAATCAATATGTGCCCATCCCGAATTCCTTCCTACCTGCCGCCATAAGATCTTGACCCCCAGAGCGATATTGTTCTCCTTGAGGTCTTTTATGTGGAGGCCACCTTCCAGCAGCGGCATAGCGATCTTATCCTAGCTGACCAACAGAATTATCTTGGCGTTATTCTTCCCTCCCTTCCATAAAAAAGAGCAAATGGATTGCTCCATCTTGCGAATAATGCACACCGGAGCCAACAGAACAGAGCTCTGAAATATTGGAAGACTATTAAGGACTGACTTAATGAGAACAATCTTACCTGCCAGGTTGAGCCACGATATGCCCCAGGCTTGCATTTTGAGCTTGAATTTGTCCAGCAAGGGGTACCAGTCCCTCCCAATGGAGCAACCTTGAAATATTGGCAGTCTAAGGTATTTAAAAGACACCCATTTCGTGGAGCCTTTGAAGCAACAAATCTTGGTGATCGTGCTTAGCTCGAGTCCACAAAAAGGTTCCAAGCATAAATAACAATTTTTCCCGTGTTAAGTTCACTCTAAGAATCGAGATAGTAGCGATCAAGATCCATCTTGACACGGGAGGTCGAGCTAGAGGAAGCACCCCCCAGTAGGATGGAGTCATTAGCAAAGAGTGCATGGTTGATGTCTCTGACTCCCCTGGCAATTCTAAGACCCATACGCTCTTGATTGATTC
This sequence comes from Pinus albicaulis, assembly GCA_034641835.2. Lineage (NCBI taxonomy): Eukaryota > Viridiplantae > Streptophyta > Pinopsida > Pinales > Pinaceae > Pinus > Pinus albicaulis. The sequence continues at coordinate 661,880,650 of CM076573.1, read as the reverse complement.
GTCTTTTCTCCAACATAAAACTAAGGAGAGAGGGCATCCCGGCTTTATCCCCCTACTCGCCTTGAAGAAGTCAGCAGCACGCTCGTTGACAAGAAGGGCAATCCATGGTTCCTCAATACAAGCCTTAACCCAGCTTATAAAACGACAGTCAAACCCAAATTGTTGCATAACCACAGAGAGAAACTTGTGCTTAACTCTGTCAAATGCACTAGCCATGTCCAGCTTGACAGCCATGCCTTTTTCTCGTCTTTGGATGCTTGAATGGATCGCTTCCTGAACAATAATGAAATTATCAATTAGCTGCCTACCTTTGACAAATCCCCCTTTATTGTCGGGAATGATTTCCGGAAGAAGGCCTTTCAGCTTGTTTTCCATGAATTTAATGATGAGCTTGTAGCCAATGTTGCTAAGAGAAATTGGCCTGAATCTATTGAAAGAACTGGCACCCTTCTCTTTAGGTAGAAGGGCCAAGAAGGTTGAGTTTGTGCTGCCCCTAAGCTTGTGGCAGGTCTGAGACTTTAAGATCATTTTGTAGAGGTCCTTTTTTACAATGTTCCAACATTTTTTAGTGAATCGAGTAGTAAACACATCCGCCCTAGGAGCCTTGTCCGGATCCATTTCATCAAGGACCTGCTTGATTTCATTGATGGTGACAGGAGCAATCAACATAGCGTTCATTTGGGCATTGACCTTTAGAGGGACAAGCTCGAGCAAGTTAAAGCTATGACTCGCTTGCTTATCCTCTATGTACAAGTCTTTGAAGTGATGATGGGAAGCTTTATTTATGTTGGCAAACTCGGAGAAGGATTTGTCTCCTGAGATTATCTCCACTATAGAATTGAAGCTTCTTCTGACTTGAGTCTGCTTATGAAAGAATGATGTATTCCTATCCCCATCTTGTAGCCACAGATTGCGAGAATTAAGTCTCTAGAATTCCTCCTCCTGGATGCAAGCCTTATGAAGATTAACCTGGAGCTCCTCTTCCAAGGTTAAGGTGCCCTTCGAGATGTCCATATCGTCCATTTGTTTTTGATGACTCTCCAAACAGGCCCGGGCAGCTTGCCTTGACTCGGTTGGAGAAGGGAGGGCTTTACCCCAGCTTTTGAGGGCCCTCTTCACTCTCCTTAGCTTTTCTTCCCACATAAAGAAAGGGGATCCACTGATAGGGAGTCTCCAGACTTCCTCAACTCTGTCCAGAAAGTCAAGTTATTGCACCCAAAGAGAACTAAAACAGAAGGGAATAAGCCCAAGATTCATATGCGGCTTCATCTGAAGCCTAATGGGCTTGTGATCAGAGACCGATGAAGAAAGAATAACATAATTGAAATCAAGACCTAAAAGCAAGAAGGAGCTTTAGATGAGAAAGTGATCCAATCTTGCATCTATGTGACCCGGACTCGTTCTTCTATTGGTCCATGTATATTTTCCCTTGACTGGCTTGATGTCCAACATATCCTAGTCCTGAATGAGTTCTTCCACCCATTCTCTGGCTGGATCCCTTACAATACTGCCCCCTCGCTTCTCCCCTTGGCTTAAAGTAATGTTCATGTCTCCAACGAGAATGACATTATCCATCTGAATCTCATTTTCTAGATCCCTAATGAATTCCCAGTAGGTTTTTTTGTCTCCCAAGATGATCGGGGCATAAATATTGAAAATATTCACTATCTCTTTGGTATGGAGATGCAAAAACTGAGCAAGAATCCAGTTTGAGTTGAGTTTAACCAGGATTTTCTCAAAGCATGTCTCGTCCCATAGAATTCCCAACCCTCCTGAGGCGCATCTAAAGGAGACATCAATACCTCCTCCTTTTCCCCAAAACTGTTCACTTTTTTGGAGAAAGTCCCTTTCCTCCATTTTGGTCTCCTATATGAGAAGAATGTATGGCCTTTCAAACCTTACTAGACTTTTCATTGCTTCCTCTTTTAGGTTTCTCCCCATCCCTCTGCAGTTCCAAGAGACGATCTTCATTGCTTCCTTTTTTGAGCTAAGAGGGCTCCCTTAGAGCCTTGACTTTGATTTCTGTTTGCCTTAGGGTTTCTTGCCAACATATTTTCTAGGGTTGATTGTCTCCCCTGCAGCTTCTCCTTATAGGTTTCTTGCTCTCTCTTTTCCCTAGAGGATTTCCGTCCCCTGGTCGATCTTCTGACCAAAGTTTGGGAATCCCCAATTTGTCCTTCTTCCTCTGACTCCTCTAAATCCAAATCTTCACCCTCAGAGACAGGCTCTTTCTCTTTTAGGGTTTCTCTAGGATAATCACCAATCTTCAGTGGTTCAAGGGCTTCCTACATTTGAAGATCCTTTTGCATGCCCCATGGGTCAATTTCTTGGAATTCCTTTGTCTCTGAGTTCAAGACCGCAAAGTTGTTCTCTTGACCTTTCTCGGTGGGTTTGGCTTTAGGAATGCTACCCGTGGGTGATGTACTTCCCTTTCATTTCTCTGCTCCTTGTCTGATTGGCCCTGACCTAAGGCTCATTCTAGATTTCTTGGCTTGTTGCCATCCTTCTTCTTTCTCCTTTTTTGGGCCTGCATTTTTGGGGCAGTTCTTGACAAAGTGGCCATACTCATGGCATCTGCGGCATTTGAACGACAATGATTCGTAGTCTAATTTCTGCAGATGGGACCAGTTTCCCATCGTTAGCTTAATGGCTTCTGGCAGCCCAACTTTGAGATCAACCTCCACACAGATTTTGGCGCAGTCATATTGATCTTTGTTGTTTGCTTTGTCTATGAATTTTCCAAGGGCGTTGCCGAATTGTTGCATTGATTCCCAGTTCCAGTAGTGCACCAGCAAGTTTGGGAGCCTGACCCACACTGGAACGGCAGATGGAACATCTTCCGAGGGGTCGAAGTTTGGAGTCCAACGATTTAAATATAATTCTTGAGGACCCATGAAATAGGGTTTGTTCCTGAAAATCAAGTCCTTATCCTCCTTTGATTTGAATTCAAACAGGAAGAAGCCCCGCCCTAGAAAGTACGAGGTGACGCTATTTGCAATGAGGGGCTTCCAGTTTCGGGTGATCCAAGCTTCCGTAGATTTTGGTGAAGGCCATAAGCCTGTGAACTGCCCAACCAGCTCTCGGTCCGCAAGGGAAAGGGCCACCTTCATCGGACCCTTAGGCAGGAGAGCCACTGAGGGGATCTCATCCAATCTCTTGACGAACTTGGAGGCGAGTTGTTTTTTCTTCTTTAGTTAGGAAGCAATCAACAGTTTGAAGGCCTCGACCTTAGGAGGAGGCGGGAGAGGGGCCTGAGAGTCCACCATTGGGACAAACCTAAGCCAGGGTGAGCACCCCGACCAACACCACCCTACCGCAGCACCAAAAACCCTATGCGCAGGGTAGACCAGGAGGCACAGCACGGGCTCAACAAAAGTCGCGTCGCCAAAAAACTCCTATTGTGTAAAAATAAAAAAATAAAAAAATAAATAAATAAATAAACAATGTCAGGAAATAACTTGTGGTAAATATATTTATTTACATCTTGTTCCTATTCATTTTATGCAAATACTTGGGTGAATTATCGTGGGAAGTAACTAATAGTAAATATGTTATTTACTTACTACACAAATAAAAAATAATGCACGAATAAAAAATCACTGCACAAATATCTAAAAATAATGCGTGAATATTGCAACTATATCCATAAATTGTGGCATAAAATATGTGAGGCAGAGTTATACACGTGGCATTATCTTGTGCAAAGGACCTTCAAATTATAGTCCACTCAAATATTTGAAAATTTGGTTTTTTTTTAATAATATTGAAAAATAAACATTTATCTTTCAAACCTAAACATTATAAGTTATATTGGACAGTGCTAAACTAATAATGGTCAATAAACACATAATAAGTATATTTGCATTTTATTAATAACAATTATTTTTCGAGATCATTCCAGAATGGCTCTGCGAAGCATCGTTTTTTTCTTTGGACTAGGGTTTCTGGGTTTTGCTGTCGCCGACTGGCTCGGGGACGTACTGGGGGAGAGATCTTGGCCTTCACTAGAAAGAATTGGAAGCAAAGTGCTGTTGGAGACGGTCGAAGACCCATTGCAGGGCGGAGCTCTGGAGTTATGCGATGTGGAGGTAGGGGTCGAGGCGCCAAACAACACTTCTCTCACCATCTGCTCATATTTGCAGTCGTTTTCTAGTTTGTACTCTTCCCTGGTGGACGACTGTGGAGGATGCTTTTGGAGGGCTTTCAGGGATGAAGGTGAACTCCTTTCTTTCCGGTATCGAAGGAGGCAAAGTCAACGCCTTACTCCCTCTGTTTGGGGCAGAATATGGTCCTGTTTCTAGGCTTTCCCCCATGCGGAGTGTTTGCATATGAACTACTTACCTCATAATCTTCGATGGCGGCACCTAACCGCTGATGCCATTACGGCTTTCGCATCGGCCCTGTTTAGCCACGTCGTTGTTGCAGACTACACGACATTCCCAGAAGACTCTGCGATCTGCATCACCGCAGCTCCTTGCGGTCTCCCTCTTTCGACTCCTTTCTGGCTGCTGGTTTCTCCTCTCCAGGCTGTCGCTGCCTCTGCCCAAGCAGTTAGACTTGGGGTCCCTTCGGTCTCTAGCTGCCTTGCGAAGGAAAACGGGATACACGCCAAAGATGGGCTTCTGCGAGGCGCCAAAGCTGCAACAAATTCAAAGGAGGCTCCGCCTCTTCATCTGCCCTTTAGCTGTCGGGCAGATCTAGTGCTAAAAAATTACCCTGCCTCATTTTAGATCAAAATTTTGCATCTCTCTGGAAAAACATTATTGCAATGGGTCTGTTATTCAGATCTGGTGCAGAATCTGAAGCTAAATCTGGAACGTCGGACTGGGATACCCTCGGGCCTCCAAAGACTTCTTTACTAAGGTAAACAACTTGAGGACCTTCTTCCCCTCTCAATTTACGACATTAACAGAAATGATTCTATTGTGTTCACCCTTCGTTTGAGGGGCGGCATAGCTGGACAGTCATATTCAGCCCCTTCTTTCTCATACAAAGATGATGTTCATTCTCAGAATCCCAAACCCCCCTGAAGCCCCCAAGCCCCAACCTTTTCTAGTTGACAAGTTGGAAGATGTTCCCTCTGTTGAGATTTCCCATCCAGATCTCGCAGAAGATCTTCAAAAATTTGTAGAAAAATCCATCATTTGCAGATTTAATGGACTTTGGCTGCATACAAAGGAACTCTATGAATGGATCCACGCTAACTGGACTAGAAAGTGAAAGGTCAGCTTCTGTTCAAAAGGATTCTTCATAGTTATGTTCAATCACTCTAAGAATTATGAACAAGCCTTAGAGGAAGGTCCCTGGTTTTTGGGAACAACATGGCTCTTCTTAACCCCTTGGTTCCCAAACTTCAACCCAACTATAGCTGTCATCACCATGACACCTGTCTGGGTCAGGCTTCCCAACCTACCAGTCCATCTATGGCATCTGGCAGTCTATAGAAGCATAGGCAATGCCTTGGGCCGCTTTGTCAAGGCAAATTTTGGGAGGGAAATTCAGGGTCTATACACATATGCCAGAATATGTACGGAATTAGACATCAGCAAAGGCCTGCCCGACCAAATCATTATCAAGGTTGGTGAATTTGTATGGACTCAAATCCTAGATTACGAGAACACGACATTTCGTTGCCGCCATTGTCTCCAAACATGGCATCTGCAGAACTCTTGCCCCACATTCCCTGCAAAAAGGAAAAAGGAAAATAGTACAAAGTCCAAATCCAAAAGATGGACTCCTTGTAACTAGTCGCCAGCTGTAGACTCTGAATCCTCGAGTTCAGAAGATGAAGGGAATGACACAGAAACGGAACATGCTCCTCAGACGAAGAACTTGTCCACTGCTGCTCCTGAGCATCCTCCTGATACTACAGTCACACAGAAACGCGTTCATGAGTCTGTCTCCTCGGATTCAGATAAGGAGATCCCACATTTGGAGAAATCCAGTCTTCAAATCGTCCTTGCGCACACCCACCAGGATGGTTGGGTTAAAGTCAACAAAAATAAAGGGAAAAAACTTCGTGTGGAGGCCTCTACCCATGCTGGGTAGAAGTCAGTTTTTTTTTTCCAGTCCTCTAGTCATTTGCTGCAGCTCCTTGCTAGTCTCTTCTTCTCCCACCAGGACCGAGGTTGATATTTTATCATTTCCGGTTGGCCGGTTTCTTGTTTCTCATGATTGTATCACCATGATGTACCATATTTTCGCTTAATAGAATTAGTCCAATTCAAAAAATAAATAAATAAATCATACTTTTTCAAAATAATCACAATGTTTTTTTGGGCAGTTCACTTGGCAAGTATGTGAAAATGTAAACATAAGTACAAGGTCTCGTGTTCAAATGTAAAGTAAATCATATTGCAGTGTAATGTAATGTCATGAAGAAATTTTGACTATATAAAAAATAAAATAAAAGAATTAATAATTAGGTCGATAAACCTTTCTTTTGAATCATTTAACCTCATATTTTCGTCTACCTTTCTAACCTACACTTGACATCTGTGCACCATACGACCTCACATTTTATGGGTGGCCTCACATTTTTACGCCAAGAATCTCATTATGGAACTCCACAACTGCCAAGGATTACACTAGGAATCTCATTATGGAACTCCACAATGGCAGAGGACTGGAACTTGCAAAGATTTTGTATATTGGTTAAAGAAAAATTTGCACATTATATTGTGAAAAAGGTCAATTTTTAAGTATATGGTATACAATGTTGATTTATGGATTACTGGATTTTACAAAATTAACGTAGAAGCTTGCGCCTTGAAAATTTGTTGGGCATTGTACTAAGTTTTTTGCTTGTATCAGAGGAAAGAAGACTAAGACGCATGTACGCCATGTGATATTTAATGCCAGACATCTAGACATATTTTTCTAATCTTATTTTTTATGAAAGAAAGTCAACTTGTAATATGTAACACCCTCTTCCCACATCTACCCAAGTAACTGACCAATCGGGGTAAATATGTGACGAGAGGCTATTAATATGAGATTCAACCTCCTAGATAACCTTAAGGAAGTGGAACTGATGGAAACACGACAAACACACCTTACACAACATCAACAACACCTCCAGGAGGTAAACCACCCTCCCAGACCCCTGACACTTGAAAGGGGACTGAATTTTGACCCTCTCGAGCCTTATTCGCGAACATATAAGGGAAAGGGAGCATCTATATACCCTTAGTCGCAGGATAGCACTGGCAAGGTAGCGGCCAAGGCCCCAAATAGTCAGTTTTGTGCCTGCAGCTCTGGGATTTGGGCCACGTTTTCAATCCCTGAGCCCAGGCCACCGCCCAAAACTTCCTATAACTTCAAGAGAGGATAAATAACATTAAAACAAATACTACATGGAAGCAATCACATCATCAAAAACTCATTTGACCCCACCCAACCATGACAGGCATTTCATCAAACATGTCACAAACATTACATCTACAAGTGTAAACAACAAAATTAAACACAGGGGCCTAATACTTATATAAGAATCGCTAAGAAGCATTGCTCTCTTACATCATTAATCACAATATAGTCTATTTGACCATAGATACATTGTGCATTCATCTACAAGGAAAAACATAGATAGAGCCATACACCATCACTGATAAAATACAAGGTTATAACCAACATAATAGCAATATAAATACCATGGATATAACATGAATGAAATCCACATAATAACCAGTACATTTGCATACCAAATACCAAGGAAATGAGCTTCTCATTAATGAGTGTAAAAACCAACGGAGGATGGGACTTCCAGGTTCCACCTGACCATAGATTGGATGAGCCAAATCTCTCTTCATCCAATCACCCCCATGCCATATTCCAAGCATGAATGTGGAACTCAAACCAAAAAATCCAACTAGGGCATCCCAAGGCTAAACCACCTCAACCTCATCAATCATAAACTAGGATTTACCGTGATCTACACCCGATCACTAGGCCAACACACACATGGATATCACTGGATTCTCTCCACCTAAACCATGAGGAATTTTCCTATCTCTTAGTCTCTTAGGATTTACCACAACCCATAGTCTGAATCATCGGTCATTAGGCCCTAAACCGGGACATACTCTCCAAGCTTTACAACAATCCCAAACCCATGATTCCTAGGCCTGAAATGGAGAGTAAACCACCACCTCTCAAGCTTTACAGCAATACAAACCCATATTACTAGGCCCTGAAATGAGGCAACAAACAAACCGGTTCTATAATCATTCGGAGATCCACCTCACTCAAATTTGAATCCAGCTAAACCAAAACATGAGAACTCCACGACACCATGGCTATTCAGAAATGGAAAGGCTAGGCTGAATACACTGTCACACCTGGAAAAAACCCATGCCAAGACAACAAAGGACCACATGCAATACCATGCATGCCAAATCTAGAAAGGAAATCATACATGCAAATCAATATCTGCAAATAATCCCACTATAGCTACTTGATTCCTGCTCTTCCTTGCTTGCTTCCTCCTTTTTCCTGCTTTCTTGCCTTTCTTACTGCAAGCCAAAATGCTCCAAAAACTTTGAGTGTCCAAGAGTGAGCGAGAGAGAAAGAGAATAATGGGAGAGCTCCAAAAAATGCACTGAAAAAAAAGGTACCAACTGATCCTCATAAGCCTTTTTATGGAAGAGGCCTCTATTTTCTTAATTTTCAATTATTTTCCTTCAATTTCCCCCTCACATGTGGCCTGTGACCTTTCATCTCCTTTTTCTCTTAATTTCTAGTTTTTCCATAAATAAATGTGCCAAAAATCCCATTTTGCCTCTCCAAAGCCTTTGCCTTTGCCAATTTCCTTAACCACAATAAACCAAATTAACAACCCCTAGGGTGTTTTTCCCAACATTCAGCTTGGAATAAGTGTCCCATCAACCGTGGTTATTATTTTTAACTTTTATTACATGGAATTTTCACCGGGGTTGTTACAGAACCCTCCCCCTTGGGGGACACCATCCTCGGTGTTCAACCACACATACACCTCAGTAAAACCGCTAAAAAGCAACCATACTGCCCATGGAGCTTTATAACATAGCTCGTTGCAGTATTTACAATGATCACCCTGCTAAAAAGCAAACCAACATGACATCATAACAACATGACAACTCAAATGAAATGACACCATACCATTTATTGGAGCTTTATAACATAGCTTATGGAGGTACTTACATCCATATACATATGTACATACATCCAACCATCACATCAAAACATATACCAAAATATCGCCAAATATATGCTAAACAAAAACCAACATCACACCAAAACTTATTTGCCTCAATCGACAAACAAGGAAGGATTCATGGCCCACATCTGATCCGCCATCTCCCATGTAGCTTCAGCGGGCCCAAATTGCTTCCATTTCACTTTAAATTTCTCTATTGCTTAGTTCTAGAGCATGAGCACCTTTTTTCTGCAATATACACCGAGGCTCCGACTGGAATTCCCCATCTAGTTGCATCTGCAATACAAACCAATCAATCACACGATCAACATATTTAACACACTTCTTAAGCAAAGACATATAAAAAAATCATGGACTTTCACTGTGGAAGGTAGTGCAAGTCGATAGGCCACTGGTCCGTTCCTCTCAATGATCTTGAAGGGTCCACAATACCGTGGTGCCAGCTTGGCACATGATCCAATCCGCAAGGACCTCTTCTTGGGCTTGATACTGAAATACACCTGATCCCCAACCTAAAACTCCTTGAACAACCTGTTGTTGTCTACATAACTCTTCTGCCTATCCTGCACTGATTTCAAGTTCTTCTTGATCACTTGTATTTCTTGTTCCATTTCTACCAACATCTCTGGTCCAATCAGTACCCTGTTAACTGGATCACTCCAACTGATAGGAGTGTTGGAACTACACTCATACATAGCCTCAAATGGACTCATCCTCAATGACTCATGAGATTTGTTGTGGTAGGCGAACTCTACTAGTGGAAGATATTCTTCCCACTTGCGTTGCTGATGTATCACATACATCCTCAACATATCCTCTGGTATCCTGTTGACCTTATTAGTCTGAAAAAACTATTTGTGGATGATAATTTGTGCTAAAGGCCAACTCAATACCTAAACCTGCAAATAACTCCTTCCAATAATTGGAAGTGAATTTTGCATCCCTGTTGGACACAATCTTCTTTGGAACACGTTTCAATCTGACTATGTTTCGGATAAACCATTGTGCTACATCACTAGCTGAGTAAGTAGTTTTCACCAGTATGAAATGTGCAACTTTGGTCAACCTGTCCACCACAACCATGATGGAATCATGCTATCTAGCTGTATTAGGAAAACCTATGATGAATTCCATGGAAATGACCTCCCATTTCCACTCTGGTATTGAAAATGGTTGTAGAAATCCACCTGGATGTTTACACTCTACCTTAACCATATGATAATCCAAACATCTTGCTACAAACTCCACCACATCATTCTTTATATTCGGCCAATAATAGAATCTCGTCACTGTATTCAAAGTCTTCTGGTAGCCTGGGTGACCCAAATATGGTTTCACATGAAACTCCCTCAATATCACCTTCTTGAGCTCACTATTTTCCGCTATATATATCCTGTCTCCAAATCTAACCAATCCATCTACTGTGAGACAGTAATCTAAGTCTTATACACATGTACCTATACCGCATGTACTTGTACCTGTACTTGTACTATGCTGCAGCCTGTGCACAATCTCCATATACATGTGATCATGCTGACCCGCTTGCAAGATCCTATCTTGTAAGTCTGTCCCATAGGAGCTCATCGCTGCTAAGTGATTTACTTGTACTCGCTTGCTAAGAGCATCTATGACCCTATTATCATTTCCTTTGATGTACCTGATCTCAAAGTCAAACTCATTGATAGTTTCCAACCATCTAGCCTACCTAGCATTCAAATTCGGCTGATCAAACAAGTACCTCAACCCAATGTGGTCACTCATCAATACAAACCGCCTACCAAGAAGATAATGCCTCCACATCTTTAGTGCATGTATGATCAAGGCTAATTAAAGATCATGTGTCGGGCAGTTATGATCATGTTCATTTAGCTTTCGTGACTCATAGCATACCACCTGTCCATCATGCATAAGGACCCCACCAAGTCCTCTCTTGCAAGCACCTGTACACACTACAAACTCCTTGTCCGGATTTGCAATCTTTAACATTGGAGCATGTGTCAACAACTACTTAAGCTGCTCAAAATTAGCCTCACACTCCTTTGTCCAATCAAACTTCTTACCTTTCCTCTGCAATGATGTAATATGATAAAAAATCTGTGAGAAGTTCTTGATGAACCTCCTTTAGTAACATGTCAATCCCATGAATGATCTCACCTCATCTACATTCTTAGGAGCTACCCACTCCATGATGGACCTTATCTTCTCTGGATCTACTGCAATTCCCTCCTTGGAAACAACATGTCCCAAGTAGTGAACCTTAGTCTCGAAGAAACTACATTTGCTAAGCTTAGCATACAACTGATGCTCTCTCAACAACCTAAACACTGCTGCCAAGTGCTCGAGATGCTCTTCCTCATTTTTAGAATATACCAATATCTCATCAATAAACACAATCAAAAACTTGTCCAAATAAGGATGCAACACACTATTCATCAAACACATAAACGTAGTTGGGGCATTAGTAAAACCAAATGGAACTACAACAAACTCATAATGATCGTACATGGTCTTGAATGTGGTCTTGTAGATGCCCTGCTCTTTGATGTGTACCTGATGATATCCTAATCCCAAGTCAATCTTAGAGAACATCGCTGCTCCCTTCAGCTAATCAAACAAATCATCAATCCTCGGTAATGGGTAAATTCTCTTGATGGTCACTTTATTCAGCTGCATGTAGTCAATGCATAGTCTAAGAGTGTCATCCTTCTTCTTCACGAACAATACTGGTGCACCCCATGGAGATAGCCTGATGTACCCTTTGTCAACCATCTCTTTCAACTGCAACTTTAACTCTACCAACTTAGGCATGCTCATCTTGTAAGTTGTTTTTTTATGTTGGAGCTTCCCCTGGCACCAATTCAATAGAAAATTCTACTTCCCTGTGCGGTGGAAACTCTGAAATCTATGCTAGAAACACATCCTGAAACTGCTGCAAAATTGGATACCTTCTCAAAACATCTACATCCTCAACCTCCTTACCTTTGTCACTAGAGATATGAACTGCAAATAGTACACACCCTTTCCTGCGACTACACTTGGCCTGCATGGCTGTCACCATCCTAATCGATGTGGCTTTCTTCTTTCCCTATAAGACTCTTGGTTCCCCATTGTCATCCAAGCATTCAATAACTTTATCATAGCAATATACCTTGGTTCTGTGAAGACATAACCAATCCATACCCAATAGCATATTGTAGGAACCCAATGGCAATATGTTCAAGTGCGCTGCTGTAGGCATACTGTTTAACTCAAATGCACAAGCTCTTACCTAATGGTGTACTCTTTTCTTCATACCTGTGGCCAATTGCACTAACCAATATTTTGCATGCATTTCCTTACTCAAACCACACTTATTCACCAATTCAGGACTAACATAGCTATGATTATATCCATGACCAATCAAAATAGAAATAACTTGATCACAAAGCTTATCATCCATCTCAATGATAGAAGCCTGGTGATCTGCCTGTTTGTTGTACATTGCTACATAAATACGAGGAATGATCTTCCCAACATCCCCAATAGTTTGTGCCTCCTGTGCACTGTATTCTTAGTTCTGCCTCCTTGATTCGACGGACAATCTCTCTTAATATGCTCCTCGCCGCATGTACAACACTCCAACCATCCCATACCATTACCTCCATGTTGCTGTTGCGATCTATGATGCTATTGTGGTATATGTCCCTATACAACTACATTAAACTTATTTTGCGGTGCCACATTTTCCTTCTCATTTGCACTTTGAGGCCTTGCTCTCTTAGGTTGCCATTTACCTTTACCATGGTCTTTCCCTTTCCATCCTTGCCGAGATTCATTCCTACACAACAGTACATAGCAATGCTTCAACTTTCCAATGACTTCCTCAAGTGACTGAGGCTCATCATACTCAATCCGATCTCTGAATGTTATTGGAAAACCATTGACAAATCACTGAACTTTAGCCTTCTCATCCTCAATATATGGTACATACCTCGGTAACTCCAAGAACTTTGTTGTGTACTCCTCATCTGTCATTGATCCCAAATTTAGCTCATAAAATTCCTTGGACTTGCTGTCATACTACCTCTCTAACAAATATTTATTCCTGAAAATCCTCTTGAACTCATGCCATCTCAAGTCATATGTCATGATGTGTCTGACCCGCTTCACATCTTCCCACCAAATGTCTTCTCTACCTCTCAAACTGAAGATAGCAATCTTGGCCTTCACGTTATTTGAGTACACATGCAACTCAAAGAACTTCTTCATCCTAAGTATCCAAGCTTATGCCTCTTCTAGTTTCTTCAAGTCCCCATCAAAATTAGGTGGCTTTTCCTTCTTAAATTCATCTGACATGTATCGTCTATCACTCCTCATGTATGGATGATATCGATAACGATCATGATGTATATCTGAACCAGAACTAGAATGGTACCTATACTCATCACCCTGCCTATCCAGAGTGTCCAACAACCTGCCATCTTTCTTTGTATCTGCTCTATGTAACTCGTGTCTACTAGGAGACCTACTTCCATATGCCCTATTAGTAATGTCCTCATGTCCATTATTATTTCTTCCTCTACCTTACAACTCCTTATTTCTTCCTTCAGGCTTCTCAATGTGTCTGCTAAATCAGAAGAATGGCCACCATGCTGCTCATATCACTCACGGGGGGAGTAATTGTAGTCTACCATCTTTCTATCCATGCTGATCTTTCTCTTGCAAAGTATAATATGTCAGCTAAATCAAATAACAATAAATCGATGTACCTTGGTGTACTTTGGGGAGGAAATTTTTTGCAAGATCAATCAATCAACGTAATACATGTGTATATATAATCATGACAACATATAAACATATAATATATATAGTTGAAGTCTAGTCATCCATACATGACCATACCAAATGCACACAAATGCAAGCTTGACCACACACAACCATAAGCACGAACCATGCATAAGTATATGCAACATGTAACCCAACATGACCGACCGATGCATATTCAACATATAAATTTACACAAGCACACATGCACAACCAATACACAAGCATGACCCATGTGTGACATAGCATAACCAAGCAATGCATATACAACATGTAGCAATATGTAAGCCAATGTGCAGACACAATACATAAACAAAAACAATACACAATCAATCATACATTCATGACAACATGTCGACAACAATATCATCAACACTTCCATGGCGACACCACTACCACCATGGCCAACACAACGCAGACACAACAACCACATACAACATAGGTATGAAAACACATACACAATCTACATAAAAGCATTACCAACACACCACCCATTGGTCTGAGAGTTGAACCATTCTCTGATACCACTCTCTAACACCCTCTTCCCACATCTACCCAAGTAATCGGACAATCAAGGTAAACATGTGGCGAGAAATTACGAATACGAGATTCAACCTCCTAGATGACCTTAAGGACGTGGAACTGATGGAAACATGACAAACACACCTTACACAACATCAAAAACACCTCCAAGAGGTAAACCACCCTCCTAGACCCCTGAAACTTGAAGGGGGACTTAATTTTGACCCTCTTGAGCCTTAGCCACGGGCATATAAGGGCAAGGGAGCGGCTATAGACCCTTATCCACATGCGTATAAGGGCAAGGGAGCGACTATATACCCTTAGCCATGGGCTATCCTTGACAAGGTAGCGGTCAGGGCCCCAAATAATCAATTCTGTGCCTGCAGCTCCGAGATTTGTGCCACATTTTCAATGCCTGAGCCCAGGGCACTACCCATAACTTCTTGTAACTTCAGGAGAGGATAAATAACATTAAAAAAAATACATGGAAGCAATCAAATCATCAGGAACTCATCAGACCCCACCTAGGCATGACAGCCATTTCGTCAAACATGTCACAAACATTGCATCTACAGGTGTAAACAAAAATGGAATATCTACCTCAATGACTGTTCCACAAATAGCAAGGAACTAAAGAATTTTGTTATGGAGAAGTTCTGTAAACGTATGTGGGGAAAAGAGTTGGGTAGAAAGAAGAAATACCATGTCGAGGAATTCAACCCCAACCCCACTTGTGATCTCCAACAAAAAGAGTACAATGGAGTTAGCATTTTGTGGATGACAAAAATTCTTATTGCTCAACTAAAAACTAACTCGCATCAACTTCAGTGTGAAACAAGATAGTGGAAAAGAGCTAAAGAAATTTGCGA
Source organism: Pinus albicaulis (assembly GCA_034641835.2). Taxonomy (NCBI): domain Eukaryota; kingdom Viridiplantae; phylum Streptophyta; class Pinopsida; order Pinales; family Pinaceae; genus Pinus; species Pinus albicaulis. Next base: position 661,865,260 of record CM076573.1, on the reverse strand, counting down.
AGAACTGGTGTGTACATTTTGCACACTTGGGGCGGTGGAATCAGAAAAACATTTCATTTTAGAATGTGATGCTTTCAGAGACATCAAAGACAATTATGAGAAGATGTTAGTATTAGTTTCTTGGCATTATCTTTTGAGTGAAGGAACTCTTAAAAGGTTGAGCCAAATCATCATCAATTTGAATAAAGAAAAAATAAAATTGCAAAATGGCGAAAAACACCTAAAACTCGTACTCATAGATAGTCTTATAAACTATTTTTAGTGTTGTGAAAGTTAAAATATCATTTCAATGTAAATCCATGTGACTTCAAAGTTCCGACGTGAAAGTGCACATGGATATACGAAGGGTAGACGCAGTAGGTCTACCAACAATAGTATGGTATACAAAAGGTAGACGTAGGCGTAGGCGTATCTGTGTCAGGATCTTTGTTGTGCCTTTATTAAGACGCATTGACGGCTCTAAGGTTCTTTTCTGCTCGGTCACATGTTGCGGTCGCATACGCTTTGCGGGCTTCCCTTCGCTGCGCAATCGGACGAGGGTTTCCCAAACAGGACGAGGGTTTCTGCGCAGTTATTGACGAAGTGGAAGGTATTTTTAACAGGCCCAGTGAAACAAACAAATATATTTCAATTTTTTTTGTTGCTTGAGCCGAAGGAGGTTTCAAACCTCCAGGGCGCTTCTTATGAATCAAATAAAATTTGGATTAGGATCTCTGGTTTAATGGGTAATATGAAGATTTATACAAAATTTATACCGATTTTGTAGAAGGGATTGCTAAATTTGGAAAAATATGTTCTGAAAAACACAACCGCTTTAAAGGAAAAAAATTAAATGTTGCTGAAGGACTGGTAACCCTAGCAATATTTGACCGGATTCAGTTATCTGTGGTTTTCGTTGTTTGAGTTGGCGAATTAGAGAAGATCTGAAGCCTTCTAATGCGAAAGAAAAATCAATTGGAAATTTCAACTATTAATTTAATCGTCACTCTTAAATTTTGAACTCGGTATGTATAGAATCCGCGAATATTCACACATGATGGAAGATCTGAAAGCATGTAATAACTTCAAGCGACACAAGGTTCCAGATCTCGTTGCTTTCAGAAAAGTTGTGCTTGACGAATGAAGATCTTCATCTCTCACCCCCTTACTCTTTTTCCTCAATTCAATGGACGTTCATATGAGAAGCAACCGACGAATGATATTTTCTGCAAAATCTAAACTCAATTTTTGCCCGTCTGGTGAAGGAAATTTGTGTTGATTTTTTATTATGACCATAATAAAATCCATGGTTCTATAGTGCCACTTAACGTGCAATAAAGTTCAGGGATCTTAAAATTCAGACTAGCATCCTGGAAAGGACAAAGACTGGGGTTAAAATCATCAGAATCAGCTAGCGGGCACTTGCTTGGTCACTGGTGATGTTGAAGTACTGAACCGTCCATCAGGGTTTGATTCACTGTGGTCTTCCCTTCCCGAATGGCATGTTAAAAGAGGGTGAGGCTAGGTGCAAGTCCCACGTGAATTTAGTGGAATATATATGCCTGATGTCCCAAGTGAATTTAGTGGAATATATATGCCTGATGCAATGTCAAAAGTAGGTGAGGCCAGGTGCAAGTGCCAAGTGAATTTAGTGGAATATATATGCTTGACCTGGCACCTAAAAGTAGCCCTCAACCTTGAGGCATGTTTCAGGAAGCAACTTCCAGAATAATATCAACATCATAAATTCAGACTGTCAAAGAGCTGAGGTGGTGAGACCCTGGCAGGAAAATTGTCTTTGCCATTATACATTTGCATGACATTTATAGACTGTTATTATCTGTTCTTTGACATTTATTTATTTAAGAATGAGAAGAGCTTTCACAGTCCAAGATTATGAGATATGTTAATTTTAGATAACAATGGTATGTTCTATGGTTAGAACAAATTATTTCAATGTTTTTTAGTAGCTCAATATTAATTTCCAATTTAGCAATCACATTAACTTAATCACATTGATAGCAAATGCAGATAGAACATAAACAAAATGGAGAAGACAAGCCAAGACAAGAAGACACAATATTTGGCGGATGTCAAGGAAAAACCCCAATGTGGGGAAAACTCTTTGATCAATTCTTCTTATATTCTTCAAGAGTCCAACAGAGAGAGAGTACAAATATCAAATTTACTTGCCCAAAACAGTCCTGTCAAAATCAGCAGTCAACAACAGTCAACAGCAGCCCTAAGCATAAAGTCAATGCTGGTCAAAGTGGCTACAAAATGTCTTCCAAGCAGCTTGGTCAACAACAGTCCAATTCGGCCTTCCAAGAGAGAGAAAGTCAACCCAAAACAGATTCGCAAACCCAGTCAAATGCTGCTCTAAATTATGCAGTCAAACCTGAAGTCAATGCTGAAGTCAAACTGTCCCAAATGCCTCTATTTCTGTGCCAATGAATTCGGCCTCCAGAAATTGGATTTTCTGCCTCAAAACTGAAGTCAATGGAGGTCAAATGAGCCCCGGTTAATGCTGGTTAACGCTGCCCTGTTTTTCTGAAATTCGGCTTGCAATTCATCTTTCTATTCACATGTGTGAAGTAGAGAGAGGCTGCTCCAAGCCGCACGAACCAATTAAGAGAGGAGAGAGAGATGTATGATGAGATGAGTGATGATGTCCAAATGAGGAGAAGGTCACTCCTATTTATACAAATCAATGAGGATGTGGAGACACATCTCTTGGGCTTCATGAGCCTACATTTGATTGAGGCTGACCTTGACAATTTGCACATGTGTGAATAATAAATTCAAAATCATATTTCTGCTAGTCCGGATGAGATGACCTATCAAAAAGAAGAATCCAATAAAATTATCATTTCCATCATACGAGCTGTCCAAGGTGGAGTTTGGCCCTAGTTGCCAACTTTAACACTCCTTCTCAACTAGGGAGAATTCCACTTGCCAATCCATTTGCTGTCATTGATTATCATGCCATCTTGTACCATCTCTATCATCCCTGCTCTGCTCTGCTGAACCATGAAGAAATAATGAAGAAGAATTGATTGAGACTGAGTCACAAGACCTTGCCACTCTGCACTGACTCAAGTTAGTCCAGAGGTAGAACCTCAATTGATCCCAGATCAAGATGTTTGAACACCATGCATTCTAGCGTAGGGTGTACGATAATACATGATGCGTCCATCGGTAGTGCTATGGTCTTTATCCTCATTTCCCAGCTCATTGGCCAGATGAGAGGTACTTCCCATGAGTCTCAGACTACATGGGTAGGATGCATGCTGGGGCATCAATAGGAGAAGGTGAACCACTCTTCCTGCTCATATGCCAGATGGTGAACCACTCATCTTGCTCATATGCCATAGGAGAAGGTGAACCACTCATCCTATGCATATGTCAATTGTAGGGGAAGGTGAACCACTCACCCTACACACATGCCAACCATCATGGGGTATCACAAGGGAAGGTGAACCACTCACCCTGTACACAACGCACCATTAGGGAAAGATGAACCACTCACCCTATGGTCGCTCATAGCTCCAAGAAGTACCCCAAGCCCCAAGAGCTCCCAGAGTTCAGTGTCCAACTCATGCGGGACCTTCATAGGAGGGTCTTTCCATGACTCCAAGTCTCTCACGAAAGGTTAAGAATTTGACCTTCCCTAAGGGCTTCGTGAGAATATCTGCGACCTGCTTATCAGTCCTGATGTGATGGAGTCTTATTGCTCCTCGTTGTACCATATCCCGGATAAAGAGGTACTTGATTTCAATATGCTTGGAGCGGTCGTGGAACACGGGATTCTCTGAAAGGCGAATCTTACTTTGGTTGTCGCAGTAGATCACGGTGGTATTGAGCACATGCTCAAATAGCTCACTAAAGAGCTTCCTCAACCAAACAACTTCACAACAGGCCATACTAGCAGCAATGTATTCAGACTCAGCAGTGCTGAAAGCAACCAACTTCTGCTTCCTGCTCATCCATGATATCGAAGCAAATCCCAATGAGAAGCAACATTCAGATGTATTCTTACGATCCACCACACTGCCAACTGAGTCAACATTAGTATATCCATGTAGCCACAAATTCCCGGTAGTGTATCTCAGTCCATAGTCGATTGTGCCCTGGAGATATCTCAAGAGATTCTTGGTAGCAATCCAATGTATGTGATGAGGCTCTACCATAAATTGACTCAATGTATTCACAACGAATCATATGTCTGGACGAGAGATTACAAAGAACATCAAGGCTCCCACAAGTTGTCGATGCTCGGAAGGATTTGCCAAATCGGGCCCAACAATATTTCCACATATTTTCTTGAAGTTGAATTCGATCGAAGTAGTCATAGACTTGCAGTCCACCATCCCACATCTTTCGAGTAGCTTCACAAGGTATTTTCCTTGAGAAAGGAAAATATCTCTTGGCTTTTGCCAGACCTCCAAGCCTAAGAAGTAGTGCATCAACCCTAGGTCCTTCATCTCGAATTCAGAAGCCAACTCCCTCTTGAATTGATGAATGAGAGGGTTTGCAGCTGTCAGAAAGAGATCATCCACATAAAGTACCAGAATTGAGAGGTTTATCCTTTTCAACCTTGAAGTATAGGTTCGGAAGCCAACTTCATAAGATAGCTATCAATCCTCTCATACCAAGCCTTGGGTGCTTGCTTCAACCCATAGAGGGCTTTCTTCAACCTGCTTACATGTGACTTTTGATCCAGAACTTCGAACCCCTTAGGTTGCTCTATATAGACTTCCTCCTTAAGCGAGCCATGCAAGAAAGCAGTTTTGACATCCATTTGGTGCAGGCTGCATCCTTGAGAGGCAACAAGAGCGATGATAGATCAGATAGTGGTGTATCGGGCCACCGGTGCAAATATCTCATCATAGTCCACTCTTTCCTTTTGAGAGAAGCCTCGAGCAACGAACTTAGCCTTGAACTTTTCAGCACTCCCGTCAACTCCATGTTTGATTTTGTAAAGCCTTTTTGAGGTGACCACAGACTTGTCCTTGGGTCTAGGAAACACATCCCATACATCATTCTTCATGATTGATTCATATTCTTCGTTCACCGCATCCTTCCAAACTTGGTGCTTCACTGCTTCTTCGAACGTACAAGGCTCATATTGAACAATGGTGCTCATGGCAGCTAAGTACCCTTGGTACCTGTTCGACTTCTTACTTTCATGAAATGTCCCCCTTGGTGCAATATGTTTTTCCGCATCTTCAAGAGTGTCTTTGAGCTACAAGGGTCTTTTTCTTGAGGTAGTGGGCTCACCAGGAGGTGGATCAATGGGATCCATCGGGTCTTCAATATCGGGCATTGGTTCATTCGTCGGAGGTTCATCTTGCTTCCCTGCATCTTCATCTTTGTCCTTCCTTGGAATAGGAAGATCTCTAACCTTTCCAAGGGCAACATCTTCATCGAAGGTGACATCATGACTTATTTCCACTTCCCTTTGACAAGGCACCTAAGAAACTGGATTCGTCCCCCAGGGCCTTCGAATCCCGAATTTGGCGAATCAGATACGATTCTCCAGGATTCGTATCGGATTCTTGGGATTCGGCCGTATCCGTACAGGGTATGGCGTATCCTGACCGTACCCTGTACGGATACGGTCGAATCCCATACAGCCAGATTCGCTGTTTCAAAAAGTACGATTTCTGGTTATAAAAAACCGATTTTGACTCATTCTTTCTCACCAATTTGTGTTTGTGAAGTGAGCAAGGAGCAAGGGTTTGCAAGAAGAAAGGGTTAGCAAGGAGAAAGGGAGTTCTTTCAAAGAGATTCGAGCATCCAGTAAGTGCACTGTCCCTCTATATTTTGCATTTAGTTTGCTGTTAGCGTTTGCATGTGCATATGTTTTATATATTTGGTTATTTTTGTTTATTTTTTACAGTATTCATGGCTCAATCAAAGGCAACAAGACAGGGGCAAAGAAAGGGGAAGAATGTCCCATTGGAGATGCCCCTCCTGTCCCTGTTTCATTAGGGTCTGCAAGTATTGCGTCTATTGGAAGTGGGGCTGCAACAGCAGCTTTAAATGTGCAGGGAAAACAAACTCATGACCCCAAATACCCATTGTGGAAATATGTGACAAGAGAGGGAGGAGTAGGAAAAAAGGCAAAGGGAGGAGGAAATTGTTCATGGAAATGCAATATATGCGATGACCATTTCATTTCCGCATATTTCCTTGTGAAAGCTCATTTGTTGGGTATTCCAGGTTGTGGCATTAAATGTTGTACAACAATTGAATTGGCACAGAGGAAGGAAATGGATAAAGAGAAATTTGTTGGTGAGGCAAATGTGGTATTAAAAAAAAAGAAACAAGAATGATAACCCTTTTCCATTCTTAAGGAAAAGCAACAACAAGTTCCCTTTTGAGACTTTTAGTAGGGGACAATCAGCAAAGAGAAAGGCAACTGCAGTTGGTCCAATGGACAAGATTTTTCAAAAAGAGAAGAGGGAAGAGCTTGATCTCACCATTGCGTTTTTTTTCTATCAGAACTTCATATCCTTTAATGTTGCACGGTCACCTCTATTTATTGAGATGTGTCGAACTCTTAGTCATGGGGCTCCATCAGGGTATGTGCTTCTTGGGTCAGAGAAGCTCAGAACCACATTGTTGACAAAGGCAAAGAAAGAGGTGGACAAAATGCTTGAGCCTATTAAATCAGCATGGCCAACATCTGGGGTTAGCATTGTTTTTGATGGATGGACAGATCCAGCACGCCACCCACTCATCAACTTCATGGTGTCATCCTTGAATGGTCTAGTTTTCTTGAAATCAGTGGATGCACTTGGACAGTACAAGGATGCACAATATATGGGTGAGTTATTTATTAAAATTATTGAAGATGTAGGTGTTGATTCTTGTGTGCAAATCATTATAGATAATGCACCTGTTTGCAAGGCTGCTGGCATGATTGTGGAAGCAAAATATCCACAAATATTTTGGACACCTTGCATTGTCCATTCATTGAACTTGGCACTGAAATCTATTGCTTCTGATGTGCTTTGGATTGGAGCCATTATTGAGGATGCATGGCATATCCGCAACTTTGTACAAAACCATACAAATGCCCTCACTATCTACAAGGAGTACAACAATCTATCATTGTTGAAGATTGTGGATACACGGTTTGCCTCTTCATTCATCATGTTGAAGAGGTTGAGGGAGGTCAAGACCGCTCTTGGGGCCATGGTTATTTCAGAGTTTTGGTCTTTTTGGAGAAAGACGGATCAAGCAACCTCAAAGAAAGTGAAGGACGCAGTGTTGGATGATCTATGGTGGGAGAAGGTAGATCTAGTTATTCAGATCATGGAGCCTATCATTTCCTTGCTCCGATTTGCAGATACAGACCAACCCATCCTAGGAGAGGTTTATGAGGGATGGGATTTCATGATTGAGTCTGTGAGGACCATTGTTTTACAGAGTCAGTGCCCAGAGTATGAGACATCACCAGAGGCCTTCTTCACCAGCATACAGGATATTCTTGTCAGCAGATAGGACAAGAATTGCACACCTTTACATTTTTTGGCTCATTCCTTGAACCCAAAATACTATAGCCATGAGTGGTTGAATGGTGGACCTTCCCGCAGATTCCCTCCTCACATGGATGGTGAAATCTCACAAGGGAGGAAAGATGCATTCAAGAGGATTTTTCAGGAGAGGGCATCCCTTGATGAGGTGGAGGATGCCTTTGCAGAGTTTTCCACTGGCACTGGCCAATTTGCAGGCTATGATGTGATTCGAGACAGGGGGGCTAAGAAGCCCTATTCTTGGTAGGCAACTCATGGGGCAACAATTCCTCCTTACAACAGTTAGCCATGAGGCTCCTCTCTCAGGTCACTTCATCCTCTTGTTGCAAGAGGAATTGGAGCACATATGGGAATTTGTATAGTGTGAAGAAGAGCAGGCTTGAGCAGTCCAGGGCAGAGACAATGGTGTATGTGCACACCAACCTTCGTCTCATCTACAGGTAGAGGGAGGATTGGTTGAAGGGAAAGACAAAGATGTGGGATGTCTTTCCTGATGATATGGGTCTGGACAACAGAGTTGAGTTGGCATTGGCCAACTTGGATCTCAATGCACTAGTGCTAGAGCTTGTCACATTTGATGATAGAGTGGAGGCATCATCCTCCACACCAGCAGATGCAGAGATGACAGAGGAGGAGGATGCATCAGAGCAAGGAGAGCAGTGGTGAGCATGATGATTAGGATGATGACAGTGATGCTGATTATGATGATGAGGATTGATGACTCATTGACTTTGACTCATTAAGGCTTCAGGCTTATAGTCTTGGAGACTGTATTTTTTTTGTATTTTCTATTTCTATTTGCCATTGGCAGTGTACTTATGTAACACTTTTTGATTCTAATGACTTAATGAGAAAACTACAGTATCTTACTATCTTGTCTTTCTGAGTAAATCTGACAATTGTATGATGTATCAATGTATCAAATTTCAATGTATCATGTATGAGTATCTAAGATCTTAAATCTATGTTTGAATCAATGAATTTGTGTAAAAAATATCTAATTTTTAATATATATATATATATATTTTTAATAAAATAATATATAACGTATCGTATCCCGGAAGTGTCCTGTTCTGGGGGTCACTGTATCCCGAATCCGATTCTCGAATCCCCGTATCCCTGTATCCCTGTATCAGGTGACTTAGCCAGGCACATAGATTCTATATGCCTTTAAAGTTTCACTGTAGCCCACAAATGTTCCTTTCTTCCCAGATGCATCCAGCTTGCTTCTCCTCTTTCGGCACATGAAAATATACAGGACAACCAAAAATTCTAAAATGAGAAACATTAGGTTTCTTACCGGTGAAAATTTTTTCGGGAGTTTTGAAGTCCAATGCTTGATATGGGCATCTATTGCAGACACATTATTGACATTTAGTACTTTTGTTTGAAGTAGATATTTGAGAGAATATTTTCTTTTTGGAGTGCATATGTGAGTGAGAATAATTGTTTTGGAATGAATAGTGTAGCAAGCACAATTGATTTAGAGTAGAACAAAAATTTTGTTATTGCCATATATCATACAAGGAATGCAATACCCAAAATCATACTCAAGAGAGACTACAATAATAAATTGGATGATGGTTTTATCTCTTACTTGCATTGGGACGACAAATATTTATTTAGTTAATTAATCATTAAAATGTGGAGTCTGCCACCTTTTCCATGTAGTGGAAACTAGAAAGAAAATTATGCATGCCAATAAATTGAAAAAACAAGGTAGTAGAGCTATTCGTACAAGTTATTGCTGCAATTTGACAATCTCACAAAGTGTTAAAGTTTGATGTAGTGAGTGCAAAATTTGGTGTAATCATTGGTAGCTGCTAGCATTTTGCTGTAGGGTCCCAATTTGAAGTTCAACATTGAATCTTATATTAGTCCATCTCTTTAAATATATAACTATTGATTAACCTGCTTAATAAGGTGACTTTTTTTTTCTTTTGGAAAAAATGCTTCCTTTAATTATATACATGTTCAAAGGCATTTGTGTATATGACATACATACAAAAAAAATGTGGGCCATGTGGGGTGTTCACAATAAAGCTAGAGAAGAGCAAGGTTTAAAAGCCATTAATGTTGAAAAAACTAGTATTGGTCTTCATAATTGTATTTGAGTCATGATGTAATGTATTTGTCAAAAAGAAAAAAAAAAGAAATCGTATTATAAAAGAAATTGACTTATTAAAGCATGGGTTTCATGTTTGGGTCAATGTTTTCTAGGTCAAAGGCTCCATTGAAGTCCTCTAGGTTTTGTATTGAGTCAATAGAGTCATTGTCATTTTTATTAGACCCTTCATGGGCTTTTGTATGATGTAAAAAACATTATTTTTGAGTCAAAAGATCATTTGTGATATCCTCAACAAGTTGGCCTAGATTAGGGCTATTCGACCCAGTTGGAAGGCTATAAACAAGAGGCAATTTGACCTATTTGGAGCACTCACTCAAGAAGTTTGATCTACAAGAAAGAAGAGCAGAAAAAAATAGCGAAATTACTGGAGAAGAAGAAGATTAGTTGAGAAGACCTAAATCGAGTTTCTGGGCATTCTATCTCTCACACGTGCGAAGTTACTGGGCTGTTGCTGGGAATGAAACTTTGAATCTACTGCATGTCTGAAGTTCTGAACCTAGGGGCCGAAATTCTAGATTGAAGTTGCAACTGTGAAGCTGGTACTTGGAGATTTTGGCAAGGATCATCTACAGGATGGAAGGGCTGATTTGATGGTTGGAGAAGGTCTTTGTTTAGGTCTAAGAGGTCTTGGATTGTCTCATCTTGATTTGAATCTACTAGTGGAGGAGTTGACTGGGTTTTCCCTTATAGAGGGGTTTTAGCCAAGGCTGAGTGCCTATATCTGGTGTCCTTGATCTTTATGTTTTGATTTGATGATTGCTTGATGAAAAGAAGATAAATGAAGAACATAAACAAAGTTGATAAGAACTCAGAAACATCACAAGTAAATATCAATATAAGAAAATCTTTTTGCCTTTCCGATTTTCTAACAATTAAAACTATCAAAACAAACACTGTGAGTTGCCATGGACACTGGTCTTAATGGCTACTACAAAATCTCCTGCCTCATTTGTTATGCTCTAATATCCCACCCCTAGATTCTTTGCTCAACTATGGAACAATACAAAAAGAATGGAACCCCTTCTCTTCCTAGCGACCCAATTTTTAACATAGCGTGAGAGTCATCTCAGGTTTTTGCATGCCTCAACCCTCAATTAGTCTTAGGGTTCTAGACCCTGTAGAATCTTCTTGAAAGTCGACATGTGACTAGCCCTATATGTGTGAGTAATGAGGGTTGACATGACATCCACTTGGTACCATGGTGGTCAATAGAGTAGGTCAACTTGCGGGAAGCATAACTTTTGCATGCAAACTTTGATTGAGGTGATTTTTGCACTGTTGGAAAGCTTGCGATATGTAGAACGACGTCGAGGGGTTGGGAGCTATAGTTGCAAATATTTGACCCCAAAAATGCCTTTTGATACCTCAAATTGGGTTCAAAACGTTTCAGACATTAAATCATAAAAAGGTACTTGCCCTAAATTGGGATCTACAAGCCAATTGCTCCAGTCTTTCAACCCATAAGGACCAAGATAGTTGATAAATTATATAATCCATTCTAGGGCATTTCAACTTTGCAAAGAGGGTTTTAAGAGAGTACAAAGTTTAAGGAGCTAGCTAGATTGTGTATACCTGAGCCTCGAAAATTAGTTTGGTTGGGCATCCAACATAGGTTAGTAGTTATAACATGCTGTTTCAACAATTCACCCTTTTGTGGAGTTTGGGCTTATCAAAGGAAAAAATTCTAAAAGTGACTAGATCTATTTTTAGTTAGAAGTTCTTTTGTCGGATTATTCAATGCTTTTCTTTATCTTTTTTTTTTGCATTTTTGTGTAGATATTTTTGGCATTAGCTTTGCCTATAAATTGATAATTTTGGAGCATGCAGAGCTCAACTTGAAAACTTTGACACCACCATGCAACATACCTATGTTAGTTTGTGGTCTCTTTGAAGGTGTTTTCATTTAGCTATGAGCATGCATCATGGGATGTGAAGGGCTTGTGCTCTCCAACCCCCCTTTTTTTTCAAACTTACATTTGGAGAGCTTAGATTGGGTGTATGCTTGCATTGGGCTTAGTGCAAGAGGCACACTTCTCGATGTGGTAGTTGGTACATGTGTTGTATTTGGCATCTTGTACAAGGGATCACCTTTTGAGGATGATGGGCACTTGGCACATGTAGAGTAACCACCTTGGAGGAGGACATTAAGCACTTGGAGGTCGGGTGCTTGACCCTAGGAACATGTAATTGCCTTACTCATAATTTGAGGAATGCTTGTGTTCGATCCATTGTCTGGAGGGCACACCATCTTGGATGAACGCTTGACATGTGGACACCTAGCTTAGTGCACCACCTTGGCAGTTGGACAGACCCTAATGTGACATGTCGACACCTTGATTTGAGGAGTGCTCAATTTATGGCTTTGTTTGTTGACTTAATGTAGGGTTACCTGTGGACTTAGTCCATGTTTTATTATAGGCCTCTCTCACCTTAGTTTATATAAAGGGAGGAGAGTGTCTTTGTTATGTATAACTATTTTGTATCTGAGAGATTGATGGTGTGTTTTTAGTTGTTTGGGGAATCTTAGAGATCATGTATTATGCTTTTAACAAGGCTTAGTGCTTGTGGGATGCTAGTTCTAGGGTTCCTTTGCTTTTAAGATGCAAGTGGTGAATATTGTAGCTTGTGGGATGCCAGTGTGTGAATCTCTTTGTTAATTTGTGTGATGCAAGTGGGAGATCACAGGGTTTGGCTGTTGTTGTGATGTTGTTTTGTTCAGTGTCTCCAAGGATTGGCTTGTAGAGCTTGGTGGTATGCCTTACTTGGCCTAGGTATTGCTGGTTAGGTTTGTAGTGATTGTGGATGCCCTAGCTAGAGTTTGGAATGCATTTAAGAATCATTGCTTGAAATGAGTTGAAAGTACTTGTTGTACCACCTTGGGAAGAGTTGAGATATTGTACTTTATCTTCATTCATTGATAATATGTGAGTTTACCATTGCTGTCCTAAATTTGCGATTGCAGATCTGATTTTTCTCATGTATTGAGCAAGTTTCATTGCTGTTATAGTTTGCTGTTAGGACAGTGGGGCTGAATCAATGTTATCAAAACCAGATGGTCCTTGACTTAACTGGGTGGTCAGACTGGTTCTAACTTCCGAAGGGTTTCTGGCCCTCTGGGTAGTACTGGTCTTTCAAACTGGAAATGACCTTTTTCACATGGAACTGGGTGGTTTGTATGCTCTATACAGACTGATGGTTCTCTCAATATTACTGATTTCTGGGATGACGTTCAAAACTCTACAAATTTGGCCTATTCAATCGATTTCTCAGATGAAAATAGTCTCAAATTTGACAAATATTAAAGCGTTAATCCTCTAAAAATTGCTTTGTTACCCGCGCTGCATTTGTTGGGTATACATTACAGGTGAACTACACACATATTGCCGGAGTGGTTATGGTAGAATGCATACAGGATTCCACATGTTGCTGGAATCCCATACCCTCTCTGCTTGATTGTTGGAATAATTCTGTTGAAATGCATATGGGAACCTTTGCTCGTCGGAATGCATAGACACTTGATTGCTGGTCAAAATAATCCCTATCATTCAGATTATTTAAATTTCAGCCTTCTATATTTTCTGTCATGATATATATGCCACGTATCTTTTAAAAATTTGTATATTACACATATATAAAATTTTAAAATTAAAACATTATATATATATAATTAAAAATTTACAGTTTTCTTAATGTAAATTCTACATACATGTCTATATTTTAAATTAAACATTCTATATCTGTATATGCGTATTATCTGGGAAAATAATATACGCATATATTACATAATAAAAAATTAAAATTTCTATAATACTATATATATATATATATTTTGAATTATAAGGAAATTTTCTTTCAAATTTCATTATATATATATATATATATATATATATATATATATATATATATATTTTGAATTATAAGGAATTTTTCTTTCAAATTTCATTGTAGTTGAATTCAAACATGGACACATGAAACATGTGACTTAATCTGGGAGTGATTGTGGATTGGTTTTCATTGAGCCATCAGATCCGTTACAGATGAATTTTTTTTTTGGAATTTGGTCTAATGGTTTGGGTTCATGTGGATGTACATGAATATATATTTTAATCAAAATTTGAACATTTTATGTATTTTTGGTCCTTTTATTTCTGGTTGTGTGTTTTGGGCTCCACTGTTTTGGAGACCAGTCCAGTCCTAATAACATTGGGCTGAAGGCTATATTATTTTAACATGCTTAATGAAACTTTCCAATTTGATTTATTGCTGTTCTATTTCTGTTGTAATTGAAGTAGTTTTCAGATCTGTGTATTGAGATAGATGTTGCTCTAGGAGAGTCTAAATGATCTATTCTTGAAGTCTTTCTGGTGTCTACATTCCTGAGTTTGCCTAGAAGTTGTGTTGGGTAGATTTAAAGAAATTAGTTTTAGCACTAAGGTTGAAAACTCTATGAAGTAGATCTGTGGCCTCATAGAAGTGTGGTGGAAATTTCATATTGGGCAGATTCTTGAAATTTCTACAACCTAAAATCCACTCATTAGGATCAGGGTATTGTTAGCACTAATTGTTGGCATTGATGTGTGTTGCAGTGTTGCAGGTGTGTTGTTAGTTGGCATTGATGTCAACCTGGTAGCTTGGGTTGCAGAAGAGATGGTCAGCACATGTATGTTTGGTTGCAGATGGCTTATACCTATGTCACAAGGTTCGTCGAACTTTAACCTTGAGGTTCGAATTTTGGCGAACCTTAAAAAAATGTTGAGGTTCGGCGAACCTCTTCGAACCTCATAGCCATTGATCAAGTCCATAGATCAAAACTCATAACTTCATGTCACAACTCAAGCTTGTAATTTATCCTTTCTGTTTCCATGTCTGTGATAGCATTTTTGATGTTTACTGATGTTGATTTCTTAATATTTTATCATATATATATATATATTTGAAACTATTGGTGAACTTCATCTGAACCTCATCAAAAAATTTGAACTCAAATCGAACCTAATCATTGCCGAACCCGAACCATGTGACATTGGCTTATACATGGATGATGTGTTGCATTGGTTTTGGCATGTCCACTAGCATGGAGATGTGAGGATGGAGCTGTGATTTGCAAGTGTTGCATATAGAGTGTGAGTAGAGGATGTCATGTTCTTCATGATCATGATTGTTGCATGTAGTTGGATGGTGATGTGTTACACTAAGTTGGAGGCCTTCCCATGATGCTCAGTTGTGTAGAGGAGGAGTTGTATTGGAGATGCAATGATCTTCTTAATCATGTTGACTATTCAAGAAGGTGCTGGTTGCTGCTACAAGAATTAGAGTTGAAGATCTTTTCTGATTAGGTCTCCATGTCCCAGATTAGGTCTTCATGTTGATGATATGATACATAGGGTTTGGAGAGGATCTGCAAGTGTTGGAGGATGCTTGAGTAGGTTGTACATGTGCTGGAGGTTTGTCATGATGTTCCTAGCTTACTTCTGGAGATCAGCTCCAAGTGTTGGCTTAAACATATGTCAAAACTTGAGTTTTTAAGGGGTATACGCAGTTCTTGTGAAGGAAACAAGTGTATACACTTGCATATACATAGGTCTTGTGAAGAAAACGTGCGTATACATCCTGGAAGTGTTTTTCTCCGCATTCGTCATGCATATCAATTTAGTTTATAGTTTTTCCAGCTTGTGTTGTTCGAAACTTTTCATGTAAAGGTCGGAAAAGGTAAGGGAGCTTCTAGACGTTGGTTAAACTTGAAAATATCTATTATCTAGTGGAGAAGAGTGGCTTGATCAAAGCAAATTCATATGTGTGAAAAGAATTGTTGAGTGCTCCATAACCTGTAGCATTTACAGAGTTAATCATTACAAAAAAATGATAAACAAAGGAAGGCTTTGAGTTTATTTGGTTTGTTGTCTTGAGAGTTTGAGAGTAGGCCATTGTGAGGGCATTGAGAGTGAGTAGAGATTGCAACAATTGTTCACATAGTTTTGCAGTGTTTTTATCAGAATTTTGTATAGTTTCGCTTCTACTATTATGACATGGATTATGTTGCTACTGCTTCAGGAGAGAGAGCACATGTTTCAGTTATTGCTGTTGTTGCTTATTGCCATGCCGCTATGGGAGTTACATACTTTACTGCTGTTGATTCGAGATATATGTTACTACACCTTTGTGTTGTTTATTGGGCATAGCTTGTGTCCAGGGGGAGTTTATTGCACATCATTTTTTGTTATTGGAGGAGTATTGTTGTTATTCTCATATTGCAGTCCTCCATATGATATTGAGTGGAGTATATGTTTTTGTTGATGGAGTCCATTGTATGGAGAGGAGCATATAGCATTTCTCCTTGACATATTTAGTCTTTTGATGGAGAGGAGCATATAGGATTTGTCCTTGACATATTTAGTCTTTTGCCAATGATGTCAAAGGGGGAGAATGTGAGGATGAAGATCAGTTTTCAGAGGACAGTTTTAGATGGTTGTTTCACCTGGGTTGCCATCAATGCCAAAGGGGGAGATTGTTGGCATTGAGGTGTGTTGCTGTGTTACAGGTGTGTTGTTGGTTGGCATTGATGTCAACTTTGTAGCTTGGGTTGCAGGAGAGATGGTCAATACATGTATGTTTGGTTGCAAATGAGTTATACATGGATGATGTGTCACATTGGTTTTGGCATGTCCACTAGCATGAAGATGTGAGGATGGAGTTGTGATTTGCAGGTGTTGCATATAGAGTATGAGCAGAGGATGTCATGTTCGTCATGATCATAGTTGTTATGATCATGATTGTTGCATGGAGTTGGATGCTGGTGTGTTACACTATTTTGGAGGCCTTCACATGATGATCAGTTGTGTAGAGGAGTAGTTGTATTGGAGATGTGATGATCTTCTTAATCATGTTGACTGTTCAAGAAGGTGTTGGTTGCTGCTACAAGAATTAGAGTCGAAGAGCTTTGCAGATTAGGTCCCCATGTCCCAGATTAGTTCTTCATGTTGATTATATCATACATAGGGTTTGGAGAGGATCTACAAGTGTTGAAGGATGCTTGAGTAGGTTGTACATGTGTTGGAGGTTTGTCATGATGTCCCTAGCTTACTTCTGGAGATCAGCTCCAAGTGGTGGCTTAAACAGATGTAAACTTGCGTTTTAAGGGGTATACACATGTCTTGTGAAGGAAACAAGTGTATACACTTGCATATATGCAGGTCTTGTGAAGAAAACCCGCATATACAACTTGAAAGTGTTTTTATTCGCATTCCTCGCGCATCTCATGTTAATTTATAGTTTTTCCTTCTAGTCTTGTTCAAAACTTTTCATGTAAAGGTTGGAAAGATAAGGCAACTTCTAGAAGCTGGTTAAACTTGAAAATATCTATTATCTAGTGGAGAAGAGTGGCTTGATCAAATCAAGGAGTTGGATCCAAGCAAATTTAGATGTGTGAAAAGAATTGTTGAGAGCTCCATAACTTGTAGGATTTACTGAGTTAAGCATCACAGAAAAATGATAAATCGAGGAAGGCTTTGAGTCTATTTGGTTGGTTGTCTTGAGAGTGTGAGAGTATGCCATTGTGAGGGCATTGAGAGTGAGTAGAGATTCCAGCAGCTGCTCACATAGTTTTGCTGTGTTTGTATCATAATTGTGTATGTAGAATTCATAGATGTTTTGAGGAGAATTTCAGAGTATTTGTGTTGTAGATGGAAGTGTTGTTTGGAGTAAAAAATTGGTAGCTTGTGGTGTGTTTGAGATTAGTGTTTTGGCGTGAGAAGAAGTGAAGAATTTCCCTCCTTCGGGTCAGAGTTTGATTCAAATTTTGTGTGCAGAATGATGGTGTTGTTGGGTTGCTCATGTTGGGCAGATTGAGAACCCAGTCCGAAAATATATAAAACGTGGTTCGCATGGAGAAAGTGAAAGCGTGGAGGCTTCATAGTAGACAATGATTCAACATATTCAATAGAAGGAACAAACTTCTCCATCCAGTAGGAGTTGGATAGTCCAATGGTAGTAGGGCGAGGATCGTTGGTCGTGGGAGCTTCCAGCGGATAGATATTCTGTAGATTCATGAGAGAAATAGATTTCCTGTCTGAAAAGGCCAACATACTGTGAAGGAAGCCGAGTCTTTCGACTTATGGGTGTAAGCTAATCCATGTACAATTCGTTCCTCAGAATAATAAAAGAATTGAGCAGTGCGACAACAACAGGGTGGTTTTCTCCCGAAAGAGTTTCCACTAGAAATACTTGTGTTCTTATGTGCGCATGCTTGTGTTGATATTTCTCATGGCTATTATGCTTTGAGTCTATTGCTACTTACATGTTTTGATAAGCTACTAATGTTTATGCATGTGGCTAATTGAGAATCCGACGAAAAGTTTAAAAATTAAAATTGACGTAAAGGCCATCACTACTGATTCACCCCCCCCCAAAGGAGTTGGATCCAAGCAAATTTAGATGTGTGAAAAGAATTGTTGAGTGCTCCATAACTTGTAGGATTTACTGAGTTAATCATCACAGAAAAATGATAAATAGAGGAAGGCTTTGAGTCTATTTGGTTGGTTGTCTTGAGAGTGTGAGAGTATGCCATTGTGAGGGCATTGAGAGTGAGTAGAGATTCCAACAGCTGCTCACATAGTTTTGCAGTGTTTGTATCATAATTATGTATGCAAAATTCATAGATGTTTTGAGGAGAATTTCAGAGTTTTTGTGTTGTAGATGGAAGTGTTGTTTGGAGTAGAAAATTCGCAGCTTGTGGTGTGTTTGAGAGCAATGTTTTGGCGTGAGAAGAAGTGAAGAATTTCCCTCCTTCGGGTCAGAGTTTGATTCAAATTTTGTGTGCAAAACGATGGTGTTGTTGGGGTGCTCATGTTGGGTAGATTGAGAACCCAGTCCGAAAATATATAAAACGTGGTTCGCATGGAGAAAGTGAAAGCGTGGAGGATTCATAGTAGACAATGATTCAACGGATTCAATAGAAGGAACAAACTTCTCCATCCAGTAGGAGTTGGATAGTCCAATGGTAGTAGGGCGAGGATCGTTGGTCGTGGGAGCTTCCAGTAGATAGATATTCTGTAGATTCATGAGAGAAACATAATTCCTGTCTGAAAAGGCCAACATACTGTGAAGGAAGCCGAGTCTTTCGACTTATGGGTGTAAGCTAATCCATGCACAATTCGTTCCTCAGAATAATAAAAGAATTGAGTAGTGCGACAACAACAGGGTGGTTTTCTCCCGAAAGAGTTTCCACTAGAAATACTTGTGTTCTTATGTGTGCATGCTTGTGTTGATATTTCTCATGGCTATTATGCTTTGAGTCTATTGCTACTTACATGTTTTGATAAGCTACTAATGTTTATGCATGTGGCTAATTGAGAATCCGACGAAAAGTTTAAAAATTAAAATTGACGTAAAGGCCATCACTACTGATTCCCCCCCCCCAACTAGTGATCTAGTTTCCAACACTAATTTCTACACCCCTTGTGGATAATATGTCTTTTGAAAATCAGCAGTAGAAATTCAACACACAAATAGGAATTTCTGCCTTAAACATCACTAACAAATGTTCCTCTCCATCTGGGGTGGTGCTTGCCAACCTTAGGGGGTGTCCCTAGTCTTAGTACATGCTGTTCTAACTTGTAAATCTGTGATATAACGTAGAAAAAACAACAATGTAATGGCTGTTTGGCCAGCAAGTTAGTGACCAAACAAGATTGGAAAATTCTTAAACTCTAATATGTGGAATAATATTCAGCAAATCAGCCATTTGTACGGAAAAATAGAGTGAATAGAAGTCGTATTTGAATGACAAAATCCCAAAATAAATTGCAGAAATATCTCTTACCAAATAGTATAAAATATCACTGAAATATCAAACAAACCCAGAAAAATTTATTGGATCAAATTGAGCTTTATTTTGCAAGAGACAAAACGATGGCTGCAGCAAGATGCCTGTTATAAAATTAAAGATAATGATATTCAGACACAAGATAGCAAGTGCTAGAGGAGAGAAGAAAGAATAATGATGGAGGCAAGAGATTAAGGTTGCCTGCTTGCTCAAGACAAAATGAACTGGCTTCCTAGGAGCCTACGTTGTATTTATAATGTTTTCCTCTGTCAATTCATACTAGTGAGAAGAGGTGGTTGAATTCGCCATATTTGGCAATCAATGTGCTTTGGAAGAAAGCTTGCTGAGTGAAATGAGCTTGAACTAGAAAATAAAATCAAGTGAAGTGGCACATGCTTGAGTTTAACTGGAGTATCTTTGAGTCATCATGAGATAAAAAATATCCTTGAGGCTAACTTTAGCTAATTCGACTAGGTAAAAAGATTCTTGGAATATTTCAAGTAAATTCCACTGTGATAAAAATATCCTCCAAACAATTGGCATAGGTCTAGTTGTCTAATATTATCTCGAACAATTCGAGCTATCTTATTTTTCTCCTCAATCAAATTTTAGTAAATTTGAAGTGGTATAATTTTAGGAGTTTGAGTTGTTGAGGAAAAAACATGCTTTTTTGTCGAGGAAAGGGTGGAGTGAAATGAAGAAAGTAGAAAGGGAAATAATGAAAGGTGAAGGGAAAATAGTTGTGGAAATAGGAGATACAAGAGCAGCGGGAGTGGCAGAGAAAAGAGGAGAGGGAAATGCATCGGGGGAGAGAAAAATATAGTGGAGGAAAATCAATTGCCTTTATTGCCATGTCATCCCAATGTGCTCTGCCACCTCATCGATGAGTAATTTGAAATCTTGCCACTTGTCCATTCCATATGTTGCCATGTGTCAATCTCTCATACTGCTACATCACCTTGTTATAAATAGACATGCCAAAAGATAACAACCTTCAAACATAGGAAAAAGTAGAAAATGCTCGGAATATATAAGGTGACCCTTCCATATATAGTACACCTAAAATTAAGACTTGCTAAATATAGAAATTTGATCGTATGTCCACAATCTTATACTCGTTAGACGCAAAATTTGATGGAGAACCCAAAAATGTTGTTAGCACTGCCAAGCCAATATTGCTAAAAATAAAATGTCTTGGATTTTTATGAAATCACCCTCGTCAGACTTAGAACTCAATGGGGAGTCCTAATACATATCCGGATTTGATATTTCGACCATTGCTAAAAATAGGAAGTGCTCAAATTCTCATGAAACCATACTCATTGGATTTATGTTTCTGTAAGAAATTCAAATCCATGATCAAAATCAACATTCAAGTACTGCTAAAAATAGACACTACTCTCATATCACTTGAAAGTAGCTTAATCATACTCAAAATTTTGCAAGGATTCCAAATAAACATTATCATTGACATGAGAGTCTTTGGATGAAACCTACTAAAAATAATAATTGCCATGCATGTCACCTGGAGAAGCCTCACTAGAATCTTGAGTTCATAAGGACTCTATATATGTAATTAGTACCACCATACAAGCCGCATAACTTTGTCTCCTACAAAGCAAGAGACCTCCTAAAGATAACAAGTCTCTCTAATCTACACAAAAATTGTGTGAGAATCATCATTGCATCCATCTTGCAACTAGTCTTCTTGGGAACCAGTCCCCAACCTAAACAAAACTATATCTCTAAACCTCCAACTTGATGAAATGTGTTGGTCTTTAACCCTCCAAATTTGCAATGGAAAAATTTAGGGGTTAACAATGATGACTTAAGGGGATGGGATCCCCTTGAGAGAGGTCGCGAACCTAATGATCTTTGTAATCTTATCCATGAATGACATCCTATAACAATTAATCCTGTAGATTTGAATTGGCACATATACACTAAAGAACATGATATAAAGAATGACCCCATCCAATGTACCTATCTAGTGGACAATGGAGTCAACAAATATGGAGCCCCAACTGATCAACTGAAAGGGAGTCTCATCCATACACATGCTCCTTCAAAGTTGTAATCTGCTACTCCATAACTTGTACATTGCATCCAGTGGATGATGTGCTATAGTTGACACAGTGAATGTAGCCATCTGGTCAAATTCGAATGAGGAAAACACCTACCAATCATGAAGGGACTCACCAATGAAACTAATGGTACCTAAGGTATGAGAAAAAGTCTCAATCTATGATGGATGTGCTGGAGTTGAACAACTAACAAGGTTATCCAATTAAGGTCCAATGATGTTTGACCTTGTGAGATGCGAAGTGATCGCTAATGAGGCTAACGACCACCAAGATGCTCAACTTCTAGATCACCCTCTAGATGATGTGTTGGAGCCGATGGGGGATAACTTGTTGAAAAGAAAGGCAATGACGGATTCCTTTTCTTCAGCTCAAAGTGATCATCATTAAGTATGAATATATGGCATCATGTCCCTAGTGCTGGATGAGGGAGAATAAGTATGAATATATGGTGTCATGTCTCTAGTGCTCAAGAATAATGATTCAATGCAAACTAAAGAGACAAGACAAAAATATGACTCAAGACTAATCCTATTATCTCCTCATCACTACCCACCTATCAAATCCAAAAACAGTAAGCAGTGAATGAACCTTATCCATTTTGACCTCCACAAGGTGAAGAGAAGGTTGGGTGAACAAATGACATAGGACTCAACGTTTGACCATCAACAACAATGGAAAACAAGGTTATTGACGTATGCTACTCAAAGAAGGACCAACTAGCCTTATAAAGGCTTTAATTTGCAACAACACAAGACACTATGCTGATGTGAAGGAAAAATTTCAGCATATTACTAACTGGCATTGAATGGCTATTAAAGTAAAAGAAAAATCTGCAAAGAAAAGATCCTTTTTACTATCCTAAAACACTAAAGTCAATGATGTGAAAGTCCAAAATGACACTGAAAATCAACAACAAATCTACTTCCCAAAACACAAGACTTTGCCTTAATATTTTCCTTTTCTCCCTTTTTTTAGATATCACTGGAAATAATATTTCAAATGTTGCCACGATGAATCAACATACTTGAATGACTAATGTAACCATGTAACCAAGTGATTGGATAGATGGAAAAGATTGGCATAGTCAACCCTCCAGTGCAACCAATCAACGAGTCTCATAAGCCAGAAGTATGCATTCATGTGTTTGTTGCTTAAGAAACTAATATAAATTATCAAATGGAATCTGGAGTATGATACATCAATAATGATCAATGAGAAAGTATAAGAGCCAAGACCATTCAAATTTGCATGCTAAAATGCCTCCTCCATATTAAGTTCAACTGCAACATGAGTAACCTTGACACCGAAGCAATAGTCGGTAAGAAGATCTCCTTGAAGAACAAAATATGAATACGAAGTATGGGTGAATTGTAAGAAAAATCATCTTCTAGTTGAACCAAAAGTTCCTCTCATTACCACAATGGTGTTTGATCAAATTGCGTTTGAAGTACCGTGGGGATAGACAGTGACAAGGTCTCTTGTTGATATATTTGCATGGTTGATTTGTTTCTCTTCTTTTTGATCTTTATTAGTTGAATGAACCAATGGATCCACTTGAAAATTTGGCTTTTCAGCTTCATCTTCATGGAGTTTTGCATATGAATCAAAACTACTAATTCACGATCATTCAAGCGTAAGCTTGAAATATGCAAAAGTGATGGATCATGCGGGGTAATTTGTTGATTCTTTTGATTTCTCTCTGATAGGGTCCACTTATTGAATAACTTTTGCAATAAATCAACAAATTGTTGTGCTACCTTAGTGTTCTCATTGGTAGCTTTCTTCCTCACTTCTTGTGGTGTTGTACTCAGTGGATCAAATAACTTGGATTGGGCAGCGTGGCCTTTCCAAGTTGCAGTAATATTCCTCTCTAGCTTGATAGCAACAACTTGTGTTTCCTCCAAATTATGAACATCTTTCTCCCTGAACAAGAGGCCAAATGATTCATTAGAAGCTTTGAAATAACAATATAATGCAAACTCATCATTAGGACACACATTTTAAGGGATTTTAAAAATAAGTTTAGAAAAATGGTTATTAAATTCAAATACAGATTCATTCTCCTCTTTAAGTATATAATCAAGTTTAGTTAATAAGAATAAATTGTTTTGTTTTTGGTCCCATTTTCCTGTAAAGTTTTGTTGAAATGGATAACATCCATCAATGGAAGCATGAGGAAGATATTTGTACTATGTTCATGCATCCCCCTCAAGAGTTTGCATGAACAATTTCATCTCTACATCCTCA
Source organism: Pinus albicaulis (assembly GCA_034641835.2). Taxonomy (NCBI): domain Eukaryota; kingdom Viridiplantae; phylum Streptophyta; class Pinopsida; order Pinales; family Pinaceae; genus Pinus; species Pinus albicaulis. The sequence goes on along the minus strand of CM076573.1, from coordinate 661,841,458 downwards.
TATCTTTTTCGAAATTGTCCACATTTTAAAAAGTGCATGAAGGTGATCATCCATTGTGACTGTATGGTTTCCTGCAAAATTTGGCAAACATTTCTAAAATTAATCTGAAGGCAAATCATGAGTTTGATAAAAGTTTTGGTGAAATCTGATGGGTTTTAAACAATTTGGGTAGACCTCAGTGGATTTCCAATTGATACCATTTAAAAGACAAAGATGAAAATAAGAAAAAAATGCAACGATAATATTTACTTTGGATAAAAATATGCATGAAACCAAAGAAAAAAGTGGTTGAAGATACAATCACTGGAGAGCTTGGGAAAATTAAATGTGGAATGCAATGAACTCACTAAATAATATAACACACTTAAGAATCTAGCTGAAATTCTTGGTAGAAATATAATCTTATTTGAGAAAAGCAACTTAGGTTTGCTCAAGCTTGGAATTGTTCGTTAGTATGATCGAATTGTTGAAATGTGTAACTAGGTTCAGTCTTCATAAATATGAAATGTACTTCTGATTTTTGTATATTGTAAAAAGAAAGAAAATTTATTATTGTTATTTTTGTAGTGTGGGTTTCATGCTAAAGGTCTTTTATTTAGAGGTCAAGCACCCTTTGAGTGCTTCTAGCGTTTGTCCTAGGGTCAAGAAGTCAAAAGAGTCATTGTCATATGAAGAAGACCCCATCAAACACATTGTAACTTGTAAAAATAGTTATTTTTGTATTTAAAAGTATCAAAATACCCTCCAAGACCAAGTTGGCCTGGTAGCTAAGAAGTCAGCCTCATTAGGGCATGTTGTCCTCCTTAGAAGCCTATATATAGGAGGGAACTCGACCTCCTATGCACACTCACTCATCTTCTCATCATCTAAGCGGAGGAGAAACAAAAGAAGCCTAGTGAAGGAGGACGAAGGACGAAAGTTTGGGTTGTTTGTCTCTCTCTCTCTCTCTCTCTCACACGTGCGAAGAAGGAAGGCTAGGGTTTCGATGCTGCAAGATCGAACTTGAGAAAATTGCAGGAAAAAGGTCGAAGGAAGGTCCATTAGGTCACCTACAAGCCCTATAAGAAGGAGAAACCCAAGTGAAGGTCAAAGGAAGCCTTGGAAGCCTTGATATTGCTCGCACGTGTGGAAACATCAACTATTGCAGGGGCCAAAAATTTTAGACCTGCAATGCAGGCCGAAATTTTGTAGCTAGGGGTTGAAGTTGTGCAACTGGAAGAGATTTGACTAGGTTGGACTTGGACAAAGGAAGCACATTATCAAGAAAGTCTGACTTGGTCTTGGAAGGGTATTGGTCTTGGTCTAGAGGTCTGGGAATTCGTCATTTGAAGAATCTATAAGAAGAGAAGAGATCTGCAGGTTTTTCTCTCGAGTGGAGAGGTTTTGGCCCTGGCTTGCAACCTACATCCTTTGTTCTTGTGTATCGTTGATCTTCTTGTTTTGGTAGCTATTTGATGATAAGAACAACATAATAATAAGAGAAGCAACTTAATAATCAAGAAAAATAAAAATACATCACAAACAATTATCAAGTTTAAGAGAAATCACCCTAATTACAGTCCTTTAGATTTCTTAACATGGTATTAGAGTTAAGGTTGGCTAAGGGCATGATGTAGATCACTACATCCTTGAAGAAATCTTTGAAGCAATGTTCTATGGTAGGAAGTCATCTCAAGCAAGTTATCAAGGCATTGTGGAATCTCCTATTGTCCATCAAGAATAATATGACCAAGACTTCTACAAAGGACGAAGGATTATTCTTAGCACTTACAAGTACATTTGAAGATGATAATATTTGGGTAATTGATAGTGGAACATCAAGACATATGATAGGTGAGCACAAACAACTAAAGACCTTGTCAATAGGAAAATCTTCCTACTCCGTTGAAGTTGGTGATAAGAAGAGATATCCTGTAAGAGGAATTGGATCAATGTCGCTGGAGCTGGAAAATGGAGTAAACATCCATCTCAATAACATTTTGTTCGTATTAGGTTTGCAAAAGAACTTACTTTCTGTTTCATATCTAGAAGATAAGGGAGATAGAGTCTTTTTTATAGATTGAAAAGTTGTGGTTTGGGATAAAAACTCTAACATCGAATATGCAAAGATCATTGGGATTCGTGAAGGAAGACTTTGTAGATTGCTGACCCCTTTCCCTCAAGCTTTGGTTCACATTGAAGTAAGTCCATGTGAACTTTGGCATAGAAGGTTTGGACACCTTCACTACAAAATCTTACCAACTCTAAATTAAATGGTGAATGACATCCCTAAACTCAAAGAGGATCATGGAGTATGCAAGGGATGTGCCTTGGATAAAAATGTTAAAAGACCATTTAGAAGCAGCGCTTCAAGGTCAAAAGAAGTCCTGGATCTTATTCATTCTGATGTCTATGGTCCTATGTCTACAAAGTCTCTTGGAGGTCATCTATATTATGTAACATTCATTGATGACCACTCAAGGAAAACTTGGATCTATTTGTTGAAGTCCAAGGATGAAGTATTCGACAAATTTCTAGAATTCAAAGTTGAAGTAGAGAACCTTACAGAAAGGAGGATAAAGGTACTAAGATCTGACAATGGAGGAGAGTACACATCAAAGGAACTCATAACTTTCTGTAAGGAGGCTGGGATTAAGAGGGAGCTAATAGTCCCATATAATCCTGAACAAAATGGAGTTGTTGAACGAAAGAATCGATCAATTGAGGAAAGTGGAAGAGCCATGTTACATGATCAAGACTTGCCTAAATTTTTGTGGGGTGAAGCATCAAAAATTGCGGTGTATGTTAAAAATCGAAGTTCTCACAGATCACTAGACAACATGACTCCTGAGGAAGCAGTGACTGGGAAGAAACCACGTGTAGAACATCTCTGAATATTTGCCTGTCATGTCTATATTCACATTCCAAAAGATAAGAGAAAGAAGTTAGATCCTACAAGCATGAAGGGTATATTTGTTGGCTACAATAACACCTCAAAGGCATATAGGATCTACAAAAAGGAAGGACACTGAATAGAACTGAGCTGAGATGTGATTTTTGATGAAAGTATTGCATTCAGGAAATCAAAGGACCTCTCGATGGACTTTGGTGATGAAGAACTTCCAATATTTGAAGAAGAATGCTCTAGGGAGGAAGAGAATTCTAATCATGAAGAAGACGGTCCCAGTGAACCTGTACAACAAGTGATCATCCCTGAAAGCAGAAAGAGACCTAATTGGTTGAAGTCTACTCTTCTAGATGCAAAAGGACATGGAGCAACCAAAGACACGCTCAGGGAAAGTAAGAAGCCTAAAAGATATTCACGGTATGCAACCCATATGACGAAGTTGATAGAAGCAAAACCATCCACCTTTGAAGAGGCTGTCAAATATCAAGAATGAAAAGATGCCATGAATGAAGAATATCAATCAGTAATGAAAAATGGAGTTTCGAAGATCGTACTTAGGCCTAAAGACAAATTTGTGGTAACTTCCAAGTGGCTCTACAAGATTAAACATGCGACATATGGAATTATTCATAAATATAAGGCAAGATTTGTGGCTAGGGGCTTCTCTCAACAGGAAGGCATCGATTATGAAGAGACATTTGCACCTACAACAAGGTATACAACTATACGTTCGTTGGTCTCTTTGGCAACATCGATGGGATGGAACATCCATCAAATGGATGCCAAGACAACATTCCTGAATGGTACTATCGATGAAGAAGTCTTTATAGAGAAACCCTTGGGATTTGAAGTAAAAGATAGAGAGACTTATGTCTGCAAGTTGAAGAAGGCACTTTATGGCCTTAAGCAAGCACCAAGGGCGTGCTATATAAGGATGGATACATACCTACAAAGATTGGGCTTCTTGAAGAGTTCTACTTATCCAAATCTCTATATCAAGGTTGTGAAGGATGACTCGTAATCATTCTTATATATGTGGATAATCTTCTCATGACAGGTGTAGAAGGTCGTATTCAAGAGTGTAAAAAGCATTTGGCAGCAAAGTTCGTTATGAAGGATCTAGGGCCGATGCACTATTATTTGGGGTTGGAAGTTTGGCAAGGACCCGATGAGATTTATCTAGGTCAAGGAAAGTATGTGATCGAGATGCTGAAAAGGTTTGACATGATGGATTGCAAACCTATGACAACCCCTATGATCACAAACTTGAAGAGGTTAAGAAGTTCTGAATCTAGCCCTGTGGATCCGACAAGGTATAGAAAATTGATTGGCTCACTGATGTATTTGGTAAATACTCGACCAAACACTTGTTTTGCAGTAAATATTCTCATTTAGTTCCAGGTAGAGCCCAAGCATGATCATTGGATAACAACCAAGCATATCTTGAGATATTTTCAAGGAACAGTCCACTACTGACTGAAGTATGATAAAAGGAATGATGTCCACTTGATTGGATATACAAAGTCCAACTGGGGAGTCAGTGAGATGGATGGGAGAAGCACTACTGGAGGATGTTTTAGTTTGGGATCCTCCATGATATCTTGGTTGAGTAGAAAGCAAGAATCAATTGCTTTGAGTAGTGCTGAGGCTGAATACATTGCAGCCTGTAAAGTAAGCAAATAACTGTTTTGTTGAGGAAGCTGCTGCTCGACCTATTTGAAGGACCAGTGGACCATACAATAATACATTGTGACAACACCAACTGTATAAGGTTGTATGAAGACCCAATGTTCCATGGAAAGACAAAGCACATAAATAACAAGTATCACTACATACGAAAGCTGGTGCAAGTTGGAGTGTTGCAGCTACAGTATATCTCCACTGATGAACAAGTAGCTAACATCTTGACAAAATCTCTTCCTAATAAGAAGCTTGTGTATTTGAGAGACAAGCTTGGACTGGTTGATATATCCTCCCTGGTTGAGAGGAAGAGATAGACACATCATTCTTGTTTTCACTTCGTGAAGAAAGAATGAAGGATTGGGTAAGCATCCGGTTTTCGATACGCTGAGGATGAGGTAGGGCATCATAAGAGTAGTTGAAGAGGAAATTCCTTGAGGATGTGTTATTCCAAGATAGGAACTGTCCTAAAAGAACATACCCTGTGAACACACGGGTGGGGTATGTGCCTCGAGAGACAATGATGATGGTGTCTATCAGTCATTGGTCTCGCTAGCATTGTGCTCTGATCTTATGGAGAGATAGAGCTGTTAGTCAAGGCCTTGCTATGTGACAATGCTGGTTGGTATGATGCAAAGAATAAGTTGAAATGATAGCTTACCAATCCGACTCTTCTTATGAGATCTCTTCAGTTTGAGAATGTTCATGTACCATTATGAATACCTCCCTAGTTAGGAGGGAGTGTTGAAATGTGTAACTAGGTTCGGTCTTCATAAATATGAAATGTACTTTTGATTCTTGTATATTGTAAAAAGAAAGAAAATTTATTATTGTTATTTTTGTAGCATCGGTTTCATGCTCAAGGTATTTTATTTAGATGTCAAGCACCCATTGAGTGCTTCTAGGGGTTGACCTAGGGTCAAGAAGTCAAAAGAGTCATAGTCAAAATACGCTCCAAGACCAAGTCAGCTTGACAACTAAGAAGTCAGCCTCATTAGGGCATGTCGTCGTCCTTGGAAGCCTATATGTAGGAGGGAACTCAACCAACTATGCACACTAACTCATCTTCTCATCATCTAAGCGAAGGAGAAGCAGAAGAAGGCCAACAAAGAAGGAAGGAAGACGAAGGACAAAAGTTTGGGTTGTTTCTCTCTCTCTGTCTCTCACAAGTGTGAAGAAGGAAGGCTAGGGTTTCGATGTTGCAAGATTGAACTTGAGAAAATTGCAGGAAGAAGGTCAAAGGATGGTCTATCAGGTCACCTACAAGCCCTAGAAGAAGGAGAAACCCAAGCGAAGGTCAAAGGAAGCCTTGGAGGCCCTAAGATTGCTCACATGTGTGGAAGCAACAACTATTGCAGGGGACGAAAATTTCAGACGTGCAGTGGAGGCCGAAATTTTGTAGCTGGGGGTCGAAGTTGTGCAGCTGGAAGAGATTTGACTGGGTTTGAATTGGACAAAGGAAGCACATCATCAAGAAGGTCTGACTTGGTCTTGGAAGGGCATTGGTCTTGGTTTAGAGGTCTTGGAATTCATATTATAAGAAGAGAAGAAGCCTATTATAAGAAGAGAAGAGATTTGTGGGATTTCCTTGCAAGTGGAGAGGTTTTGGCCTTGGCTTGCAGCGTACATCCTATGTTCTTGTGTATTGTTGATCCTCTTGTTTTGGTAGTTGTTTGATGATAAAAACATAATAATAAGAGAAGAAACTAATAATCAAGAAAAATAAAAATACATCACTAGCAGTTATTAAGTTTAATAGAAAACATCCTAATTACAGCCCTTTAGATTTCACAACACAAATTGTGGGGATTTACTCTTTTCAACCAATATGATTTTAACCTATCTGGAATGGAGTCGCCAAGTGAGAAAATAAGATATAGCAATTTAAACAAAAACTCATTGATATCATAGCCACAATTGAGGATTGGCGACAATTCTTGGCAATGATGCCAAATTGTTAGCACTAATTTCTACACCCATTTTTAATAATATGATCTTTAAAAATCAACAGTAGAAATCAATGAACAGATAGGAAAAAATCTTCCCTAAGTGTCACTAGTGAATCTCCTCGATTTGGGTTGTTGTGCTTACCAACCTTAGCAGGGTGTTCCTAGTCTTAGTACTTGTATAACTTGTAAATCTGCGATATAATGTAGAAAAAACAGTAAAGTAATGGCTGTTTGGCCAGCGAATTAGGAACCAAACAAGATTGCAAAATTCTCGAAGTCTAATATGTATAATAATCTTCAGCAAATCAACATTTTGTTTGGTAAAATAGAGGTGAATAGAAAGAGTATTTGAATTGTAAATTACCAAAATATATAGCTGAAATAACTCTTACTAATTTGCATAAAATATCATTGAAACATCCAACAAACCCAGAGGGATATATTGGATCAAAACTGAGCTTTATTTCGCAAGAGCCACAAGGTTGGCTGCTCCAAGATGACTATTATAGAATTGAAGACAATGATATTCAGACACAAGATAGCAAAAAGCTAGAGGAGAGAAGAAAGAATAATGATGAAGAAAAGAGAGTAAGGCTAATTGCTTGCTCAAGACAAAATGAATTGGATGCTTGCCTTCCCTTATATTTATAATGTTTCACCCTTCACTCATACTAGTGAGAAGAGAAGGTTGAATTCTCCATAATGGGCTATCATTGTGCTTCAAAAAAAAGGATTGTTGAGTCAAATGAGCTTGAACTGAAGGATAAAATCAAGTGAAGTGGCACATGTTTGAGTTTTAACTGGAGTATCTTTGAGTTGTCATGAGATAAAAATATCCTTGAGGCTAACTTCAGCTAATTCAACTTGGTAGAAAGCTTCTTGGGATATTTCAAGTAAATTTCACTGTGATTTTTCCCCAAGAAAAAAACATAAATTCATTCATAGAAATGATTGAAAATTATATTCTTCATATACACATCCTGTATGTATTCATTTTCTGAAAAAGACCAAAAATAGCACTGATAGCTCGTGGGAAAAAAGAGCTCCTGTGACTAACTGCCCATTTACATTATAAACAGCATTTTTGTGCTGGGAATCATGAAACTGAGACTAATGATTACAGCCCGACAAATCTGTCCAAAAAAGAAACAAGAGAGTGAAATTTGTTGGCACTGAAAGTAGAAAAAGTAGTCCAAAAAACCAGAAACTGTTTGGATGTCGGAAGGATTAATCTGCGGCTGATCCAAGAGGAAGATCGCTGTATGCCTGGTGAAAAAATTCATAGATTTGTCCATCTATCTGTTCTATAGTACCCCACAGGCCTTGGTCCATATTGAGGCCTTCTTTTGAGAGGCTGTCTGCAGTCCTGTTCCTTTCCCTGTAAATATGATTGCAAATGAAAAAGGAGAAGATATCAATAATGCACCTGATTTCCTCCATAATAGGCATGATAATAATATTCTTGCAAGCTTGAGTTTTATTCAGTCAGTTAATACTGAGCATGGAGTCCCCGAAAACCTGAATTTGGGTGCATGTAAATTCCACTGTGATAAAAACATCCTCCAAGCAATTTTGTTATAGGTCGAGTTGTCTATTATTATCTCAAGCAATTTGAGCTTGCTTATTTTCTCCCTCAACTAAATTTTAGATCATTTGGACTGGTATAAATTTAGGAGTTCGAGTTGTTGAGGGCAAAATGTGTTTTTGTTGTTGAGGAAAGGGTGGAATTGAACAAGGAGGAAATTAAGAAAGGAAAGAGTGATAGGTGGAGGGGAAATAGGAGTGGAAACAGGAGATAAAAGTGTAGGGGTAGGAGAGAAAAGAGGAGAGGGAAATGCATTAGGAGAGAGAAAAATATAGTGGAGGAAAATTAATTGCCTTTATTGTGATGTCACACCCACATGCTTTTCAACCCCATGGATGAGTCATGAAATCTTGCCATTTGTCCATTCTATCTGCTGCGATGTGTCAACCCCCACACTGCCACATCACCCTGCTATAAATAGACATGCCAAAAATGGCAGTCCCCCTAGAAAATGCCCGGAATAGATTAGGGGACCCTGCCAGATATAGTACGCCTAAAAATGGCACCGCAAAAGGTAGAATCTGACAGCATGTCCAATTTGATGGAGAACCCAAATAGTTTGTCAGCACTGTCATGCCAATATTGCTAAAAGTAAATGTCGTGGATTATGACTTGTCAGTACTGTCATGCCAATATTGCTAAAATTAAATGTCTTGGATTATGACGAAATCACTCTCACCGGACTCATAACTCAATGGGGAGTTCAAAATTCAAATACATAACCAAATTTGACATGTGACCACTGCTAAAAATTGAAAGTGCTTAGATTCTCATGAAACCATACTCGTTGGATTTGTCTTTTTGTAAGGACCTGAAACCATACTCATTGTATTTGTCTTTTTGTAAGGACCTGAATCCGTGGTCAAAATCAACTTGCAAGTACTGCTAAAAATATTGCTTGCATGTTGCTTGAAGGTAGCTCATTGGGCTCAAAATCTTGCAAGTATTCTAAATGTACCATTATCTCTAACATGCAATTCTCTAGATGAAACTTGCTAAAATTAGTAAATACCATGCATGTCACTCGGAGAAACCTCACTGGAATCCTGAGTTTATAAGGACTCCGAATCTGTAATCAGTGACACCATACAAGGCCTAGAACTCTGTCTCTTACAAAGTGCCACCATACAAGGCCTAGAACTCCGTCTCTTACAAAGTAGGGACCTGCTAAAGATAGTAATTATCTCCAATCTATTCGAAAAGTTGTCCGAAATATCACAACATCCATCTTGCCACTAGTCTTCATGGGAACCATCCCCCAGCTTAAACAAAACTATATCTCTAAACCTCCAATCTGATGAAATGTGCTGGTTTTTAACCTTTCAAATTTGCAAGGGGCAAATTTAGGGGTTAACAGGTATCAATTTGCCACAATCCACACTGTTTGTCTTTGATTTTATGATCTAATATGCTCATCCCTTCAATTTCGACCACAACACCAGAAACATTGAAACGCACAACATCTGATCTACTCATGATATTATTAAGTGGATTCATTAAGTCCAAAATCTTTGCATGTAACGATATATTTGAATTTAACATGCATTGACATTTCCATAGACAAGACTATAAATTTAAATATTCACAATTGCATAAATAAATTGACAAGGAAAATAGCAACCAATCACACACACCAAGAGGCAAATACATATCTTAAAGCATTGCAACAATGATTTGTCTCTAGAGGATTTTCAACCCAGCCCTCGGCTTGCATCTTGCAGAGCCATCACTGAGCTACGTGCCATAGTGTGACAAGGGCATCTCTTTCTCATCCTAAACCCCAAGCATCTATTCGGAAAAACATCCAACTATTCAGTCATAAAACCCTTGCTAGATTTACCAAACAAGGATGTGGCTATCTAAGCCTTGAAAACCATGCTAGGCTCCACCGAGCACAATGCAATGACCACTTATTCAACCTGCAAGTTGATGTTCTTTCCCACTGTATGCAGTGCCTCCTGTTGACCCCAACTGATTGCAGGCCAGTTAATTGACTATGAGTTTCCCACTGTATGCAGTGCCTCCTGTTGGCCCTGACTGATCGAAGACCAGTTAATTAACTATAAGTTGCTATTTCACAAATCTACAAGCAACTAGATTCCTCCTTGCTTCGTGTTGCTGCAACTCCACGGAGATTGGGAGAAGCACCACTGCTGCAGTGAATTCCCTTGCTTTTCTCTTTTGCCATAATCCTCTGCAGGAATGATCAAAATCACCAGCCCACAATCACCAGCGAAATCCAAGCTCAGTTTCTCGAAGCATGAGAGCTGTCAAACCAATGATTGAGCCACCAAAATGAATGTTGGAAGAACTACTCCTTTCGAAAACGATGCCTGTATATGTTAATCTAGCTGCTGTTTTCAGAAAATTCCTCTTTAATGCAAGTGCTTTACTTCAAAGTAGCAATCGGGCTACATATGGGTATCAGAAGCATGCAAACGTCCTTTTAAACAAGTGGGTGCATGGTATAGGTGGTTGCCACTTGTCTTGCATGCCCCACCCCCTCTCCTTACTTTTCATGCCTAGGCAATTGTTGTGCTTTTATGTTTTATTCACAAAGCATGGGTCATTTTCTTTTTATTGCAATATGCATCATAAAGTGACTTTTTTGAAACAATCACAAATAATAGGGTATTATTCCAATTACATCAAGAGGCATAACATAGCTTTACACATGGTAACCTTATTCAACTAGGGAACCAAATTTCGGATATTACAGAAGTCTTCCGGTGGACTAAAAAAATCTTTGATAATTTGAATGGTTTAGGTTCCTAATTGGCCTAATTATCTGGGAGAAGCTACAGTTGGTCAGGATTTAGTGTCCAAGCACTTAATCCACTAAAGGCTACTCAAAGTCCACAATGAGTGAAGTAATGTGTCCAACAATGGGATAAGGTATCCTAATTAATAAGATTCAAGGGTTTCAAGATGTACTCTAAAAGTAAGGACTGAACTTAGTGCACATGATCTGGAATTCTCAGGGGCCGCCCAAATTATTTAGCATGGGTTTATTTGGTAAATATACTATGTGTGGATCAATAGGATAATGGAGGTTATGTATCTTGCATAAGATCATCAACAGAGGAAGCGTACACAAGTCCAGGTGCAGAATGGTTTTGCTGAATTGACAAATGTGTCCTGGAAATCATGCGAAGTATTTTGTAGAACCAAGGTCCTTGGTTTATCCATGGATGAACCAAATGCATTTCTCAATTGTAGAAAGTATCTTGGGGTGCCAAATCTGGATTCCGAGCAATTTCATCTTGTTTTGATTCCCAAATTCCTAGTCAAATTCTTTGTGACAACTATCTATATGGGATAATTAATGACTTGGGTGTGTTTCTTGATTTTAGAAAACACCTCAATAATGCTGAACTGTCTTGGATATGAACCCTAAAGTGGTTCTTTCCTTTTTCTGTGGTTCTTCAATTCTGGGATGAAGTCTAAGCAAGAGTATTTATCTATATATGCTATTTAGTATTTTGTTAACCCTGGTATTTGAAGGCAAGGAGAAGAGAGAGTGAGTTCATCGATGAAGAACATGGTGATTGTATTTGAGCCATAATGATTTGCATCTTAGTTATACATGCCTCTTGATATCGAGGCTCGGTCACTCATCTATGACTATAATCTGACTGGGGTGTCACATGGGGCTGAAAATGTGACTGTGTGTACATAAAGCTGTTTGGTAGCTAGCGGAACTTCAAATAGCCAAACTTTGTCATATGAAACAAAAGCACTTGGTTGAAACTGCTTGATCTTCACGTAATGGATGTGTATATGAGAGCCAATAATGCCTTGTTAATTTGGATAGAACAATTCCAAAGATATAATCTGGACCTTGGTTGAAGGATAGATCGTTCACACCCTGTTAGTTACTTGTCATTAAATTGGGCTTAAACATTTCAGTTGTCTTGAACAATTTGAATGTATCAGATTATGATGATTTCTATAGAAAATGGTAGATTATTTCAACATGTTGGAGATAATAATATCTTTTCAGAGATAAAGAATAAATAAATATTCAATCAAGAGATCAGACATTGTTTTGCTGAAGCAAAACTTGAGTGATCTTTTCTAAGAGAGCAAGATTTATTCTTCTGGTGCTTGGATATGTCACTCTTGATGTACATGCATATTGAATTTTACTAAGTTCCCATTTAACAGGATGAGGTTAATGCACTCAGATTTAGCATTATGGGGGACCCATTAGCATCATTCAAACTGGTGGCCTTTTAGGCTAGGCAACTGCCAGTGGAGGGTATCTATTCCACCAAGGTCACCAAGGATTCACACTTGACACCAACTGCAGTCGCATATGTGGGATGCACATCCACAAGTGTGAACACAAACACAAGCATAAGCATGTCACTTGGATAGACTTGACCCTGGGTGGGGGCTATATGAGCTATCCACTGTCATTGACATGGCAAGCCACCGTTGAGGCATAATAAATTTTATGTAATATTAATATATGATGTATTTTCAACATAAAGAATGTCATATTCTTGATCCAGAACGGGCAAGAAACTTTATGCTTTGAATGTCTTCAACTAGAAGAATTGATGTCCTTAGGCAATCAAAATAATATCATACATTTGACGTGAATCAGGAGTATGACCTTCAAAATTCGAGAATGCTTCCTTTGGAGGGTGGTGAAGTTGAAATTGTTCCTAGGATCTGTCTTGCAGAACTAATGAAATTTTTGTTTTCAAAATATTCATTATTGTTAGATAGGAGGATTAAATTTTGTTGAATAGGTTCTGAAATTATGATTCCTTGACATCATGTCATACTTAATCTGACATCTGAGGGTGGTGCTCGTTCAACATCATTGTTATCAAATTCACACGGTAATACTGCCTGATGATCACTATTATCTTCATGGAGAAATTGTTTTATACTCATCTTCATCTTTGCATGTTTGCTTATCGATATGTCATATTTTTTCATTACTAGTTGCTTCCTTAACATCCTCTTTCTTCTGTCTCCTGTGAATGAATAACTATTTTCTCAACACTGTTTTGGGGACTTTCAGATTTATGATTACTGAATGGACCTCTTTTTCCTATAAATCTTCAGCTTAGAGTTAAGGATTTGGTTGGTGTGCGATTGAGTATTTTGGAGAACACAAATGATTCTGATTCAAATAATGACAATCCCATTGCTGGTCCTTATTCCTTCATGCAGTAGCTTGATGTAGAGTGTACCGGGGCATTGCTTTGAGCAGTGATGCTCATTCTTGTCATTTGCCTTGTTCTTAGATCAGTTATCTTAATACTTAGATCCATATCTTCTGAATTTTCTAAATAATGAGAAATGCAATGGTGATAGATGATTTATGATTCATGATTATTATGTCATTTATGATTTATTATGTTGTTACATCATTACATGCATCATTTATGATCTGTTATGACATATAATGTAGTATGTTATTAGAGCATTGTTATGTATAAAATTTCTATGATTTGTGTTTTAATTTTGGGGGGGCTTCCACACTTCACCTGGATGTGTGTCCCTGCTTCTGTGTCCCAACGTCCTAGAAACTTGGTGAAACATTAGTGTTATATTATTTAGCTGTCCTTGTTTGGAAGCGTTATCTCAGTATTTCATCATGCTTGGTCTAGTTTATTATATTATCACCTTAATACTTAATTGTAACCTTTGTTGCACATCAAGCCTATGCCTGGGTGACTGGATCAACCTTCGGAAAGAAAAAAGAACACTTAATTGGAAAGGTAGTAAACATGGAAAAAATGTCCATTTTCTTTCCTTCACTTCACAGTTCTTTCTCTGTTATGACATTAATATTGCTCCACTGCAATTTAAATTTTGCCTTTTAAATTGTCTTTTGGTTCTTTTAGGTCAATGTGTGTAATCATTAATGCAGTTAAGTATAGAGGTTTTATTGATGAACTTTGGGATATCCTTGAATAAACCTCTGGCTTTACACTTAGTCGATTCTGATAACAATTTTATTATTTGCTTTAGTGTATCTTTTTTATCAGTTTTCTTTGACAGCGCATAAGGTTGTGAAATTAATGTCATATACTTGTTTGCAATATTCTTTTTCACCGGAAGAAAGCGAGTAGGTACCCTATTAAGTTTAATTTTTTGAAATTCTATATACTGTTAAGAGTTTGTCCTGTATACGATTGGGGGCTCGGTGTTCAGTTTAGCTTGGAGAAAGGAGCAGTTGTTGGGTATATTTTACCCTCAAGAGTTTGGCCTGTATATGATTGGGGTTTTTGGTTTCAGTTTAGCTGGGAGAAAGAGAGATTTGCTTGGGAGAAAGAGAGATTTGCTTGGGATTTCACTCCTTTAAGCTTAAGGCTTATAGTGAGCAAGTATGTGATCTCCTTTGCACTGCAGCCAAGTGAATTGAATCTTTCTTCTTTGCACACTTCTTTATCTTGGGATGACTGGTGTCTCTGGATTTGAAAAACCATCGAAATAACACTAAATTTTTTATGTCCTTTTACATTCTAAGTACCTTGTCTAAAGCTGGAGACAAGTCTAGATTTCAGATGTATTTGTTTTAAACTTGAATAATTTGTCATTAAATCCACATTTATAGTATCAATATTTTAGCAACTACTAATTCTTGTTTAATTTACTCTGTTTTGTGTGTATCACAGGTTTTCTGTTGTTTGTTTACTGTTCTAAGCCATGAGCCTTGGATGTATAGCGTGCCATGGTGTAGGGAATTCGACTGATTCATTCAGGAGCTACTCAACCTCTTCAGATTCTGAGAGTGATGCGCGATGTGGAACAGTAGGAAATTGCTGGCTGAAAAAGACTCCTGGAGTGGCTACAAATAGCGCGATGAGCTCCAAGGTGGCTCCCCAACCTGCTGTAACACCTCGTTTGTTACGTTGTCCTGCTTTGAGAAGGGATATCTTTAGGGACTGGCACTTTGAAGAGATGGCTATGGAGGGGCGTCAGTTACGTCGATGAAGGAAATCGTCTATTGTTAGGTGGACTGGTCTTGCTCTAGGATGGATTTTGGGTAAAATTCTGTATTCTTGTTTTCAAGTATGAATCTCTTTGTTGTATTAATGTATACCATATCTTCTTTTTTTATAAGAAGCTTTAAATCTTGGTTCGGTACTTGAAGATTGGATATAGTATAACATAAATTAATTGCCCTTCTGAACGTGGACTTGCTTTGTTTTCAAGCAGTTTTTATTTGATTGCTGCAAGCAGTTTCAAATCCTGTTTTTCTTTTCTTATTTTCTGAATGAAAATGTGGGTTTGGCACTCGTGCTTATTTGAAAGGAATCCTGAGTAATACAATTATATATGGAAAAGTGGGTTAAGTTTGAAGTATTAAAGTAAGCCAGTATTAAATTTATTGGAGTGCTCTCTTCTCTGACCATATCCACTGGGGTAATGATGTATAATGTCATTTTTCTTTGTAATGTGCTATTTCTGTTCTTAAAAGAGATGAACTTGACTTTCCGCTGATTAGATCTCTATTATCTTTCAAACTGTGTTTTTGAGCAATAGAGAATGGTATTATATGATTTGATCTAATATAGATTATTTGCAAATGCATGCAGTCCAGAACTGCATATATGGTGTATGTTACACCTCTTTCAGTCTTCCTGGAGATGTCACTGGACATGAGCATTAAGAGATTGTTAAGTTGTCTGTCCCTTCCAGGGCAGGGCACCATATGAACTTGTAGAATATTCATTATGTCATTTTGATTGTAAGAGCACGAGAGTTGTGAGAGTCCAGAAATTTAGTTCACAACTTGGGTGATTCTCGCCTGCTTCTTTACTGTTAGCAGGTCGTTGAGAATGTTGGAGTAATTATGGTGGCATGGAACTAAGATTATGGTATATCAGAAAATGTTATCTATGAAAATTATTACCTAGCCTAGTTTAGGATAGTCTCATAGTGGGGACCGTAAGCCTCTCACACAAGGTTTCTATATACTAATCAAAAGCACACTCATTAGCATAGACATGCCAGATTTTTGATATTTTATTTACATTTTATTTTTCAAAGAATAAAATTATGGTTTCCATTCAAGTCGATTGAAAATCATTCTTATAATGTGCAGGTGCACTTACAATGCAAAAATGAGATAAGAAAGTTTTAAAGCCTCTAACCTTCCTCAAGATGGAACTCTCTATCCACTTAGTAGACTTTTCAAACCTTACACAGCTTCTAAAAAATAACCAATACAAAACTAACAATAGGCTGAGATTCTTTCAAAAAATTCACTTAAACAGTCTCCAGTGCAGTTTTCTGCAAACTTTTCAGGAACAGAAAAAAGGACTGATCTTACACAATTGAAAGATTTAAAAACCAACATTTTTGTTATATATATATATTCGCTCTACTTCTAAAGCGCCTATTTAAACATATATTTGGTTAATAATTTCCACTCATTATCATGGGCACATTAGATCTCTGATCAGAGTTTATTTGTATTGTATTCTACTCCTGAAGTACCCGTGTAGGCATTATTCAATTAATGTTCAGGTGTACAAATAATTTTAATAATTAATTAAAACAAAGTTCAAAGAACTCAATTTTCCATTAGAACGGATACAACACAGGGTGAAATGGAATGCTGTTCATCCTTCCAACAAGAACATGGATCTCAAGTAAAAGCCAAAATGAGGGTGGTTACCACTGGAATCACTGTCTTTAGTTTTATAGGAATTATAAAAAGCTAACCATGCATTGCATTAAATTTACCTCGAATTTTTCAAAATTACTAAGAGAAAATGGTTTCAGTGAAAACTATTTTCATGATGACCTAATACAACTTCATTATAAATTTGGTCAAATACCTTATTTCAAAAGTAGTAGAGGCCATAAAAAATGATGTAATTGTTGTTTTTTTCCCTTAAAATATATAAATAAATATATTATTTTATCCCTTTTTTTATAATACTAGGCAGAGATTTATATTATCTCATAACAAAATCATAAGATGTTCCCCTTGTGGGTATTGGCCCGTCATTGGGAAAACCAGTCCAATAGTACAGGAGGGTTGCTTTTGGCCATATAAACAATGTATATATAATTAGTCGTATAAACTAGAGAATTTGATAGTGTAAAAATTTACTATAAGTTAAAGCTCTATCGTTTCTTTGGATAACAGCCTTGCTACTCAGAAAGCAAAAATTAAAAGAGTAGGCATTTAATTAGATAGAGAATCTAGCTGATCTTAATGTAGAGAGCAAAACTTCAAAGAGAGTGTTTCATTAGATGGATAATCTAGTTGAACAGTATTAGGTGCCCCTATGTCCTCCTCAGAGTTGGAAAATTGCAAGTCAATTACCTTCTTTGATGGCATAAAAAATTTAGAATTTATTTTATTCAATTACAACTGCACATCATCAATGTTAAGCAAGATTTCTTGTTGAACTGTCAATTGTTCCACAAACGCCTTATCCATGATAGTTTTTATTTGTTGATACAGGTTTTATGGCTTGAATGTATTTGGTTTTCCTAGTGTAGGTGTTCCATGTACCAGGGGTCCAACTGCCTACATTTTCCTCAACTTTAACATTAGAAAGAAATCTTTGTTCTACCTGTGCTTCTTGTTAAGTAGTGTTAATTTCTCTATGAATCTTAGGTGGACTGTTTTCCCAAAAGGTCGCAGTGGTTTGTTCTATGTTCTATTAAGCTTGCAGATAAGGTGGATGTCGGTTGTTGTGTCAACCACTTCAACTCAAGGGCATGCTCCGCCCTCAACATGCTGGATAGGGGAAGGGATGGTGCTTAAAGTTTTTTTGTGTGGTTGCAACTAGGGACAAAGACGCCTGCTTTTGGGGT
The DNA here is from genome assembly GCA_034641835.2 of Pinus albicaulis. Classification (NCBI taxonomy): domain Eukaryota; kingdom Viridiplantae; phylum Streptophyta; class Pinopsida; order Pinales; family Pinaceae; genus Pinus; species Pinus albicaulis. The sequence continues at coordinate 661,823,553 of CM076573.1, read as the reverse complement.
ATGGATGTCTCTAGTGAAGACAAGAGCGATGGGGGAGGAGCAACATTAAGCGAGTTGTCAACAAAAGATGGGTGGATAACAAAAGAATTGATGGAAGCCAGGAGGCAACCCAAAGAGAGGAGAATGTTAAGAATAAAATCCATCTTCCTGTCTAGGAGGAGCAAAATTAAACGAGTTGTCAACAAAAGATGGGTGGAGAACAAAAGAATTGATGGAAGCTAGGAGGCCACCCAAAGAGAGGAGAAGGTTAGGAATAAAATCCATCTCCCTGTCTATCAGAGTGGCTTTGAGCACAAGCCAAAAGGGAACCAAATTCTAAGCACATGCCAACTTAGGAGCCATATATTGAGGGGACCGAGGGAAAAACTATCCAGAAAAGAACTAGAGTTGAGACATAGGAATACAGGCTAGGATTTTGCGTTGCTTATTAGTACTCACTTTGAATTGCAACCTTCCCAAACCTTGTTCGTATCCATTGCCATGTTTGTAGCGCTGCCACATTACGAGTACAATTATGGATAATCGCACATGAGACTGTCAAAATGAACCACAAACTAGCTTTAAGATGGGTAATACCATATAATTCTGTGTGAAACATGTTTCAAGCTTGTTTCCAAGAGTGTGTGGATCATTGATCCATGACTTTAGGTGGCAACTATTAACTTTCATGATCACAGGGAAAATTTATTTGACACTTGTTATGGGAGCTTTGTTGAGAAATCTAGGGCAACTAGATTAGTTGATTTCTCTTACTTTGATAATTGTTTGTGATGTTTTTATTTAACTTGATTAGTTTCTTCTTTCGCTTGATTATAATTAGTGTTCTTATCATCAAACAACTACCAAAACAACAAAGAACATCGAGACAAGAGGACACAAGATATAGGCGATCAACCAGGGCTATAACCTATCCACTTGAGAGGAAAACCCACAAGAAATCTTCTCTTCTTATAGAACTTCAAATTACGAATTCCAAGGCCTATGACCCATGACCAAGACTCCTCCAAGACCAAGTCAAACTTCTCTTCATCTTGCAAAGTCAAACCAAGTCAATCTTGTCTTGTAGCAGCAAAACTTCCTTCTTCGACCTAGACTTCAGACCTGCAACCTTGAATTGCAATTTTGACTTGCAATTCTCGTCCTCCTGCAATGACTGCAACTTAGCATGTGTGAGCGGTTAAAGGTAGATTTAGGAGGCGTCTTTCATTCACTTGCTTTGGATATCTCTCCTTATGAATTCAACTCGCTCTTGTGATCTTTTGGATGCTGATTTCATCTTCTCTTGAAGTCTACAATTATTCACTTCAGAAAACCCTAATTGCAGTCACACGTGAAATATTTTGCACCCAAAACAACCTTCTAAACCATCAACCTTCCTTCCTTTCGTCTCTCCTCTTTCTCGCTAATTATTCCTTGTCTTCTTTTGCCCTTATTGAACTTCTTGTGCTTGATGTCTGTCTTCCAAAATGAGGCTGAGGTCTGTCTTATATATATGCTTCTTGAAGTGGTCGAATATCCCTACTAATAGGCCGACTTGTCACTTAGAGAGCCAACTTGATCTCCTTTGAAGGTCGACCTGTCTTTGCACTATGATGAGGTCTTGGAGGGTCTTTTGACTCGAGATTTGACTTAAATAAATTTTTTTTACAATATGTAACCTTGCCCAAAAGGGTCTTCTATACATGACAATGACTCAATTGACTTGTATACTCAATGACAAGCCCTAGAAGCACACAATGGGTGCTTGACCTAAAAATAAATTTCCCTTGATCATGAAACCGATGCGTCAAGAATGACAATAATATATGTATTTTCTTTACAATAAATATATAAAACCATGACTACATATGTCATTATGAAGACTGAACCTAGTTACATATTTTGACAAGCTTATCATATTTTAAGTTATTTCTACTAAAATTGTTTATTATAAATGTATAAGGGTTATTTTGCATATTTCATTAATTAAGTTAATTTATAAGTTTTAATTGACCTTTTCCTTCACTCTCTATAACTTTGTGATTGTGCATGAAAAATTATTTTTATTATTATAAGAAAAAATCTTGTTTTGAAGCACTTTTGTAAAATGATATTTTTTCCAAAAAAAAATTATATTTTCTATTTAAGATGAAACACAATATATTCATTGATTATGTCTAGCATTTCAAGGAGACTTACTAATTGATTCTCTATTAAAACTTGATTCTCTATTAAAACTTTTAGAGAGAGCCTATTTACCTTTCGTATATCTATACTCAAAACAAGGCTATTTTTTTCAAAAAGAGATTCAATACTAAAAATACGACTATTTTCTTAAAAAAGAGATTCAAAATCATGTCCAAATGGCATCATAAAATTTTACATAGATTAACTATCGCAATAGACTACCATAAGAAATACCAAGAATATTAAATATATAGGTAGCATGTCCAATAAACCCCAAAGACCTATACACAAAAAACAGCAGGAGCATCAAAATAAAGAGGTGTTCAAATATGATTGTATGAGACATACTTTTATGATATGCAAGAGATGTTATGTGGATAATGTTCGATGTCATTTAATTTTTTTTTTTTTACATATTTCATATATGATGTTTGACCAAATATAAATGAAGTAGTAATAATAGCAATTACATACATTATTTATATATTTTATTATAAATATATCATCTTACACAATGATACAATTTATCAAATTTGAGAGCTTGAGAGCTCTGAAATTCTTATACTGTAAAACCCTTTAATTTTTATAATGATAAAAATGTTATTTTTTTTGAGTTTATTTATTTTAATACAAATATATTTTAAGATTAACATAAGTCTACACACATAAATTTTGATTTTTTTTTTGAATTTGGATGAATAGTACAATGCTATATACACCTTATTATTTCACTATTTAAATCAAAATATCATTTATTAAAATTATAAAATTCTAATTTATTTAGAAATTCAAATTGATAGAATTTATGGTAGCTATATATACCTTATTATTTCACTATTTAAATCAAAATATCATTTATTAAAATTGTTGAATTCTAATTTATTTAGAAATTCAAATTGATAGAATTTCATGGTAGCATATTAAATCATTGTGAAAATGAAGTGTTATAAATTCATATCCCAATGTAATAGGGTTCAACCAGAGGTTATAATAAGTATAACACTAGAGTGCTCTAGTAAAAACAATTCTAACTTAATAAAATATAACAATAGTTCAATTTAAATTATAAAGTAAATATGATAATAATTTTAAACTAAATTATCAAAATAAAAATATTTAACCATGACAATGTCATTTATTATTATAACTAATATAGGTAGCCCAATTCTATTAAACTTATAAATTAAATATAAAAATAATTTCAAACTAATTAAAATAAAATATATTTATGTGTAAATTTATTAACATTATTTATGTGTAAATTTATTAATACTTGGTGATCTAATGTTTTTAACGATTTTATGTTATGATAATATCTTTAATAATTTTATGATCATGGTCAATGAAATTATTTATTTTTAAAATTATAAATTTAATAATACTTATTTAAGCTCAAAATTATGCGACCTAATGTCTTCGATGATTTTATATTCATGCCTATGAAACTATTGTTATATGACATGCCTTAATAGTCCTTGCCGTGTCGGGAATATGGATAGTGAACTTTGCATCAAGATAGTACTGAGTTATGAATTTATCCAATGAAATTTCTTACCACTTGGTTTTTTGGTAATATTTTTGTTGTTATTTTTGATCTGTTTTAATGTTTTTAAAATAATATATATATATATATATATATATATATATATATATATATTTATTTATTTATTTATTTTATTAAAGATAATGTTAGGCCAGTTTTGTTTTGTACTTGTGTAACATAGGATTATGAAAAATTTATAATATTTTTTAATAAACAAAGTTAAAAATCTCAAAAATAAACTTATTAAGAAAAATTTCCAATTTATAAAGTTTTAATTATATTTTAGAAATAGATCATAATTCACTTATTATATTAATAGATAAATATATAGATTAAATTTCTTAATACATAATACTTTAATTTCATAACATTTGTTAATTGATTTCTCCAATTATTATTATTATTTTTAATCGAGTTTCTATTCTTTCATCAAAAGGAAAGTATATAAATATTAAAATGCAAGTAGTCTTACTCTAACTGAGTTTGTTGACTAAAACTACCACCATATGACAAATAAAAAGTAGCAAAACTAAATGAACAATCCAAAGCTTAACAGGCCAAAAGCACCAAAAGACAAACATAACTAGAAGAACGCTTGTGAACGGTCAGAGTAATTGATGCTGGGTTGTCTGGCCCAGTCCCTCGAGGGGAGGGGAGGAGGGTGACGGGGACAATGAACATGCTGCAGGAAGTGAGCCATCTACTTTTCCATCTTCTCCGCCTTTTCAAATAGCAGATTTTCCACACCAAACCACCACAATCATTTCTCTGACATGGCATTGAAAGTAATGCTGTTGATTTAACATAGCGATGATGACCTTGTGTTCTTCCTTTCTAGCCTTATTGTAAGCCTCTAGGCAATCCAAAATAGATTGAAACAAGTCATGATAGACAACAGAGCGACTTTGCCAGCCAGCAACACCTACACATCCCGACCTATGATTTCGACCCCGCACACCTGCTCCATCTTGATGCACTACACTACCTTTCTTGCCACCACGAGCTGCATGACCACCCGATACTGCTCTCGCACTCTCCCTGTGCTGCCTCGGGCTCCTGGCGTCGCATGACTCACACCTCCAGTGGCTCGATCACCCCACTTTGGACGTTCAACAACCTAACCTTCCTACACCACCTTCAACCCATTGTTGCAACCACCATGTCTGGTCGAAGCTCCCCTTTGCTTGGGGTAGGAGCAGGAATTATGCGACATAGGACGCATGATGAGGGCCCAGGGATACACCGCCAAGACAAGACCACCAACAAACAACAACACCTTCCAACAAGTCGTGAACCACAACGGGGCAAAAGTCAGCCCAAAATTATCTAGCAGACACCAACTCCTCAGCACTGACAACCACCACTCTCCAGCCAAGAGAGTTGCAAGCAAACCCGCAGAAGAGAAACGTGCCAACTAGATTGAGACCTTGCCATATCCTCTACTAGGGGAAGCACCTGGGAATATAGATGCAGACATAAGGACTTGAAACTAGAGCACAATCACACTAGATACAAACCCAAGCCAGTTACCAACCACAACAGTCGCCTCCAGATCTCCCTTCCACCACCGAGCCCAAATGCTACTCACCCAACGACGGGTTTCTGGAAACTAGTGAAAAACCACAGAGAGAGGAAGACCCAACATATATCCGACAGACAAGAGACTCAGACACCCTCCCAAACACTAAGAACACTCATTGAGAAAGCTAGCAAGCAGCGCAGGAGTGGCCTTTAAGGCCGACCAAATTATCATGCAAAATTCTCTTAAGCCATTGATCGAAGCAGGAAACCAAACCGTGGGAGATGAACTTAACGCTTTTGTGAACTGTTCATGGTGTATGAGGCGACGACGACGAAATCTCCACCACTCCCAAACTAACCAAGGGCCAGGGAATCCAAACAGACTAACAAAGTTCGGACCACAAGTTGCCAACCACCATACTACCACAACAATATAGCATTCCTAAACCCTGACAAGGGCCATAAACCCACTTACCACACCAACACACAATCTCGAAGAGAATGAATTAGACTTCGCACGCAACACCATTAAACTTACCATACACCATACATAATGGAGGGACAAGGGATCTGTTCTCCTTACCGTTTGTCCACTGTTTAACATTCATTGTGCACGCATATAACAAACCTCGATGTTTGTCACCCCATCGAGGATCCAAAAACTTTATTTTATAATTAATTAAAATTATAAAAAATACAATAAAATATATTAAAAATTGCAAAATGAGAAAAAAAAATTCCCAATTTTCTAAAGTTTCTCATGAATCGGTAAAGAGGGGAGCTTACTCCTTGGCCTTATCACAAAGGGCAAAAAGTGCCCCCCAAAATTTGAAACTAGGTAGAGAGAATAAAATGCCATTGTGCCAACTACTTAAATAAAAAGAAAATAAATCACTAATTATTGAAATATATAGATGAGATCACCTACAACAATAATACATAGTCATATATAGATGAAATCACTTATATCAATAATACAAAATTTGAAACTAGATAGAAAGAATAAAATGCCATTATGCCAACTAATTAGATAAAAAGAAACTAAATCACCAATGTTACTAATTGATGAAATATATAGATGAGATCACTGACATCAATAATACATAGTCAATATGATCTTATCAAAGGCACTCTTCAGTGATAAGTTACCTAACATTATATATTAATGAAATATTACGTGATAAGCACATTCATGGGTTCTTTGTGCATATTCTCCACCATATCGGGGTACTTGATGATTGCCTTCTATCTCCTTTTGTCCATCACTTCTCCATTATTTTTAGTTTCTCCAAATATTCACTTCTACCAAAATCTTCAAAGCACAGTGCATTCTACGATGGAATCAACCAAATACACGAGAGATGGGGTTTTCTTCTAGCTTCAGGCCTCAGATGCCCTACAGTTCGATTCCGGCCACAAGGGAATTTGAATCCCTATCGACAAGGGTTCTAGATGACTTTGACAAAAATCTGCGAAACTTACAGGAAGAGATGGAGGAAGAAATGTACTGTTGCAACTTTACAATGGCTGCTTGCATATGTTAACTTGTACTCTCTCACGGTAGATGCATACTTGAGGCACTCCGGCTCTGTTACCCTCGAGTGGATTCAAATCGGACATCGATGACGAGAAATACATACGTGAGCAGGTTGCAAGAGGAACTCGAGGAAATGCCCAGGAACAAAGCACTGGGGTTCGATGGATTTATAACCGACTTTTATCAGGCTTGTTGGTCTTTTTTGGGGCAAAGATACATGGAAGGTGGTGGAAGAATGGAGATGCTTGCCCTCTCTCCTTCCTTCTCTAAATGTTATCTTCCTTACCTTGGCTCTAAAATGTGAGGAGGCAAAGGAGCCACGTGGCTTTAGGCCAATAGTGTTTTACAATGTCATCCATAAAATCCTTTGTAAGCCAATTACCTAAAGCCCATTTTCCCATCACTAATTTTTGTTAAGAAAATAGGAAGAGGCATATTCTCGATGGTATCTTGGTCGTTTATGAAGGTATTCATTCTCTCAAACACACCAAGAACACATGTATGCTTATTAAGCTTGACTTCTTTAAAGCTTTTGACAAATTTAGCTAGTCTACTAATTCATTAAACACTTTTGGCTTTTGATTTTTTTGCAACCAAGGTTAATTGTGCAAGATCTTTTATTTCTTCAACTTTCTTTTCCATCTTGGTAAATGGTTCCCCATTGTCTACTTTTCATCCTTCTCGGGGTATAAGGTAGGGAGATCCCCTCTCCCCTTTTCTCTTTATCTTCGTCGTTGAAGGGCTAGGGAGAGTGTTAAAAGCTCCTCTTATTGAAGGCAAAATCTAAGGTCTTTGCCTCTTTGGAGAGGACCTCTCAATCTCCCATCAACAATTTGTCGACGATACTTTGTTGATGGGTGTTCCGACCATTAAAGAAGCAAATGCCTTTGCCCAGGTGCTTGAGGATTTTATGCAAGCCTTTGAAAAAAAATCAATCATTCAAAGTTACAAATCTTTTTCCTTAATACTCTGGTTCCTTTGCCTAGGTGCTTGAGGATTTTATGCAAGCCTTTGGAACAAAAACCAATCATTCAAAGTCACAAATATTTTTCCTTAATACTCTGGTTCCTAGCCAACGGCACATCTCTTGTTTGTTAGGTTTCTAGTGCATCTCTCTATTGATCAATTATATAGGAGCCCCTTTGGTCAATACTCATTATGCACCAAGCATTGGAAGGTGTTGTTACAAAAAAATGCTCTTAATATTGATAACTAGACTTTTCGTTCTCTGAACATAGCAAGTCATCTTCTCCTTCTCAAAATAATTCTTCAATCGCAGGCCATCTATCTTCTCTCATTCTTGGTTGTGCCTAAATCAATTCATAAAGTCATAAATGATCTTCAGTTCTCCTTTCTATTTGGGTGGGGGGAGAGGGGGTGGCGGAGGAGTGTGCTACCAAAGAAATAAAATGGGTATTGGTGGCTTGGGATAAGCTTTGTACGCCTAGGATGATGGGGGGTCTAGGTTTTAAAGACCTTGAAATTCTTAATTTATTCCTAGGGGCTAAAACATGGTGGAGGTGGCTTCAAGGGGAAAGGGAGTTCTAGAGAAAAATTTAGGACATGAAATATGGGCTTAACTCATCGTAGGGACAATGCATTAGAGAGCCTCATCATATTGCATGATACTCCATTTGGAATTTAGCAAGAAGTGATTTCTTCATTATCCAACAACGATATTTTGGGGAATTAAAGAACAAAGAAAATGTGCCCTTTTGGGAAAATTCATGGAAAAAATTCCCTAAACTAGCACCTTAGCAAAACCTTAGTGATTTAAGGAACAAATTGCTCTCTAGAGGTCGAAGGATAATGGTAGACTATTGGATTCAGAATGGCATGGATCATCAATGGAGAGAATGGATTCCAGATAGTGTATGTATACCTCTTCCTCCTTCAACGAACTATGCCAACTTTATGGGAAACTTTGAAGAAAATGAAAATAGAGGTGGATGGAGATCATGACATGTTACGATGGGTTACCAACAAAGGGAACCTTCTTAGTGAAGGAAGCTTATCACTTAATTTATAGGCATGCAAACCTTGGTAAACCACCTATATGGATAAAAATATGGAAGCATAGACCTCTGGCCAAAATCCTCCCACTTTCTCTAGTTAATGGCCCATAAAAGACTCTAACTAGGGACACAATTCTAAAATATGGATATGAAGGGCCATCCATGTGTCCCCTCTATAGGGAGGACCATCAGGAAAACTCACAAAAATCCTAGCAACACTAAGGAAACCATCATCAACTAGAGAGATACAACTTCCGAGTACCTTGCTCTTAACAAAGTTGGGTACTTATTCTTGGTTTTATACTTTGGAAGATTTAGAAGGAGCGAAACCAACAAATATTCAAGGATTGAAGCTCCACCAAAGATGTAATATGGTCTTTGATCACCACTAGTGTCCAAGAGACAATCCTCTCGAATCAATGGAGCTCAAAATATTGGAATGCGTCAACTTAGGAATTGGATATTCTCTCCCAACTCCATTTAGTTTCCAAGGAAGTGAGTTCAACAATTAAAAAACTATCATTTGACTTTAACCCAAGAAAATTAGCACACAATTAGAGATTGGAATCCTTTTTTCACCCATGGTCGTTAGTCTTACCCCCCTCCAAGCCACATTAACCTCATTTTTGATAGGGCCACAAAAGGGAACCCATGGGCTATTGGTTTTTGGGGAGACTTCAGAGATGATACTAGTGTCATTCTAAGGGTATATGCTAGTTCAATGGGACATAAAAGTAAAACTGCTACTAAAATCAAAGCACTTGAATTTGGACTCCAACAAACAATTATAAATGGTTTCAACAAGCTCTTCATCGAGGGGCACTCCAAGAAAGTGATTTCAACAATTAAAAAATTATCATTTGACTTTAACCCAAGCAAATTAGCACACAATTAGAGATTGGAATCCTTTTTGCACCACATAACGACCCTTTTGAGTATTCAAGTTGTTCTCACATCTCACAATTGAAGAAAGGGAAATAAGCTAGTGGAAAAAATCACTAACGAAGGTTGTTCATCCTTTGATCACCTTCTTTGTAGTAATTGTGAAGACCTCCTGAATTCCCAACTTGAAGTGGACTACAAAAAGTATGCTAGTAAAGACCTCTCTCCCTCGTATGGGGTCATTAGGGAAGGGAACATAAGTGAGGAAGGTAGGCACACTGCCACCTCACTTAATGGGTATGGGGGATATACTACCTCCCTTAGCTATACATGATCAACATGGTTATGTGTTTGATCTCAAGGAGATGCCATAATGGTATAACTTGCCAACTTAATCTCTTGGGTGATGATTTGTATCTAGGGTTGGATTGTAGCAGGTGCTAGCTTGATTCTCAGATGGTTTGTTGTTAAGTTTCTACTATTGAAGGTTCCTTGAGGTAGTGGAGTATTTCAATGGGAATCATGATAATGCACTAGTATGATTTTGTATACGGTATGACTGGGAATTGGGATATCTCTTCCATCTCGAGTAGTTGGCAAGTGTGCTTTGTGCTCTGTTTCTAGTTTGGTCAGCTTTTGTTAGGAATCTAATTTTTTTGGTTATAGTTTAGCCTTTGCCTCCATTGCAACCAAGAAAATCCAAGGATATGAGGCTAGTCACTTTAGTTATGTGCTTGGTTATCATGGTGCACTAGAGATATTACTATCGCAAAGGTGGAGGTGACATAGGTGGAGGGGGTCGGGGTACCACAAGTGGTTCAAAAACTCGAATGTAGCTACATAATCAACGTGTGCCTTCCATGAGCATACCTTTGACGAAATTAAAGAAGAGTTGAAGGATGTGGAAGAGGATGTTGCAGTGGAACATGAATACTTGTCAGATTATGATGTAATAGCATTCATAGCAGTTTGGGTAATCTACATGGACAACAAAGCTAGTAATTGCAAAAAATAGAACTCCATTGGAGAATGGAGAAACTGTCAAGTCAAGTCTCGTTGGACATGAACAACACCAAGAATGAAATTCTAATGGTGTTGGATGATGTGATTATGAAGTTGCATAATACAGACAAATGACTTGTAAGATTGGAGGCAAGGGGTGTTGCAGGTCCTGATCCTAATAATCGTCACTAGGCTAACTAGGCTTTGAGCTTTGATTGAGACTTTGATGCCTCCCTTTTCACCTAATTTCTATGTATGTACTCTTTATAGAGAATTCACTTTATCATATGCCTAGACAATGCTCGAGCCAAATTTCAACTTTATTTAAGTTTCTTGATAAAGTATGTAACTCTTCCTCTAAACTAGTTTTCCAAGTAACCAACCAAGAAAAAACGACAACCAAAAAATATATATATAACATAATGAAGGAAATAAATCTCTATTTATATGTTCAAATTGGCGGACATAACCACTCTATTATGGTAAGCAAGCGGGATCATAACCTTTCGTCCACTACTTTATATCCTATAATACTATGTTATCGGTGAATTATGAAGTTGAGTAGCACATTTTAGCAAAACAAAATTATGAGAAAAGTGTTTTCCATATCTTTAATTGAGACGTTTTTAAATAATTAATCGAGTTATTAAGATCTTGATTGAAGTTTCTTAATAGATGTGGCAAACTTTCAAAATAATTGTTAAATTAGGTTAAATTATTCTTTCACCATATTATATATTTTATTAATATGATTTTTTTTTAATAAATTTATAATTTATTTTTTTTATAAATATTATATAATTAACTTAATTTTTATTATTATTATTTTTTAAAGTTTGGCAAAGCTATATCTTCATCATGTGTAATATATCATTTTGATTGGGCAAGAATTTGAACCAATAACTTTACATCAACAATTAATGTTGTAACACAACACCCGATCACCATCTATCCAAGATCTTATGAACTAACTTAAAATCTCTATTAAAATTGATAACTTTATAAAATTAGTTTTTTATCAATTAATTGAATTTTACTTTGATAAGTAAAATAATTTGTTATCCTCCCCACCTAAATTCAAGTGTGCGTTGACATATTTAAACTCTAAAATAAAATAAAAGTAAATCTTTATAAAGTGAATAAAATAACTTAAACAAATCTATATCAAATTCTAATGAGATTCACTTTTTCACTTTTTCCATATTTATTTTTCTTTTAGTTATTTTTCAATTGTCTTTTACAAATATATTTATTATTTTAAATATATTTTTTCACTCATTTATTTGTTTTTTTTTTATTTTATAGTTTTTTTTTTAAATGTGTATTTTTAAAATTTATATTTACATTAAATGTACTTTTAAAATCTTTAGTTTCATATTTTTTAGATTTTATAAAATAATTTTTTTCATATATATTTAATATATAATATATTTATTTAATATTTTTTTTAAAAATAATTTTGATTTTTAAAAAGTGATAATTTTGATTTTCAAATTAAAAAGAAATAATAATTTTAAGATTTTAATTAAAATTAATTTAGATCCATCATCTATCAAGAGCTGAGAGAGATCAAATCTCTCGAGGTGTAAACCTCTTTTTTTGAGTGCAAAACTTGAGGAAAGGTTTGCACCCCGAGAGATTTGATCCTTCTTGGCGCTTGATAGATCGAGGGTTAAAATGGATCTAGGTTGGTTTCAATCGTGTGTAATATTCCTAGGGAATTTTCAGAGTAAATAACAAAGCATGCATAGATATAAAATCCATGAAAATAAGCACACAAATCAGACCATGAAATTGGAACAAAAACTTCGCTGTTGAGCGATTTTATTAATAAATCAGTGAGTACAATATGGCATTGGAAAGAGTGCATCTGGGCTTGCACAAGGCAAGCTAGCAAATCCCAAGTGAAAGATATGAGGCCCCTCTTCGATCTATTGCTGCTCTCTGCTAAATACTGTGCTGAAACTGCATAGAAATATGTTGCTGGCTGCAAGGAACTGTTGTTACGACTTCCTATGAGGCTCAAAAAATTCCAGGAAATTAACCCCGAGCTCTCCACCAATAACCCACAAAAACCCACGAAGGACTTTGCCAAATGTTGACCTCGGAATTTTGACCCAATTTCCCCTTAGCTTCATTGGCTGATCGCTGAGTTGGGATCCCATTTGGACACCTCATATCTGCCCAATAAATTCTGCCAAATTATTTATGAGGTCCTTGTCAAAAACCTAGAAAAACCCAGAAAGGGTTTGTGATCCGGTGGATTAGTTTAATGCTCAAAATTCGAAGTTCTTAGGTTTTCTTGAAACCAACGCCAAAGCAAAGCTCTCGTCGTTTTGAATCTGGCGCAACTCATTTCACTCAAATCCGACATCGGATGCTCTTGATATCACGTCTTGTCCATTTTGGGAAACAATTAAAAAAATTGAATTTTGGTTTCAGGGATGCGTAGTTAGCAGTCTATACTGTTGACTGGACCATGACATGGTAGGGTGACTAGTACTCCATTGACCAATGGCTTGTTGACAAGTGGCATAATCTTATTGGTTTGAATTTGGTTGAATTTCATTGGTTCACATGTTGTTGAGATGGTCTAATGAGAGAGTGTCGTGTGGGCCAACTAGTGGCTGCCACGTGGCCTCCTCATGGCCGACCAAAATTTGTTATAGGCTAGAGCAGACCTCCACAGGGTTCAAACGTGAGACGTCGCATAGACCAACAAATACCTCTGCCAACTCGACTGTGATGTTTCTTAACCCTTATAGGTGTTAAGGGCTATATAAAGTTCCATTGGTATGCATTTGGGGGTGCGGACCGGGTTAACCCCCAACCCCGGTCCACCAACTAGGGTCAAGGGCTAACCCCTACCCAAGACCATATATTAAAACCCATACCCAAATTTATTGGAAACGTATTAATCGGCAGAGAAAACCATACATACACCACCGCAAACCTTAATGTATAACCCATAAGCCAAGGTCTGTGCAGCGGGTTTGCTTGACAATTTTCGGGGCGTTCACATGGCGGGGTCTCCAACATATGTTGCTACGGTCTGGGCTAAACCATGAGCGGGGAGCGAAAGTTAAGGTTTGGGCTTTGATGATCACGTACAAAGGTTTCCAAGTAGTTTGTTGCCATAGTTAGCTTGACGGTCCCGCTAACCCTAACCATAGGTCTCCAAACCACCATTGAAACCACAGTCGAGACAAAGTTTGCAAACAAGCGGGAAGGATGTACCTGCCCTGAGATCAACGACGTGCATGAAGCCACCTGGTGCGAAATTAGTCGAATACTGGGTCAACCGACGCGATTAAGGAGGCGACAATTTTCGCCCGGGGTGAAGAGAATCTAATCGGCGCGGGGCGAAATTGCCACCGCACGTGGCCACAGAGGGCAAAATTTTTAGAAAAATTCGCAGGAAAGTGAAAATTGTAGGACAATTAACATAAAACTTCATTGGAGCATAGCTCATTCATTTTTTGACCTTTTTGGGAGCAGAAAGAGCTCAACTAGGGGGTTTTGACTGTTCTGGAGCCATTGGAGACATTATTTTAGCATTATGAGCAATGTAAATTGATGTAAACACTTTTTTTTGAGCATAATGAAAGATTCCCAACCATTGGAAGTTGGACTAGGAGATGTAGCGAAGGAGGGGTGATATCCTTCATCATTTGCTTTTTTGTGTATGCTGTTATGGTACTGATGTCTTAATTATTTTCTGCAAAACTGAGTTTTAAAACATGTTAATGTGTTAATGAATTGACATAAGTGTTTAAAAACCCTAATATTTTCACTTGCAAAATTTCACACAAATGCTCAAGCTTTCATATACAGATAAGTTTGGTATCAGAGCTTTGGTTCTTTGTTTCTTTGAGGGTTTAATTTGTTTGCAAGTTTTTTCTAATGCTTACAAGGTTGAAGCTCAAGAGAGGAGAAGGAAATATTATGGTTGCAAGTCCTCAAGTTAGGTCAAGGACAAGGAGGGAAAAATTTCCACAATAGCCACCACAAATTTCATCTCAAGTTGCACCTGAAGCTTCAACAATCATGTCACTTGAAGGAGAGCCTGACAATATGTCAGAGTATGAAAAGACTTTCAGAAAAACATTCTTTGACATGAAAAAAATGGTGAAATTTCTCTATGAAGAGAGAAACACAAGGTTGCAAGGTGAGAGCTCAAATCCTCCAAAGGGAGATAAGTCTTCAAAAGGAGATGGAGGAGATGGGGACAAGGCTCCAAAATGGAATGAAGGGAATGGTGACAAACCACCTTTGACACCACCATTCTCTTCACCTCCATCCTCACCACCATCTTCACCATCATCATCTTCCACAACAACCTCTTCACAATCACCTCCACATTCTCCAAAGGGACATGGTAAAACTCCATTTTTGAAACTTGACATAAAGTTTGATTTGCCTATGTATGATGGAGAGGTAAATTTTGAGAGATTATATAATTGGGTTCGTCAACTTGAATTTTATTGTAGGATACAAAAGATCAAGGATGTTGATACCAATATTCAGCTTGCTTCATTAAGGTTAGAAAGTGCAACACTTTATTTGGTGGGAAGCCACTACTCGAGAGGACATGAAGAAACATGGTAAGGTCTTAATGAATGATTTTTTTGCTATATTGAGAAGAAAATTTTATCCATTAGCATACATGCAGAAAGATATAATGGATTGGAAAAACTTTAGGTAATTAAAGGGTCAAAGCGTGCAAATTTATACCCAAGAGTTTAGAAAAAGAGCATTGATATTGGGTGTAGATTTGTCATCTCATGATACTTTTCTAAAATACATTGGAGGTTTGCATAGTTATCTAAGACACACTATTCTCATGTTTAACCCTACAAGTTTAGATGAGGTTTGTGTACAGGCCACACATCTAGAGGCAAGAGGGAAACATGTTTCAGATGAAACAAGTGAGAATACCTTTGACTTTGGAGAAAAAGGAAAGGGTAATTTCAAGGGAAAATGAAAGAAGAGTGCTTCCATCAAGATGAAGAAATAAAAAATCACATGCAAACATTGTTCCAAAGATGGCCATGATGAAGATCATTGTTGGAAACTTCATCTGGAGATGAGACCCAAAAAGTTAAAAAAAAAAGGAGAAGGAGAAGACAATTGCAGCTATACAACATGATTTAGGTTATGATTCCGGAGATGAAACAAGGATCAAAACGATGGGTTGGAAAAGTAAGGACATTTCAAGTACTAGTTCTTCAAGTTGTCTCAATGATACTCAAGATGAAAACATAAGAATTGAGATTTTCCATATTAGAGTTATTTCAAAGCATACAAAGATAGACACACTGTTTGATAGTGGTTCACAAATAAATCTGATTTCTGAAGACATTGTTAAGAAGTTAAATTTAGAGACAATTCCTCATGCTAGAACAGATCCTTTAGGTTGGGCATGTGATACTGAAAAATTGCAGGTGACAAGGAAGTGCATTCTTAAATTTGCAATCACTGCAAACTTTCTTGATGAAGATGAACTTGATGTAGTTCCACTTGATATATGTGGTATAGTTTTGGGAAGCCCATATCTTTATGATAGTAGAGCAGTATTTCATCACCATGAGAATAAGTATCACTTGTTCAATAATGAGATTGAGTACATTGTTAGAGCGCATAGTTAGAAGATGAGTTTGTCTCTTATGAATGCTAGACAAACAAAGATAATTGTTAATGCTAGTCAGAATTTTGCATTGTTAATGTTCAAGCATAAATATGTTGTGAATGAGGCCTTTCGAGGAGATGAATCAAATTTAAAATCTAATTTCATAGATGTTTCTAATGAGTGCGATAAGATGTTTCAGGAGTCTAACATGTTTCCTCCTAAAAGACGTAAACAAGATGAAGTAAATTTGCAACAACATGCATCATTGTTGAATGATGATGTGAACAAGATTCCAGTGTTAGAGAGTGCAGAGGTCAAAGAGAAAGTGAAAAAATGAATTGAGAAAGGGGACATTGGTTCCAAAATTTCTTCTTGTGGGTTTCATAATGTGTTGGATTTGAAAATGGATGGTGCATGGCGATGACAATCACATTTGGTCAAGAGTCGAGCCAAGCACAAGGCTAGACATGTTAAGCATCGTCATGACAACAATGTTCAAGGTGAGAATAATTAGAGATTGTTCAAGTTTCCTTTGATTGACGACTGAAGAGGTAATGTGTTTGTTCCTTCAAGGGAAGTTTGTTGTTCTGCATATTCTAGGAAATTACAACAAGATGTCATTTGTGACAACAAGACAAGGACTCGAAAATTAGGGAAAATGATTTATTTTCATGAAAATCTCGAAGTGTCGAAATCAAGAAAATTTTAGTGGATTGAGACTCGAAGGGTGAGGGAGCTGTAAACTCATCTATTTTTTGATCGATAAATAGATTTTGGAGGTCCAAAATCTTCCAGTGAGGAGGAATGATCTGGTGGATCAATTTAATGCTCAAAATTCAAAGTTCTCATATTGGATCAAAACTAGTGCCAAAGCGTAGCTGTTGTCGTTCTGAATCCAGCGCAACTCGTTTCACTCAAATCTGACATCGTATGCTCCTGATATCACATTCTATCCTTTTTGGGAAACAACTAAAAAATTGGATTTGGGTTGCAGGGATGCCCAGTCAGTAGTCCGTACTACTGATTGGATCATGACATGGTAGGGTGCGTGGTACCCTATTAGCCAATGGATGGTTTACAAGTGACAGAATCTTATTGGTTTGAATTTGGTTTAATTTCATTGGTTTACATGTTGTCGAGGTGATCCAATGAGAGAGTGCCACGTGGTCTCCTCATGGCTGACCAAAATTTGTTATAGGCCAGAGCGGGCCTCCATAGGGTTCAAGCACAAGACCTCGCATAAACCAACATAGACCTTTGCCAACTCTGCTGCGATGTTTCTTAACCCTTATATGTGTTAAGTGCTATATAAAGTTTCATTCTTATGCATTTGGGGATGGGGACCATGGTTAACCTCTGACCTCAGTCCACCTACCAGGGTCAGGAGCTAACCCCATCCCGAGAATATATATTAAGATCCATACCCAAAGTTATTGGCAACATATTAATCGGCGAAGTAAACCATACATACACCACCACAAACCTTAATATATAACCCATAAGCCAAGGTCTTTGCAGTGGGTTTGGTTGACAATTTTCGGGGTGTTCACATAGGGTCTTCAACATATGTTGCTACGGTAAGGGATAAACCATTAGAGGGGAGCTAAAGTTAAGGTTTGGGCTCCAGTGATCAAATAGGTAGGTTTCCAAGCAGTTTGTTGCCATGAATAGCTCAACGGTCCCGCTAACCCTAACCACAAGTCTCCAAACCACCATTCAAAGAAAAATTAAGACCAAGTTTGTAAACCGACGGGAAGGATGTACCTGCCCCGAGATCAACATTTTGTATGAAGCCACTTGGTGTGAAATTAGCCGGCTAATGGGTCAACTGACGTGATTAAGGATGCGACAATTTGCACCCGGGGCTGCGGGAATCTCGTCAGTGCGAGGCAAATTTGTTGCCCCATGTGGCTGCGAAAGGCATAATTTGTATAACAATTTGTAGGAAAGTGCGAATTGTAGGACAACTAGTAGAAAAATTTCATTGGAGCATAACTCATTTAGGTTTTGACCTTTTTTGGAGCAGAAAGAGCCCAACTACAGGGTTTTGACTGTTCTGGAGTTGTTGGAGACATTGTTTTAGCATTATGAGCAATGTAACTTGTTGTAAACACATTTTTTTGAGAATAATGAAAAAGGCCCAACCATTGGAAGTTGGAGTAGGAGATGTATCCTAGGAGGGGTGAACTCCTTCATCATTTGTTATTTTGTGTTGTTATGGTACTGATGTCTTCATTATTTTCTGCAAAACTGAGTTTTAAAGCATGTTAATGTGTTAATGAAATTGACATAAGTGTTTAAAACCCTAATATTTTCACTTGCAAAATTTGACACAAATCCTCAAGCTTTCATATACAAATAAGTTTGGTATTAGATCTTTGCTTCTTTGTTTCTTTGAGGGTTTAATTTTTCTGCAAGTGTTTTCTGATGCTTACAAGGTTGAAGCTAAAGAGAGGAGAAGGAAAGCTTGTGGTTGCAAGTCCTCAACTTAGGTCAAGGGAAAGGAGAGCACAATTGCCACAATCTCCACCACAAATTTCACCTCAAGTTGCACCTAAAGCTTCAACAATCATGTCACATGAAGGAGAGCCTGAAAATATATCAGAGATGAAAAGGGTTTTAGAAAAGCATTATTTGACATGACACAAATGCTGAGATTTCTCTATGAAGAAAGAAACACAAGGTTGCAAGGTGAGAGCTCCAATCCTCCAAAGGGAGATAATTCTTCAAAAGGAGATGGAGGAGATTGGAACAAGACTCCAAAATGGAATGAAGGAAATGGTGACAAACCACCTTTGACACCACCATTCTCTTCACGTCCATCCTCACCACCATCTTCACCATCATCATCTTCGACAACAAACCCTTCACAATCACCTCCACATTCTCCAAAGGGACAAGGTAAAGCTCTATTTTTGAAACTTGACATAAAGTTTGATTTGCCTATGTATGATGGAGAGGTAAATTCTAAGAGATCAGATAATTGGGTTTGTCATATTGAAGTGTATTGTAGGATACAGAGGATCAAGGATGATGATACCAAGATTCAACTTCCTTCATTATGGTTGGAAAGTGAAACACTTATTTGGTGGGAAGCCAAAACTCAATAGGAAATGAAGAAACATGGTAAGGTATTAACCTCTTGGAATGATTTTGTTGCTGCATTGAGAAGAAAATTTTATCCATTAGCATACATGCAGAAAACTATAATGGATTGAAAAAACTTTAGGAAATTAAAGGTTCAAAGTGCACAGAGTTATACCAAAGAGTTTAGAAGAAGAACATTTATATTGGGTGTAGATTTTTCATCTCATGATACTTTGCTGAAATACCTTGGAGGTTTTCATAGTTATCTAATACACACTATTCTCATGTTTAACCCTACAAGTTTAGATGAGTTTTGTGTACAGACCACACATCTAGAGGAAAGAGGGAAACATGTTTACGATGAAACAAGTGAGAATACATTTGAGTCTGGAGAAAAAGGAAAGGGTAAGTTCAAGGGAAAAGGAAATAAGAGTGATTCCATCAAGATGGAGAAATAAAAAATCACATGCAAACACTGTTCCAAATATTCCCATGATGAAGATCATTGCTGGAAACTTAATCCAGAGATGAGACCCAATAAGTTTAAAAACAAGGAGAAGGAGAGGACAACTACAACTATACAACATGATTTAGGTTTTGATTTTGGAGGTGAAACAAATATCATAACGGTGGGTTGGAAAGGTAAGGACATTGAAAGTATTATTTCTTTAATTTGTCTCAATGATACTCGAGATGAAAAAAAAAGAATTGATCTTTTCCATATTAGAGTTATTTTAAAGCATACCAAGATAGACATACTATTTGATAGTGGTTCACAAGCAAATCTTTTCTATGAAGAAATTGCCCAGAGGTTAAATTTAGAGACCATTCGTCATCCTAGACCATATCCTTTAGGTTGGGTATGTGAGAATGAAAAATTGCAGGTGACAAGGGAGTGCATCTTTAAATTTTCAATCACTGCAAACTTTCTTGATGAAGTTGAACTTGATGTAGTTCCACTTGATATATGTGGTATAGTTTTGGGAAGCCCATATCTTTATGATAGGAAAGCAATATTTCATCACCATGAGAATAAGTATCACTTGTTCAAGAATGGGATTTAGTACATTGTTAGAGTGCATAGTAAGAAGATGAGTTTGTCTCTTATGAATGCTGCACAAATGAAGAGAATTGTTAATGCTAGTTAGAATTTTGCATTGTTAATGTTCAAGCATAAAGATGTTGTGAATGAGGCATTTCAAGGAGATGAATCAATTGTAAAATATGATTTCATAGATGTTGCTAATGAATGTGATAAGATTCTTTAGGATTCTAAAATTTTGCCTCTTAAAAGAGGTAAACAAGATGAAGAAAATTTGCAGTAGCATGCATCGTTGGTTAACAATGGCATGAACAAGATGCCGATGTTAGAGAGTGCATAGGTTAAAGAGCAAGTGAAAAATACATTTGAAAAAGAGGACACTGGTTCCAAAAATTATTCTTGTGGGTTTCATAATGTGTTGGCTTTGAAAAGGGATGGTGCATGGCAATGGTGATCACATTTGGTCAAAAGTCGAGCCAAGTGCAAGGCTAGACATGTTAAGCATCATCTTGACGACAATGTTTAAGGTGAGAAGAATTTGAGATTGTTTAAGTTTCCTTTGATTGATGACCGAAGAGGGAATGTGTTTGTTTATTCAAGGGAATTTTTTTGTTCTAAATATTATGGGAAATTGCAGCAAGATGTCATCCGTGACAACAAGACCAGACTCCAAAATCAAGGAAAATGATTTATTTTCATGAAAAATCAAAGTGTCGAATTCAAGAAAAGTTCAATGGATTGATCCTGGAAGGGCGAGGGAGTTTTACCCTCATCTATTTTTTGATTGATAAAGATCTTTTCGAGGTCCAAAATCTTCTAGTGGGGAGGAATGATCTAGTGGATCGGTTTAATGTTCAAATTTCAAATTTGACAGATTGTCTCGAAACCAGCACCAAAGCATAGCTCTCATCGTTATGAATCGATGCAACTTGTTTCACTCAAATCTGACATCGGATGCTCCTGATATGATGTTCTGTGCATTTTGGGGAACAAATAAAAAAAATGGATTTGTGTTGCAAGGATGCACAGTCAATAGTACGTATTGCTGACTGGTCCATGACATGGAAGGGTGACTCGTCCTTTATCATCCAATGGCTGGTTGACAAGTGGCTGAATCTTATTGGTTCTAATTTTGTTGAATTTCATTGGTGTACATGTTTTTGAAGTGGTCTAATGAGAGAGTACCATGTGGGCCAACAAGGTGGCTGTCACGTGGCCTCCTCATGGTTGACCAAAATTTGTATAGGCCAGAGCAAGCCTCCACGAGGTTTGAGCGTGAGACCCCGCATAGACCAACAAAGACCTTCGCCAACTCTATTGTGATGTTTCTTAACCCTTATAGGTGTTAACCGCTATATAAAGTTTCATTGTTACGCATTTTGGAGTGGGAACCGGGGTTAACCCCCGACCCCATTCCACCAACCAGGGTCAAGGGATAACCTTGACCGGAGAGAATATATTAAAGCCCTTACCCAAAGTTATTGGAAACGTATTAATGGACGGGGAAAGCCATACATACACCACCACAAACCTTAATGTATAAAACATAACCTAAGGTATGTGCAGCGGGTTTGGTTGACAATTTTTGGGGCGTTCACATGACGGGGTCTCCAACATATGCTGCTACGATATGGGCTAAACCATAAGCGGGGAGTGGAAGTTAAGGTTTGGGCTTTGGTGATCAGATACGCATGTTTCCAAGAAGTTTGTTTCCACGGTTAGCTCGATGGTCCCGCTAACCCTAAGCACAGGTCTCCAAACCACCATTCAAACCACACTCATGACCGAGTTTGTAAACCGGCAGGAAGGATGTACCCACCCCAAGATCAATGACACATATGAAGCCACTTGGCGCAAAATTAGTCAGATAATGAGTCAACTAGCGTGATTAAGGAGGAGATAATTTGCATCCGGGGCAGCGGGAATCTCGCTGATGCGAGGCGAAATTGTCGCCCCACGTGGCCGCGAAAGGTAGAATTTGTAGAACAATTTGCATGAAAGTGCGAATTGTAGGACAGTTAGCAGAAAAAATTCATTGGAGCATAAATCTTTCAGTTTTGACCTTTTTTGGAGCATGAAGATCCCAAATAGGGTTTTTTTACTATTCTGGAGCCATTGGAGACATTGTTTTAGAATTATGAGCACTATAATTTGATGTAAACACAATTTTTTGAGCATAATGAAATAGGCCCAACCATTGGAAGCTGGACCAGGAGATGTAGCCCAAGAGGCGTGAAATATTTCATCATTTTGTTGTTTTGTGTATGCTGTTATGGTACTAATGTATTCATTATTTTCTGCAAAACTGAGTTTTAAAGCATGTTAATGTGTTAATGAAATTTACATAAGTGTTTAAAATCCCTAATCTTTTCACTTGCAAAATTTGACATAAATCCTCAAGCTTTCATATATAGATCAATTTGTCCTAGTTTTGATGCTCCAAAAATGACCCCCAAATGCTTGGCCCTCGTCCACAAGCAGACGATGTGACCTGTAGCAAATGTGACGTTTTCTACTCCACCAAAATGTTGGAAAATCCCCCACAACCCTTAACTATAATCCACCTCAAGTTTCAACCCCTAACTCCCTTCACTCCTCAACATCCAAGCCTGGCTCCAACCTCTACCGCGCAGTGCCTACGCAACTCTTGGTGATGCTGGCCCAAAAGTATGAAATGCTGCTCTCGGATCAACTAAAAATGGATGAGACTTCCTCCTTGCGCTGACACTTGAAGTCCACCGAACCAAGTGTTGAGATTTCCGCTTGGAAACACTCGTGTGCTAAACAACACTTGCAGACTTGGCTTCAACTCAAGTGTGCTTGTCAAAGACAAATTATCAAAAGATTAAGAATGAAAAATGAGTGCCTTCCCTTTTTTTTTTTGGTCAAAGTGCCTCCAAAATTCCTATGTGGGCCCAACTTGATTTTTCCCCACCAATCTCGCACCAATGAGTGCATATTCTTCATGTGGGCTGTATTTATCTATGGGTTTCCCCCACGCTCCACTAGAGCCACAATATTTCCCCTCGAACTCTAATGTTTGGGTTGACTATAATAAAAAATAAATATGGGGCCTCTAAAACCACATCTCCTAAGTGAAAATATGAATTAAGAAAAAATGACCGAAATTGATATTTCACTTAGCAATAATGCTAAGTGGGAATATCCAGTCCTCCATGCAAAAAATTGATTGTCCTCAAACAATGCCTGAACAAGCATCCCATTTAGCTGATGCTCCCCACCGTCACTGCAAAAATGTTCAAGGGTCCTAGATGCGCCACTGAATCGTCCCTGACCTTTGCACTATCCTAACATGAAATAAATCCTCAATACCAGGATCCCAAACCATCCTATCCAACCTGAAGCTCTCCTTGCTCCACTCATTATCCTGTCTGGTATAAGTACCAATATTCCCCTGTATATCATCAATGAGTAGGGGATCATGATAATGTGGAAATATACCCAACTCTCCGTGAAGTTATCCTACCACGCAGGCCATCCCATGTACTCCAAGAGTATACTCTCGAAGATACCACATAATACCTACAGAGATAGCGTATCGCTCATGCGAGCTCCTCCTGATATCATCCTGCTGCCCCCCCTACTATGCTAATGAAGTCCCCCACTCCATCGGTGAATCGCTAAATCTCAATGGAAGATCCACATGATCTCCCCCTATAGTATTCAACTCATCTCTAAAGGTTATTGAGCTATGAAGAGCGATGATGATAAGGTCCCCTGCTAATCTCAGAGTGGTGCCACCATGTTGATGCTGCGCTACTCTGATTATTACACACTCCCCACCATGTGTGGAATGTATCCTCCTCTTCTGAGGCCTAGTGGCGAAACATCTGTGAGAGCCAAGATCATCCTGATGAACCCTTAGCTAAACTGAGAGAGGGGGGGGGGGCGAATCAGTTTAGTACATTCATGGACATTTAAAACTCTTTTCATTTAACTCATTTACACCTTCATTTCATAAGCAACTTAATACATAATGAATCAACAAACTTAATGTGTGGAAAACAAGTAATTAAGCAGATTAAAACATCACATCAACAATGAATCATCAAGCACATAGACAACATATATAAGTGGAAACCCATAAGGGAGAAAACCACATCTTATTTTTGTTGTGATGCAAAGGAAAGCTCCAACTCCCTCTCACCATTTATTTTTTGTAGGCTCCAACCTACAAGAGGCTACTACCTCAAATTCTGCAAGCTACAACTTGCAAGGAACCTCCAACCCCCATATATTTTATGCAGGCTACAACCCACAGGAGGCTCCTACCTCAGCCTGCTCCAACTGGACATCAATCAAGCTACAACTTGAAACAAAAGCACCAAGTCCCATGTATTTTCTGCAGAATACAACCCACAGGAGTCTCCTACCTCAAATTATGCAAGCTACAACTTGCAAGGAAACACCAACTCCCATAAATTTTCTGTAGGATACAACCTACAGGAGGCTCCTACCTCACTCAGCTCCAACTGGAAATTTATCAAGCTAAAACTTGAAAGGAGACTAAAATCCCCTCACCCAACATGAAACTAAAATTCTGATTTACCTGGATATCAGCTCTGTTATACTCCTTCTCCACTGCTACCTCTTTAGCCTTCATATCTATTTCATATCAGCTCCCGATATGCACAACATCTCTATCGACCCTCTCTTATTCTTCCACTCTCCAACCTTCTGTAGTTCTCTTACATTCCTCCGCTCTCTTCCATTCTACAACTTTCTCACATTCTTCCGCTCTCTTCCATTCTACAACTTTCTCACATTCTTCCACTCTCGTCCATTCTATAGCTTTCTAACTTTTTTTATGCACACCAATATTAAATATTTTATACAGATAACTACATGACTGCTTGCATTCTACAAGGAATATGAAGTGAACATGCCTGACCTTATTCCTTCCACCCATTTGATTCCTCATTCTTCATTTCAGGTTATTATATCACTCATGGATTTTTCCTATGCCTATGGAGACTTTCCTTTGCATCACAAACAATATAAAATAATCAATGAATTTATATTTACAGTTACAAAAAGTATATTTCACTCAACCCTTTCAACTCTTGGCTCGCTGTGTGTTTGTCCTTTCTGTTACTGTCACTGTCTTTTCTGTTTCTGCAGTTACATCATAATAGTTCTGCACAATTTATTTTTGCCCGACATGACCCAGTTGGCACGTTTCCATCAGTGCCACCATATCTCCTTTTTCCTGACTCTGCCTCTTCTGTTCGTGTTCGCAGCGTTAAGCCTTCACCTGCTCCTTTGCTCTGTGTCGGGTCACTTACCCGATTCTCCTTCTGTTGCGTTCAAAATTTTGCTATTAAGTAGCGGCACTAACCTTGCACGAGTATCGGGTCACATTCTCGAGTCTTTCTTCCTGTGTTCAACCTTTCCTTTTAATTCACTGCCGCAACTGCATAACACCGTTCTGCACTTAGAGTCGGGTCTTACCCGAGTTTACTCTTGTTCATATTTTTCTTTATATGCCCGAGTATTTTGCCTGCGTTCAATGTTTTCTTCGTAAAACAGACGTATCCATAGAGAACCTTGGATCTGAAATATATTAATATTTACCTCTAAACGATATCACGTCTGGTCACATCTATCGCATTTCGGTGTTCCATAGGTGTTACGTTATAATCCTCCTTTTCCTCCTTCAATGCGATTTCTTCACAAAAAGGCCTTATTCCGGATTTGAAATCCTTTGCAATTTAACTCTAAAGCTACATCGCATCCACCCCTTATCGCATGTCGCAAGATTTAGCTCATAGAAATAACTAGTTTCCTCTTAGCATATGCGATATGTGATCACATCACATCACAAACCACACTTCTTATTGCATCGCAACTTAAAACAATTAACTTGTGATGAATTAACATATAAATATAAGAATCGCCAATAGTGATGTGCGGTATGCGAATGGGTCCCACACTGGACTTTCAATCCTCTAGACTTTAGCTTTGAAACATATCACACCGATACTCTTATCGCATTTCGCACTTTGGAATTTTAACATGATTATTGAGTTCTTATCACCCTGAGCTTGCGATGTGCGATATGCAGGCCAGGTCCACATCATCTCTACGTCATTATGCCACGTCACCTTTCCACGTCATCACTACGCCATTTCCACGTCACTGCCATGTCATCTCCATGTCACTGCCATGTCATCTCCATGTCACTGCCACATCATCGCCACATCACTACCACGTCGTCAACATGTCACTGCCACATCATCTTTCCATGTCATCTCCCTCACTTCGTATTGCACAATTTCTGTGTCTTATCGCATCACAACTTAAAACAATTAACTTGCGATAACTTAACATTCGATATGCGATCGCATCGCATCGCAAACTCTGCAAATTATCGCAACTTCACAATTTTACATCTTTGTCGTTCACTGTTATACCATATCGCATGCGCTATGCGATATGCGCAAGGACCTCTGCCCGACATGTGTCCACTTCAGCATTTTCACAATTTAATCTGCGGTGAGATTTTAACCATCCATCTCTTAACCTTTATTTCTGCGATAAGATTTTGACGGTCCATCTCAACTTACATATTAAGATTTATTTGCGATTTGTGGGGTCAGGTCTTCTGTTGCAATTGAAATTTGCGGTGAAGTCTCCGAACGCTGTTCTGTATGGATATTTGCACGACTCGACCCTGACATGTGCACTATTCTAAACATATTCAATAGCCCGACTCTTGAGCTTTTCTGAACTTAAAATAGCACGACTCGATCCATACTTGCTGCCTTTTCTCTTTTGCTTCCTTTGCTCCTTTTCTGCCTATACTCCTTGATAAAGATTCTAATGCTGCTCCTTGCCTTTTTACTGTTCCTCTCTACTCCTTTTCCTTAATGATAATTATGGTGTTGATCCATGCCTCTTTGCTACTCCTCTGCCTTTCTCCTTTGCCCCTAATGCTGCTCCTTTACCTCTCTTTTATGCTTCTCTACTTTACTTTTGCCTTCTTTGCCTTATTTATTCTTTATACTCTAGCTAATCCTGATATGCTCCTTTTTTCTCAATGATAATTCTGGTGCTGCTCCTTTCTGTTCCTTTGCCATCAATGACAATATTTCCAACAGTCTCCCCCTTTGGCATTGATGACAACACTTCCTCCCCCTTTCATTCTGAGAAGTGTCTATCTTCCTCTGCTTGCTTTTCCTCCTCCATCATGGGCTCGACATGAGCCTCCAACTGCTCCTCCATAGACAACCCAATATGCAAAACATGATCATCAGTTATCTGTAGGTGGTTGTCATTCTGAAGCTCTGTCATAAACTGGGATGCCTCATCAATGGTTGTGTGCTCAACTTCCTCTTCCAATCTGTACACTAGGGCTACCAAAGGAAACTCCAATAGAGGTGACTCCTGCTTCACACTAGGTGTATCCTTGTGATCCTCATGCGTGCCATTAGCTTCATGATCAATTGGCTGGAATGTATCTGGATGAACTCCCTTCTCAATGGGTATGTTCTCTCTCATCTCGTCACTACCTCCGCCTCCCATCTTTGTCTCTACAATATTAATACTAGCATTTCATTCAATAATCATGCTCCTCTTATTTTCTTCATCTACAATTCGACAACTAATTTCCTTTCTCGCTGCCCTTGCTGACACCCACTCTTCGAGAAGCCCCTCTAGTCTCTCGAGGCTCCTAGTAACATTTTCAAATTTCTCCTGCTAAGAAATTTTTGTGCACAAGTTCAATCTGGAGAATAATGTGGGACTAGTGTTTTAGCCTCTGGAATTCTAGTCCACTGTAAAACTTGAGCATTTGCGTGATTAGACCCACAAATGGCCAAAATCATGCTCTGATACCACTGTAATGTTCCTAGGGAATTTTCACAGTAATAAAAAAGCATGCATAGACATAAAAACCATGAAAATAAGAACACAAATCAGACCATGAAATTGCACCAAAAACTGCGTTGCTGAGCCATTTTATTAATAAATTAGTGACTCCAATATGGTGCTGGAAAGAGTGCATTTGGGCTTGCACAAGGCAAGTTAGTAAATCCCAAGTGAAATATATGAGGCCCCTCTCTGATTTGTTGCTGCTTTCTACTGAATACTATGTTGAAACTGCCCAGAAATATGCTATTGACTGCAAGGAACTACCATTACGACCTACTCTGATGCTCATAAAATTCTGTGAAATTAACCCCGGTCTCTCCACCAATAACCCACAAAAACCCACGAAGGAATTTTCTAAATGTTGACCTCGGAATTTTGACCCAATTTCCCCCTTGCTCCACTAGTTGCTAGCTGAGTTTGGATTCCTGTTGCACCCCTCAGATCTTCCCAGGAAATTATTCCATATTATTTTTGAGGTCCTTGTCAAAAACCCATAAAAACCCAGAAAGGGTTTGTCTTAGTTTTGATGCTCCAAAACTGACCCCCAAATGCTTGGCCCTCCTCCATAAGCAGAAGGTGTGACCTGTAGAAAATGCGTCGTTTTCTACTTCACCAAAATGCTGGAAAATCCCCACAACACTTAACCAGACTCCACCTCAAGTTTCAGCTTCTAACTCCCTTAACTCCTCAACCTCCAAGCGTGGCTCCAACCTCTACTGCGCAATGCCTACACAACTCTCGGTGATGCTGGCCCCAAACTATGAAATGCTACTCCCAATTCAACTGAAAATGGATGAGACTCCCTCTTTGGGTTGGCACTCAAAGTCCACCGAAGAAAGTGTTGATATTTCCACTCAAAAACACTTGTGTGCTATACAACACTTGCAAACTTGGCTTCAACTCAAGCGTGCTTGTCAAAGACAAATGTTCAAATCAAGAATGATGAAATGAGTGCCTTACCTTATTTTTTGTCAAAGTGCCTCCAAAATTTACATGTGGGCCCAACTCGATTTCTCCCCACCAATCTCGCACCAATGAGTGCATATTCCTCATGTGGGCCATATTTCTCTATGGGTGGCCCCACACTCCACTAGAGTCGCAATATTTCCTCTCTAACTCTAATGTTTGGGTTGACTATAATAAAAAATACACGTGGGGCCTCTAAAACCACATCTCCTAACTGTAAACATGAATTAAGACAAAATGGCCGAAATTTATGTTTCACTTAGCAATAATGCTAAGTGGGAATATCACATCTAGTGCGATCATAAAAAAAATGTTGAACATATAATTATTTTGATCATTTTAAATATGCTAGTTCTGTCTAAGATTATT
This sequence comes from Pinus albicaulis, assembly GCA_034641835.2. Lineage (NCBI taxonomy): Eukaryota > Viridiplantae > Streptophyta > Pinopsida > Pinales > Pinaceae > Pinus > Pinus albicaulis. Next base: position 661,793,901 of record CM076573.1, on the reverse strand, counting down.
TTGGTCAATTTAATTTTAACTTGGATTAGTTACGTCACTTTGTTGAGATGAGAGAGACTGTTAGTAACTTGAATGATTAAAAATCATGAAATAAAAATTTTAAGTGAAAAGTGACAATGTAACAATGTTGAATGATAGAAAATTTGAATAATAAGAATATAGTCAATTACAAACAATATTCATTGCGATCAATCTAAAATTATCTTCTTCTACTATTCTTATTGTCACATCTACAAGTTATTTTCTATTACCACGTTTGAATGCAAAGTGATTAAGAATGTTGAATGATGGAAAATGTGAATAATAAGAATGTATCCAATTACAAATAGTTTACAGTTTCAGGAAGAAGACATTTAAGGTAAGTGAACATTTTATTTAGGATGAAAATTCAAGTAGTGTATTTATGATTGAATTATTGTAACACAAGAGTCAATTCACGTCATGAATAATGTTTATGTGGTTACACTAAGAGAGAGTGTGTATATTTTGGGGGTGAAATAGAGATACAGATGGAGGGGGGATAGAGGGAAGAAAATAGAGGCAAATATAGGGATGGAGGAAGAAATATAGTTATGGAGAGAGAAGTGTTAGAGAGAGAGAGGGTTTTGAAAAGGGAGGGAGAGAGAGATATGTAGATAGATATGGAGAGAGTGTGTGTATGTTTGGGGGGTGAGATAAAGAGATAAAGAAGGAGAGACAATGGGAGATAAAGATATAGATTGAGGGGCAGAGATGTGCTTACACTGAAATAAATGCACACTATTAATCTAATTACTTTGAAATCAATGTACATCATACATTTAGTTGCACCAAATCATAAATCAACATCTACACTAAAATCAATGCATCTAGTGGAAGGTGTTAAAAGGATTAGAAATCAACATCTACACTGAAGTCAATGCATCTAGTGTAAGTTATTAAATATGATTAGAAGTTGAAATATGCACTAAAATAAATGCATCTAGTGCAAGCAATCATTTATGATTAGAAATAAATATCTACACTTAAACCAATGCATCCGTGCAAGTAATCAAATAAAAGTAGAAATCAACATATACACTGAAATAAATGCATCTAGTGTAAGGTATTAAATATGTTTATAAATCGACATCTACACTGAAATCAATGCTTCTAGTGCAAGAGATCAAATATGATTAGAAATAAATATCTACACTGAAACCAATGCATTTAGTGCAAGCAATCAAATAGGACTAGAAATCAACATCTACAATGAAATCAATGCATCTAGTGTAAGGTATTAAATAGGAATAGAAATCAACGGCTACACTGAAATCAATGCATATAGTGCAAACGATCAAATAGGATTAGAAATCAACAACTACACTGAAATCAATACATCTATTTTAGTAAAAAACCAAAATATTCATGACTTTATAGATTTAACTTTTATGTCTGTATTTGTTTATGTGTGTCTATTTCTTCTTCCCTCTCTCTCAATCTTCCATTCTCTGTCTATCTCCCTCCCTCTATTCTTCTTTCTCTCCTCCTCCCTCTCTCCTCCATCTCTCTCTCCAACTCTCCCTCCTTTTCTCTATATTTCTGTTATTCCCTCTCCCCCCTGCCATCTATATCTATATCTCCCTCCATCTCTCCTTATTTGTCTCTCTATCTCATCCCCATAAACACATGTCACACTCTCTCTCTTCTTCCCTCTTTCCCCCTCCATCTATATCTCTCTCTTAGCCCCCAAACATACACACACTCTCTCCATATATATATATATATATATATATATATATATATCTCCCTGCCTCCCTCTCTTTGCCTCTCTCTTTTTCCCTCTTTCCCCCCTCCATCTATATCTCTATCTCCCATTGTCTCTCCTTATCACCCCAAAAACATACACACTCTCTCCATATCTATCTATCTACCTCTTCCTCCCCCCCCCTTCTCTCTCTCTTTCTCTCCTCTCTCCCTCATTGTCTCTCTATCTCTCCCTTATCACTCCCTCTCCCTCTCCACATTTCTTTCTCTATGTCTTTCTTCCCCTCCCAACCCCATCTACCTCTCCCCCCCCTCTCTCTCCATTCCCTCAAGTCCTCTCTCTCTTCCTTCCTCTCTTTCCCTATCTCTCCCACCTCCCTCTGTCTCTCCCCCCCATCACACACACACACACACTCTCTCTCCACCCTCCAACTCTGTCACTATCTCCCTCTCTCTCTCCCCCTCTCTCCCACTCTATATCTATGTCTTCCTGTCTCTTCCCATTCCTTCCCTATATCTATCATCTCCTTTTCCCTCCCTTTCCTCGGCTCATCTCTTCCTCATTCCATCTTCATCTCTCCCTTATCACTCCCTCTCTCTCTCTCTCTCTCTCTCTCCACCTCTATCTCTCAATGTATTTTTTCTTCCCTCCCTCTCTTCCCCCCTTCCAACTCCATCTCTCTCCCCCTCTCTCTCCTATCTCTCAAGTCCCCTCTCTTTTCCTTCCTCTCTCTCCTCTCTCTCAAGTCCCCTCTCTTTTCCGTCCTCTCTCTCCCTTTCTCTCCCACCTCCCTCTGTCTCTCCCCCCCTTCACACACACACTTTCTCTCTCCACCCTCCAACTCCGTCACTATCTACCTCTCTCTTTCCTTCTCGCTGTGCCCCTCTCTCCCCCCTCCATATCTATATCTCCCTGTCTCTCTCTTCCCCTTCTTTCCCTATCTCTATCCTCTCCTTTTCTCTCCCTTATCTTATCTCCTCTCTCCCTCATTCCATATTCATCTCTCCCTTATCACTCCCTCTCTCTCTCCACCTCTATCTCTCAATGACTTTGTTCTTCCCTCCCTCTCTTCCCCCCTCCAAATCCATCTCTCCTCCTCTCTCTCTCCCTCTCTCTCTCACATATATGTCTCTCTCCCCCACTCTATTCCCCCTCCATCTCACTCACTCACTCTCTCCCTCTCCCTCCCACATATATGTATGTCTCTCTCCCCCTCTCTATTCCCCCTCCATCTCTCTCTCTCTCTCTCTTAAATATGATCGCATTATATTTTACTTAAAAAAATAAAATAAAATAAAATAAAATATTGGTTGTAAAATATTAAACCTATATTTTGGATCAATCATGTCAAAGAAAATACAATAATAAAAAACTTAAAAGAATCATGCACTATCTTTCCTCTATCATTGTTAGCCACTTTTCTTTCTCTCTTTGCTAGGATCTTTGGTTAAAATGCATCTATCCTGGTTCTTTATAATATTATAAATATTATATAAATTTCACATTTGCATATATAAAAGTATTACCATTTTAAGTTATTAAAACGTCGATTTAATCTCTATGAGAATATTTTTAGGTGCGTTTAGATATACCTCAAAAGTAATTATAACCTTTTTGCTTTTAGATTTAATTAAAAAATGTTATAAAATTAAATTAAAAAAAATTAGTTGTAAAATATTTTGATTTTGAAATAATTTATGGTGTTTGGGCATGTGGTATTGATAAGCCAATAGCCATGGTACTCACCCATGGTATTGTAACAAAATAATCAAAATCCTAGATCCATAACATAATAATCAAAGCCTAGATGACCAATGGTATTGATAAACCATGGTATTAACCCATGGTATTCTGATTTTTTTATCTCCTCTATCTTTCTTTGGCCCATGATATTGTAAAAAAGACTATTTAGAAGTTAATAATATCCATGGTAAATATTCATGACTAAAAATCTTGTTATATTGTAAATATTAATTTTTTATTGGCTTATTAATTAAATTTTAAGATGGTTATGCAATCATTATTTTAATTTATATTGTAAAATGGATGTTAATTTATAAGTACTATTTATGTGTTGTATATTTTAATGTGATATGTATATTATACTTTCTTTTATCTAAAAAAATGTTAGTGATTTTATTAATAAAAAATAAAATTACAATATAAAAAAATTGAATTTAAAAAATATCTTACATCTCACATCTAACACTAGCATATCTAACATCTCACATCTAACACTCACTCATCCACCCTAAACTAGACTATTGTTCCTAATTTTATTAATAAAAAACAAAATTACAATATAAAAAAATTGAATTTAAAAAATATTTCACATATAATACTCACACATCTAACACTTACCATCTAACACTTACACATTTAATGCTCACACATCCACCCTAGTCTCGACTGATTAAACTTATTTATAGAAATTATAATTATATATTTAAAAGGCAAACAAATGATAATTTTAACTTTAAAAAGGTTTATAATAAGACTATTTTTCCACAACAACCATAAAGACAACCAATACAATAAAGTTTTAAAAGATTCATGCCAAATAAAGGGATAAGGGATATGAAGAACCATTGCACTCACCGACTTATAACCAGTCATCTCACCCACTGTTTCTCCTTAATAACGCTGGTTTTTTTTTTAAATAATTATTTTGTTTAGGCATTTCTCAATGAAACCCCACAAACACACACAAAGGGAAACTTTGCAGAGATTCTCAATGCAAACCAAACAAAATTCATTGGCAATAAAACCCGGGTTAAATTCATATAAATTCCCACCAAGTGTAGGGTTGGACCACCTATAATAATATCAGATCCTTTTATCAGAAGAAACACGCAGAGTACCCTTAATCAAACTATTTATGCAGAACTGAACATGTATTTTCACTGGTTACATAGGTTAATGGTAGAATTTACGATTCAAATATTTTTATAATTGATTATTTAAAATATAAATATAAATTAAATAGTTCATAAAAGTGGATAGTCCTCAAAATATTGTTTCAATTAATTTATGTAACGCTTCCAAAATATAAGATAATTTTTGAAATGAAAAAATAATTTAGAAATCTTTTATTTTATATAAAAAAAAACCTTTAAATTATTAAATCTATACCATTTATATATTTTTATGGAAAAAAATAGAAACTCTGAAAGTCTAGTTCAAAATAAACCACACCTATAATCATACCATTAATTAACTAACTAAATTCTGCGAACGCAACCCCTAATTTTCTCTAAATGAGACTATCAACATACTGGTTTGCTTCAATTTATAGGAAACGCGTAATCTCAAGTGAGAAGTGGGAGATGGAGTCCAGATAGAAATCGGGTTGGTGTAATTAAAGGTTCTCTTCTTTTTGCTCTCCAAGACAGGTAAAATTTTTCTCAATCAGATACTCATTGCAGGAGGCCTACATATTTCTGTGCGGATGAGATCAGGCTCACAGGTTTATTTCTCACTTTTGGATGAGGGCGGATGAGATCAGGCTCACAGGTTTGCTTGCTGAAGAATGGGAGACATATCTCTCAAATCTTTCTACTGCGGGGATCACCTCTTCTGAACAGAGCGATAGTCTACTTTGGGACGGTCAGGTTAAGAATGGGCAGATTGTAGCAAAGGAAATTTACCATGGTTTTTCGAAGGCAGCAGCGGATTTTAATTTTAATCTATGGTTCCAGCCGATTTGGTATTGGGAGTTATCTCAGAAACTGAAATGTTTTTGTTGGCTGGCCCTCCATAATCGTATTCTCGCATGGGAGAATCTGTTTAGAAGGGGTTTCTGCAGATCTAGTATGAGGACACACAAATCACTTTGTTTTTTATAATTGCACTCTTACTAAAGTTGTTTGGACAGAAGTCAGCACCTCAACATTGGTTTGAACTGGGTTCACTAGCAGATAACATTCATCATTGATTCATTTCGCAAAAGGAAGATTGCGCTCTCCCTTTTTATATCATTTAGATCACTGGGCGATGCCAGAATTCCAGAATCTTCGAGCAGAATTTGGTTGATGTAAGGGAAACAATTTTAAAGGTCTGTGCATACTACACAGAAATTGGACCAAAAAAATGAAGGCATATAAGAGGACAAACAGAGCTAAAGATACATGGGATAATCTTCCAATTGGTTTTTTCGACGGAGCATGTTTTAAGGGGTGGTGTGGTTATGGAGCTTTCACTTTTCTGGTGGCATACTATCATTTCTGGTGGCATGGGACTGGTACAAAGAGTAGAGTAGAACTTAGCCTTTTAAGGTGCTTCATATGTGTTAAATGATTGGGAATAGAGATCTTCATGTTCATGGGTGATGAAAATGAATTCCGGGATCTATTTTTTCAAGTTTTCTTATGATATTGATTTATGATTCCACAAATTTAGCTCATCTTTATATACACTGCAAAACCTAAACAACTTTGTTGTCTACATCTACCGTTAATTCATTAAATAAAGTTAACAAATCTTGCATCAAATCATCAATCCATTAAATCACCATGCCACACACATAGAATTATATAAAGTAGAAATCAAATTTCATTAACTAAACTCACTAAACTATTACATATCATCTATTGGTGACTTGGCTGGCTGGCTAAATCTTCATTCTAATGGCCGTCTCTTTTCAATGCCCAAAGACTACAATTTATAGAGGAAATTACAATATTATGGATCATTTCAATATCCATGATTTTCTCCATAAAACTATCAACACATCCTCTCCACAAACTCTCAACATGATTTTTTTCACAAAACCCTCAACATAATCCCTAAGATCCCTCACAAATCTGTTTTTTCAAGCTTTTTAACAAATCCCTTGCCTTTTGATGTGTTTGTTTTTCATTTTCGCCTTCAAGAAGTTGTTCTTGCTAATTTCTTTTTTGAATGATGGTTCGATGCTCCCATGGTACAAAAAATTATGACCCCCTGGTCATATGCTTTCTGGTCTTCTCGTAACAACTTCAGCTCGTGAGTTGCAACGTGCCTCTGCAATAACAAGTCTCTCCACCTTGCTACATGATACCTCACCAAAATTTCTCCGGAGTTTGGGCTTTTCGCATATTCCTGGTTCTTTCCTTTAGAACCATTCGAGCACTCCTTGCTCTAAGCTGTTGCAAATCTTCTCACCTTCAAATCTTCTCACCTTCCTCTGATGTCATCTGCACATAGAAAACAAATCTCTTACCACATTTTCAATCACTTTTATCTTCTTTTGTTGCTTCTCCTCCACAATACAGGGAAAAATCTTCTGTGCTCTGATACCGCTTGATGAAAACGAATTCCGGGATCTATCATTTCAAGTTTTCTTATAGTATCGATCCTAGGACTTGTGAGTTATGATTCCACAAACTCAACTCATCCTCCCATCCACTGCAAAAACTAAACAACTTTATTGTCTACATGTAACATTAATTCATCAAATAAAATCGATAAATCTATGCATGAAACCATCAGTGCATTAAATCACCATGCCACACACATAGAATTATATAAAGTAGAAATCAAATTTCATTAACTAAACTCACTAAACTATTACATAGCATCTATTGGCGCCTTTGCTGGCCAGATCTTCATTCCAATGGCTGCCTCTTTTCAATGCCCAAATGCTACAATTTATAGAGGAAATTACAATATTGGGGATCATTTCAAGATCCATGATTTTCTCCATAAAACTCTCAATATGATCCTCTCCACAAAGCTCTCAACATGATTTTTTTCACAAAACTCTCAACATAATCCCTAAGATCCCTCACAAATATGATTTTTCAAGCCTTTCAACAAATCCCTTGATATGTTTTTTTCATTTTCCTTTTTTTTTTAAATTGTTCTTGCTAATTATAATTTGCTAATTTTTTTGAATGATGGTTCAATACTCTGCATCAATAGATTCAAAGAGCATCATATATTGGATTAATTGCCATTCATAATTTTTCCCTTCCATTCTGTCTAACCAGTTGAAGATGAGGCGCATCCAGAGTCTAGTGAGTACTTTCCTATAAGGAACCAAATTTGGTTGTGGATTTCTTATCAAAGAGAGGCATCATAAAGGACTAAGGAGGATTTTGTTTGCTGCTTTCGAACCAAACTCCTTGGTTAACAGTGAACACAGGTTCCATAAACTATGCATAGGTTGCATAATTTGCTTTATTTTTTATTATTGTCCTATCCAGTTTATGCATGTTTCCGTCTCTGGAACGACATTTTTATTGAGCGATTTTTGATAGAAACCTGTAGGTGACAGGATTGATAGTTTACTCTCTTTGATGTTTATGTTATACTAGAGACAGATAAGTAGCAGATTGATTAAAGCATATTGATTTTTTTTTTTTTTTTTGAATTTCTTGATTTTGGGAAATTCAAAATTTATATTGTGATGTAATCATGATAAGCGTTTCTTTCTTCTGAAAAAAATGGCCCCGCCTCCTAGCTGCTACAATAGCAATAGCAGTGGCTTCGCCATCTTCCCTCAAATGGTTCCCCTCCCTCCGCTCGATGCTCATCATGTGAGCCTCAACTTCTATTTCTCGTCTGCAAAACAATTTCTATTTATCAATACCCATAGAACCTTTTTTTTTCAGAAGAAAAAAAAACACTGCATATATTAAATATATCAGTTCATGAGCTAAATACATTCTCAATTGAAGCTAGTTCAATGAGTAAAACATCATTGCATAGTCAACCTGATATCTGCTGATTCAGAAAGAGAATACGCAGAAAGAAATCTGACTGTCACATCATATCAGGGGGATATAATCAACCCCATGCGACAGGTACATTACATGTCTGTAAAAAAAAAAACAAAGGCAAAAATGGGAAAAGGCATTTAATAATAATGTTCCTCTAATGGCCTACTCATGCCTTAACCGAATCCTGTGTGTTAAAACATTACTATTGGACAGTAAAAACAAAAAACAAGGAGATCCTAAAGAAGAAGATATGTGTAGATCGAAGACATGGCTGACATATGTAAACAACAATCTCGCTTGTGCTTTTTTCAGGCTCGCTTGAGTATGTTCAGGCTCGCTTGATTATATCTACCGGCTAGCTTGATTTCCTTTACTCGTTTGAGATCTTTCAGACCTGCTCCCTTGTAAGGGGATCTTTGTTCAAAAAATATGAGGCATCAAAGGAGATAATGCTAGAAAACTGTATATTACCGAATCCCCTTGTGCCTTATGGTAACGTTGTCATGTTTGCTTGCAGGAAGGAAAAATTGCTGCCTCGCTTGTGATATGTCTGAGCTACTCACTTGTATAGGGATCTTTGCTCGAAAAATTTGAGGCGGCTGAGGAGAAATACTAGAAACCTGTTAGTTACACAGTCCTCTTGTTCTAATATTATAAGTGTTTCAGGCTCGCTTGTAGCAGGGTATAATGGGACGCTTGGTCAGCTGGGGCCGATCTCCCAAGTAGTTCATCTCGCACATCCTCTTCTTCAATACTAGAATTGAAACCAGATAACGCTATGTCTATATATATATATGGTCCTAAAGAAATCAATAAAGAAAAAAACAGCAAGCAGAAACTAAATGAAAAGTCCCATCAGATTCAGGGTAAGGGAATTTTGAGTTCCTGTATCATCCTTCCATCCCTGTAACGAGAAAACTGTATGACCCCAAAATCTGCCTGGAGCCCTCTCTTAGACAACCCATCTGCACGTGTATTGTTCTCCCTGTAAATATGATTGATCCTTGGGCATTGCATCCTTTTCCATAAACTCTGTGTACGATCCAGCCATCCTCGAAGATGTGGAGAGAGAAGTACAAAACTATTGGTAACCCAACCAATAACAAGCTTCAAGTCCCCGTATATATTAATATCCTGTAGGGTTAGATCCGAGGCGACCCAAACGCCCCCCCAAAGAGCCATAATCTCTGCTTTGTTATTTGTACCGGGGCCTCCATTCCAATAAAAATGAATGGGCTCATTTGCTGACAGTTTAATCCAAACCCCGCACCCTGTAGAGTTATCCACTGATGCCCCGTCGAAAAAGATGGCTGGTAAGGAAATGTCGTGCGGTTTGAGACGGTGAGAACAGTCTGTCTCCATCTCCAACAGCAGAGGGCGCTCATCGATCCATCTGTTAATGACTGTGTAGATCTTGTCTAGTCTGAATGGAACTCCTTCAAAAATCAATCGGTTCCTAGCCACCCACACCTCCCAGATAAGAAAGAAAGGGAGAACATAATAATTTGATTTCAGCTTACCCCATTCGATTGCCGCCGATAGGAAGTCATGAGGAATCCATTGGGGATCCATATGATAAACACTGAAAAAGCTCCACAGTCGTCTAGTGACAGGGCATAAGAAGAATAGGTGTGTAATATTTTCCTCCGCACTGCAGCATATTGCGCATCTGCCAGGGCCCTGGTGGCCTCTCTTCATCAAGTTCTCCCAGGTGAGGACTTTTCCCATCCATACGAGCCATCCAAAAATAGTGATTTTAGTGGGGATTTTCCACCTCCAGAATGGATGGAACTCCGTGGGAATTGCGCCAACGTTTCTGAAGATGATGTCTCTATAAATGTCTTTGACAATGATCGATTTGTTCTTCATAGGACCATTCCAGCATATGATATCACCACCCGGAGCGTAGCATAATCCCGCTCCTCTGAGCACGTCCCGGAATGAATCCCATTCAGCCGCCGCCGCTCCATGTAAGCCTAATTGACCAGCGCTTTTAAAAATTGGGGCCGCGAAATACCATTCCCGGATGACCTGTGCAAGGTAGTGGATTCCTTTATGAGCCAGGGAATGAATCAGATGTAAAGATGGGCCCTGGCCATTTTGTATATTCATCATGCCCCGAAAGCCAACAGGGATGCGACTCCCGTCCCTGAAAAACCAAACAAGTCGCTGTTCGATATGCGTCAATATTCTCTTGAAACTAGCCCATATAACAGATAAATTACGTGGGAGATGAAAGGCGTGACAGCTGAGTTTATATAGGATGTCACCGTCCATATATTTGGCTTGTATGATCGTAGACCATATGTTATCACCCGATATGGCCCTCCAAAACGCTTTCATGAGAAGTGCGATATTAAACGCCCGGGCATTCAGAATGCCCGACCCGTTCAAGTCCTTTGGACGACAGAGAGTCTGGAGACTGCATAGATGGAATTTCTTCTCCATTTTAACTCCACCCCACAGAAATTTAGAAATGATTTGATTGATCATCTTGATAATGGCCTCTGGAAAATATAGAAGATGGCCCCAGTAAACAACCATCTGAGACAGTACTGCTTGGATCATTATTAGTCTCCCCCCCATAGTGAGCCATCTGTGCGTCCATCTTTCAATGCGGGATCTGATGTTATCCACCAGCCAATACCAATCTCTGTTCCTATAGCCACATGGCTTGAGGGAATATCCCAGGTATTTGAAACCCGCAACAGCCTGTCTATATTCCACCCCAAGGAACTCTGCTATAAACTGAATCTCCAGTAAGTCACAAAAATCATAAATGAGGAAAGACTTGCCCTTGTTAATGCGCAGACCAGTAGCAGATTCAAAGCGTGAGAAGATAATGTGAATATAGAACCAATAATTCCTAATGAGGTATCCAAAAATAAGTAAATCATCAACAAAAAGGGAGTGAGTAGTTGATACCGATCGTGAGAAACCAAACCCCTTTAGTATTCCCCGCTGTTCTACCCTGTGGATAATTTTGCTGAATCCGTCCATAACCAGGATGAAGATGAACGTCGATAAGGCACATCCTTGTCGAAGACCACGGCCAGCTTCAAAGAAATTAGTGGGCATGCCATTCACAATTATTGCATATCGGACAGATGTTATACTGGACATGATCCATCGAATAGTCCTAATAGGAAGCCCTATCTTAAGCATAATTATTCGAATGAAAGACCAATCCACCGAGTCGTAAGCCTTGTGAAGATCCACTTTCATCATCAACGCCTCCTTCTTCCCGGAATGCATAGAGTGGAGCACCTCCTGTGCAATTGCAATGGCGTCGTGTATTGAACGACCTTCAAGAAATCCATATTGCTCAGGTGAAATGTTCCTAGACAGACAGCCCTGCATCCGATTAGCAATAATCTTAGATGTCACCTTATAGATCAGGTTGCATAGTGATATGGGCCTGAATTCTGAGAAATTTTTGGGTTCTGAAATTTTTGGAATGAGGGCAATGAACGTGGAATTGAGATTTGGAGGGATGTGTCCCTTAACTCTGAAACCCTCCGCAAGATCAGTGAGTTCACTGCCCAATAGATCAAAAAAATGGATGAAAAATTCTGCTGTCCACCCGTCCGGACCTGGGCACTTGTCATGAGGGATGGCTTTAAGCACACCGAGCACCTCCTCTCTGTCAATAACCTTATCCATCCCAGCAACGTCCGCTTCTTCAAAATACCGATCCACATGTTCCAATACCCATGTTTGGTTTGCAGCATCGATGGATGGGTCTTTTTTTATAAAGATCAGAAAAATAGGAGAAAGCCTCCTGCTGGATCTCCTTTGTAGATAGGGCAACGCTGTTATCCTATCGATTAATCCTCCAGATGGCATTTCGGCTGCGCCTATCGTTGGCAGACTTGTGAAAAAACTGTGTATTGAGGTCCCCCTCTTTCAGCCAGGCAATACGACTTTTCAGTTTCCATGAGACCTCTTCTATTCTCAGAATTTCTCTCTTACGCCTGCTGAGACTGGCCATGAGTTCCATTGAATGTGTCCCTGGGCCTAACAGAGAGAAGGATGTGTATAGACTCTCCATCTGTCTGCATATCTCAGATAGTTATTTTTTAAGGGATTTTTTTTTGTCTATCTCCCAGGCTTTAGTCTTCTTTTTGATGAGCTGCAACTTATAATGAAAACGTGCCCAGTGACAAGATATATCCTCAGCCCCAACACATATCCACGTGGATCTAACCAAATTAGTGTAAGCCTGATCTTCAAGCCAAACTCGGTTGAACTTGAAAGGTCTGCCCTTCTCTTTCCGCAATTCGTTCCACATCAACTTGATAGGCATGTGGTCTGAAATATCGGATACAATAACAACCGACCGAGGCATTCCCCACGCATCCACAAGATTTTCCTTGACTAATGCTCTGTCCAAGCGTTTGCCGATGAAGGCCTCTTCCACCCTTTTATTTGTCCATGTGGGCAACATCGGCATCAGTCGAATATCCATCAGCTTCGAATCATTGAACATGTCAGATAGACTCTGTGAGAGCGGATCCAAACGAGCCATGTGACCCCAAATTTCATCAGCCTTTAGTGTGATGTTAAGGTCCCCCATCAGAATGAGATTTGACAGAGACAATATATTAGAGGCCAGCATTCTATGCCAAAAGATCTGTCGATTAACATATGGCGCATACATATTAATTATATATAGAGGCTCAGACTTACCCCTGATATAACCTTCAAGCAGAATACCCCCAAAAAAGCTATAGGCATTAAAGGACGCCCGATAGGGGTCCCATATGGCTATCAAATCCCTGGATAGACCATCCGAATCCTTCGCCACCGCCTTCCATCCTTTCTTAATGTTCAAAAATAACTTGATTGCTTTCCCTCTACAGCACATAGTCTCTTGACCCAGAAAAATTGCTGGGTTTTCGGATAATATTAAGTCCCGAAGGCAAAGAACTTTAGAGGCTTTGCCCATACCTCTGATATTCAATGAGAGGATGTAAGTCATGGCAAATCCGCTTCAGGGGAGCGTGCTCTAAGCGCCCTGGATGATGCCCAGTTCCCATCGCTAACAGAAATAGGAATGTCTGATAAGTTGTCCTCATGTCCATTAAGCAATGATATAGCCCGAAACTTACCCTTAGAAAGTTTACTTCTCCCTTTGTGGCTGCTATCTTTTGTGGGGTCCTTTTCAGATGTTACAGGAGGTTTTTCAAAGACTGTGAGAGCGGCTAAGTCTATGTTTGGATTGGCTAGGATAGACTCTAGGTCGCTACCCACAGTATTTCTTGGAGTGGTCCCCTGTTCCATAGTGGCCTCCTGAGCATAATGGAAATCTAAGAATAAGTGTTGTTGAGGAGGTAAATCCTCTCTGCGGACAGAGGCGATCCCTACTAGCCCAGCAGGGGTCTAGCAACAATCAGAAATGTTACGACGCAAGTCCCTAGTTACGAATGAAAAAACTAGAGATAGAAGCCCACCTGGATTCCAATGCTACAATCTGAAGAAGAGAGCGTTTCCGTTCCTCAGCCTCGGCAGATCACAATCCTCCACGATCTCCGCGGACGGATACCTGCACATGCAAGAAACAAACAGATACAAGCATAAAATCCGGCATACGTAACTCAATATCAGTCAGAAAATATATTACTCATATTAACATCATTGAAAACAAAGTGGAACCATAATCGTAATCATTCATTAAATAACGATCGAAAGAGATTACAACCAAAGTTCTGACGTCGTGGTCTCCTTCGGATGGGTCTCCAGTCGTTCACGTCTCGCAAAGCTCGCCAGGGAAAGGGAAAACCTCTCCTGAGTCTCTCGACAATAGTCTCCTTACTTGAGTTGGCCTTAAGGGAGGAAAGAGGGCTCTTACGGCACAAAGGCTCTTGGGAATTTGGAGATTCAAAGCTTAGGCACTTCAAGACTAGCTTGCCATGGAATTGAGCAGGCTTTTATAGATGGGGAAGGAGGGAGTTGGGATCCCTATTGTTGTGGGATTGGCCCTATCAACAAGGAAGGTTCCATGGGAGGTGGCAAACCACTTCCCTTCCATAGAACTCTCGCAGCGAAACCTCCCAACTCAAGATAGGCAATGGTTTATGAGTTTGTTGAAACACAACTTCCGCCATCTTTATTTAAAAAACACTCCTTAAATTGGCTGGCGCGACTACTGCTCTGGGACAGAGCGCCAGTTGGCGCGGCCTCTTTGCAGGATTTTCCCCATTGGCGCGAGTGCTGAACTGTCTGCCCACGCCAATGCAAAAAGAGATGTTTTTCATGATTTTTGCAAGGAGATGTCTTTAGGGCAAATGAAGCTCATGCTTAGAGGAATGCATTGATGATGTTTTCAAGGCATGACAATGTTCACAGGTCACAAAATGGGTGCTCCATTGTGCGGGACGGGGAATGGTAGGGACGGTGACAAATTACTGTGTAACAGATGCCCCCTAAAGTATGAGGCCCGAGAGAGAGAGGGGTGAAATGCTTGACGAGAACATGTTCAGCATTTCGAAGAGGCCGAAGTCGTCGGAAAACACAACGCGAAAAAAATACAATGAAGTATCTCAAGTACATGATGTATATGTGGTGTGGGCGCGGCCATCCATAAGCAGTACTGCTATAATACGGATCCAGGGTATTGGGCGCGGCCATCCAACGAGGATCGGATAAGTAGACTCGGTGTGGTCGCATCACATCGACGATGAGAGTCATATACATAATGATAATAATCCACAATCGCAGCCTGGATTACAACAGACACAATCCAGGGTCTTGCACTCCATCTCGACCCAAACAAAGTACAAGTTCGAGCATGTGAATATGTGAGCTGAAGTCGAACATGCGGGAACATCGTCTGATTACCAGCCAATGATGAAAGCTGTTAACAGACGCGAGAGGAACCACCAATTATGAAAATGGCCCTCAAGGTACTACAGGTACAATCTACAGCGTGTGAATCAATGAGTTGGCGTCGAACACCTGCAGAATCACTCGATCGGAGGCCAATGATGAAAACCTCACGTCGAATGCGACGAACCTGCCATTGAGGCATGCAGGCTCCAAGGTACCATAAAGGAGTCTCTAGATCAGCTTCCCGGATAATGAGCTGATGTCGACAGGAAGTGACCTTGATCGAAGGTGGGCCATAATGATTCCCACATCATCGACACGAGACAGAGGAACATGATGTTTTGTTGTGAATCAGGATCGTATGAGAATCAGAGGAAGGTTGATACTAGCAGAGGCCAACTTCTCTTGAACATATAAACGGCACGACAGTGGATTTGGCAGTATTTGACATTAGTAGATCAGAGTTCATGGTGACAAGGTAATGAGCAGAGGAGAGGTCAAAAGGGATTATCCAAACCCATAGAGGCAAAGTGAAAAAATGAGATGAGATGTCCCCAACCCGACACGAATGCAGACAAGTGCCATGTTCAAGCGCGACATGCTGCCGACGACAATGACGATGGTTCCATTTTTCCCCCACCATTTTTTGCGAGTACCCCAATTATTTTTGATAACAAGCTTGAATGGGATAGCATATGCTTGCGATATAAGTCCTCCCTTCGGGCGAATCCATCCTAGTGCATTTAACGAGTCCTAGGAAGGAGGAACTCGGAGAACGTCATTTCGACTGAGTCCGATGTCATCAGGGTTTAACGAGTTTGACAAAGGAAGAACTCAACGTCTTTTCATGTTTAGAGAGTTTGAAAAGACAACGGAAAAGTAAACTCCACAGGTCCCTTTTCGTGAATAGTTCCTCAGATCCGAAAAGGTAGAAAACAATATCCGAGAAAACCTCCTAGTCGCGATATGCTAGGGTATTCCTTTTTCGTAATCAATCCATCCCAGCCCGAAAAAGGGTTAAACGTATACTGGGTAGATGTCGATTCGTGTCCAATTTAATGAGATCGAAACGACAAGGGCCTCGGCAATCTTTTCATGTTTAGAGAGTCAGAAAAGAGATGAAAGATGACTCCAAAGTGACTTTTTCGTGTATTTACCGAGTCCGAAAAAGTATAAAATACAACTCGTTTCCATCGTTAAAGTCGCAAAAAACCTGCTGCTGCACATACCAAGCAAGCGTAAAATCCATTTTCGACATAACATATAAAAATATTCGATAAAAAATGACTTTTTACAACTCATTTCATGTCAAAAAGTTATAAATATGTCAAATTGGTAAAAATAAAATTACATTTACTATTTACCTTGGTAAAAAGCAACAGTGGTCCATTTGGAGTAAAAACTTCTGACAGTGATTGCGACAAATCCATTTGACCATTCCGCTTTTCGTCTGTCACAGGTAAGAGGCGCTCCCTTGCTCTTCATTTTCATCCAAATTTTAATAGTTTTACCCTGTAAATTAGTTTTCTAGAGCCATTTTTGAAAATTTAGGGCCGGGCTCATTGGCGCGGGTATCAGGCACGGACCCGCGCCAATGAGCTCTTTTATACAAAGGGCCCGCGCCACGTGGCGCGACTGTTCACGAAACAGCCGCGCCAGTGGCCGAACCTAAAAATACGCCTAAAAATTCGACATTTAGACAAAATTGCATGGAATTTGAGACTCATCAGAGACCTAACTAAGGGTTTATGACCATATGAATGCAGGTAATCAATCAAAATGGCAATTGAATGGAAAGAACGAGAACATGGAGAAGAGGATGAACAAGCCATGCAAAGTCAAGCTTGCATGAATGCACTTAGAAACTGTGGACTGAAAAAGTTCTTCCTCACACCGTGTTTACGAGCTCAGCCTGAGCTCCTCCAGTATTTAATCAGTATCTGGGATGAACGTGACCAGGTGTTCAGGTTACGAGACTAGGTATTAGAGCTGGAGGTTTCCGATGTTTATTTTATCATTGGATTGTCCCGCAGAGGTCCGATCCCGGTGTTGACTGGAAGCAGACCATCTGGGGAAAAGATGGAAGAAGTGATGGCACGAGTGTGCCAAGGAGCTCAAACGGGATCAGGTAGCAAGAAAGTGGATATCCACACTATCCCTGATCTGGCGTTGAGAGTGGTTCTCCATACCATCACGCGGGCTGCTGGGTCGCAGGAACCACACGAGGCCATAAGGGCCCAACTCCTGCTAGCTTTAGAATGCATGAGTCCACTGCTGTACGACTGGGCAATAGCAGTAACAATCAATATGAAAAGGCAGCTCATGAAATGAAAACAGGGTAAACTAAAACAGTTCGGTTATGGTTCCATCTTGGTATCGTTCATTCTGGAACGTTTACCAATCTTCCAGGGCCAAGGGGCCGCAGTAGCAGACCCGATACCACGAGAGCCAAGAATGGCTCGCTGGGCAGCATTGATGCCCAGATCTGGAGGTGGCCAACAGATGTCCTGGAGGCCAGAGTTCTTTAGGTGGTTACGGCACCAACTGATTTTCATGGAAGATTGGCCCTATGCAGGGACTGACTTTACCGGGGACCCAGACCTCCCACTACCAGAAGGAGATGACTGGGACGAGGAGTTGGGTAAGACCTCATGTTTTTTGATTTTATATTTATATGTTTTTTTTTGTTAATACACATTCGTCTTAACACATTTCACATATGCATGCAGATGTGGGACCTGAGAGACCAGCTGGGATGTCTCCTATCTCACGGAGGACACAACTCGCCCCTGATCCTCAGGGAGAGGGCACCGGAGGAGAGGAGCTGATCCAGAATCTCGAGGGCATTGCCCATGGGATCCCAGACTATGCTCGGCTGGCAGACGTACCGATGGCATACCAGCGCCACACGGTGGGAGTTCTGAGTCGGATCCACCGAATCCTGAGACGCTTAGTGCGTGCAGTCACGTGCTATCATGAGCACCATGCGGATTAGCTCTTAGGATTTATACCACACCTATTTTTTGAGAGACGTACCGTCTCCGGATGTACTTAAGACGACTATGTATATTTTGACTTTTATGTGACACACTCTATGTAAACATTTCGATATCTATATATATACATATCTATTTCTGGATGGATCTTTCTTTACATGTGATGATGATTTACAAATTGCGCAAATGTCTGTCTAATACCAAATTTGCTACTGCATCTGTTAGTGTATTCAAATGTCTGGGTATATGATGATATGTAATGTAGTCAAAATTCCTTTCCAGTAATCGAATACGCGGATACAGACGTAAGATGGACGGGTTCCTTATCGAATAGTGTTCGTTCAGTTGTAACACCACAAGTTGCGAATCTAGATACACGAGAAATTCACGGATACCAATGTTTACTGCCTCGGTCAATAATTCTAACACAACACTATATTCCGCGATGTTGTTCGTGGTACGTCCTAGACACACTCCTTGCAGGTCAATCAACTCACCAGCAGGATCATAGATTACCCAGGCTGCTGAAGACAGATTCCTGGTACTGCGGGAGGCACCATCCGCGAAACCAACGAATGGATGAAAAGACATCTGCACAACCAGGAAGACCCGATCAGCAGAAAGATGTTTACAAAGCACACCACACAATACATGCACACAAATGAAAATCACACACCTATGTACACACACCACACCAAGAAATCACTTCAGGCATAGTACTTTTTAAGGTACAGCCCATTTCTGGGCTGCGCCAGCGGAACTCCTTCATAATCTATAAGCTCGTAGGCCCCATTTTCCAAAACGCGCTTTACTATATAGGGCCCATGCCACATAGGCTGGAAATTACCGACTCCAAGCTTGTCATGTGCTTGATCGTACAGGAGGACGAGGTCTCCTTCGATAAAGGAACGGGGGGAAACAGATTGATCAAAATGAGTTTTGACCCTCTTCTTTTGTGCTTCAATGATCAAAGCAGCCAGACGACGGGTTTCATCTAACCGTTCCAGATATAGAAGACGTTCTTCCTCAGTAGAAGTATTAGGTAGAAGCTCCACAGCTAATTTCAACGAAGGAATCTCGCATTCAACCGGAAGAGTTGCTTCCAGACCATACACCAATTGAAATGGTGTGAACCCAGTTGCACTCTTTGCAGATGTTCGGTATGCCCAGAGAGCTGAGAATAGTTGGAGATGCCAATTGGATTTGTGAATACCAACTGTTCGCTGAAGCATAGTGACCAAAACCTTGTTCACTGCTTCAACCTGACCATTCGCTTGAGGGTAGTATGGTGTTGAGCTGTCGTGACGCAAGCCCAACGTTGAAGTCAGCTCCGCCATCATGTAGTCACGGAAATGAGTACCGTGATCAGTGACGATGGCTTGAGGAACCCCAAACCATGCGATAACGTGGTTGAATATAAATTGAGCAGCCGTTTTCCCGTCAGCAGCTAGTGTAGGCATCGCTTCGGCCCACTTAGTGAAGTAGTCGACGGCGACAATGATATACGCATGCCCCCCGGCCGAGTGAGGGTTACACGTCATAAAATCCACACCCCATTTCGCAAAAGGGCCGACGGTAATAACGGGATGCAATGGCAACGGCGGCGCGCGCATCTTGCGCTGAAAAATCTGGCATGGATGACATTTACGGACTGCAGTGATACAGTCCTTGAATATGGAAGGCCAGAAATAACCTGCTCGCAGAATCTTCTGGGCAGTAGCATACCCGGACATATGTCTGCCACAGGCGCCACTGTGGCAGTCATTTAAGACCTTCTCAGCCTCTTCCAAGGTTAGGCATCATCGGAGCACCGAATCTACTCCAACACGATATAAGGTATCTCCTACTATACGGTAGGGTTGGGACTGGTGCCGAATCCGACGGTGGGCAGCTTTATCCAACTCAGACCGAAATGTCGAGGTCTGAAGATACACTATTATGTCACCGTACCAAGGATCACGAGTACTGATGAGGAAAAGCGTTTCGTCCGGTATATGGTCTTCAGAGTGTGAGGGAACAGAGTCTGTAGGGAGAGAGCATATCAAATCCGCGAAGACCAGTGATTTAGTTGACTTAGCAGTGGTAAAATCCAAGTCAAACTCCTGCAGGATCACAATCCATTTGGAATACTTGCCCCCCAGTAATTGTCTAGAAAGAATATACGTCATAGGGTTACAGTCTGAAACCACTGTTATCGTGCGCAAAAGGATGTAATGGCGAAAGCGTTGTACAACGTGTACTGCTGCTAAAGCCAATTTCTCGACATGTGCATAACACGTTTATGGGTTGAGAAGGTTCCGAGACAGGTAATAAACAACATGTTCATCACCGTGATCGTCATCCTGCACCAAGACCATGGCTATGGTGCTAAATGCGGCGGCTAGATATAAAGTGAAGTCGCGGTGGTAGTCCGGAGGACGAAGCAACGGAGCATTGACTAGCAACGTCTTAAGCTTCTCAAAGGATTCCTGAGCAACGTTAAAGGGAACGTTCTGCTTTAACAAACGAGTGAATCCTTTGGCCACCTCGGCATAATTCGGGATAAAACGCCGAAGAAAATTCGCTTTCCCTTGCAGACTCTGTAACTGATACAGGGAGGAGGGTGATGGGAGATTTATGATGGCCTCAACCTTTAAAGGGTCAAGGCAAATTCCGTCTTTCGAGACGATGAATCCTAAAAGACGGCCATAATCAACGCAGAAGACGCATTTATGAGGATTGAGCCTGATATTGTAGCGTCTGCAATGAAGAAAGATCTGGCGGAGATGCTCAGGATGGTCCTCTCGCTTACCCGAATGGGCTGGCAAGTCGTCCAGATAAGGCTGAACGATATGACGAATGTCATGAAAAGCGTAGGACATCGCACGCTGAAACGTGGCGCCAGCGTTCTTTAAGCCGAACGGGAGTTTTTTGTACGCGAAAGTGCCCCACGGACAGATGAATGTGGTCTTATGTTGATCCTCAGGTGCGATATTGATTTGGTTATAACCTGAGAAACCGTCCATTAAGGAATAGATCTCACTCTCGGCACATTCGTCGATGATCTGGTCGATAAACGGAGTGGGATAATTATCCTTTGGACAGGCGCGATTGATATCGCGATAATCCACACAGACTCGAATTGTACCCTACTTTTTATCGACGGGGACAATGTTGGACACCCATTCTGTAAGGGGGATGGGATAAATAAAACCCGCGTTCAGAAGTTTTTCAACTTCTGCCTTGATAGCGGCGGCTTTCCGAGGATGCATGGGACGTAAGCGCTGGCGCACGTGTTTCGCACCTAGATAGGTTGGAATCTCGTGCACTACAATACTAGGGTCAATCCCCAGCATTTCCTCGTAAGACCATGCGAAAAAATCTCTGAATTCTTTGAAAAGCTCGGTATAGACTTGAATCTCATCGGGAGAACAAGTCACACCCACATGAATATTCTCAACAATCCCCGGTTTAACGGAGATGTTGATTGGAACAGTTTGAGTAATGTTACTCAGATTACCCTCTGAAAAAACCTCATGCGTCAAGATCGGTGTTTGAAGAGGAGGGGAAGGAACCTGAGTAGCATAACGCTCCAGACAGTCAGTCATTGCCCCCAAGCTAGGCATAAACGAGGAGCGATGATGTCCATCGCCCCAAGGCAGCTCCTCAAGAGACATAGTTTCAATGATAGCCTCATCGGAAAGAAAAGTCTCTCTGAGAGGATCAGGCGAATCAGCCTGACCAAGCTAGGGGGATTGGGAGTAGACGTCGAGAGCCATGCTCAAAGGAGCATGCTAAGGAGGCGGAGGATCCAATGCCGCAAAAATCTCACAGTAGCTGATCTCTACTGGCATTAAAGGCATGGATTCTCCAAACTCATATACCTGCTCAGGTGTAGGAATAAGCCAGGGGTCATCAGACCTGGACAACATGTTGACTTGAGCGGTATGCGGTGGCGGTGTAGGAAATATACCCATGAGGACTGGGTCTTTGAAGAGACCAGGTCCTACACTATCTGGGGGGTTCGGAATTTGATCCACGTATGGCACGTTGTTCTCAGATTTAGAGGTGAAAAATGACAACTGATCCACTGTGACAATCTTGCCCTCGTGAGGGAATTTAATGAATCGAAAGACGGTGGACGGCACGCAGAGCATGGCATGGGTCCAGCTGCGGCCAAGAAGTATATTGTAGTTGAGTTTAGCGTCAACCACTTCCACTTCTACGTTGACAGTTTTCGCCTGTAATGTGATCGCGAGACTCTCGAGAACGCCCAGGGGTTTAGATTCCCGACCATCAAATGCCTCAAGGGCATTGGGGGACGACGACAAGGCTGGAGAGCCGATGGCCTTCTAGCAAGCGGAGGACATAACGCAGGTAGATGCACCCTCATCTACGACGGCCCTATGAATGTTCAGAATGTTAATCCCAACTTGAATGACCAAAGCAATTTGATGTGGAAGCCGGGGAGTAAAATTCTCCAGATCGAAGGTGAGAAGGCTCGAGTCGGCGGGATCGATGCCCCCGATTGCAGACAGTAATGCCTTCCGTTGTGAAGGACAACTTTGAAGAACTTCAAGTGCGGACATAGCACATGGCGCCTGTGCCAGATCCTCAACAATACTGTAATGTTGAGCGGCACGAGCGTTTGGATTATAAGAAGATCTTCGAAGGACACCCTTCGGAGGTGGCTTCACAACGGGTTCCAGAGAAGGCTTCTCGATTTCCAATGGACCGGAGACATGTGGGGGAGGCGGCCCATCCGCAACTGCCTTCCCGGGTGCCTGCCGCGGTTCATTGTAATCCTTCGACCGTGTAGCGACAGAGATAGGTGCAACACTCTTCACCATGAAAACCTGAGACCCAAACGGTGCAGATGGTGATGCTTGTTCGACCATCTGGGTCTGCTGAGATGGAAATGGCTCTTTTAAAACAGCCGGAGTCCCTTTAGGGCCTTTAAGAAGTTGACTAACCTCGGATCGTCGTGGAAAATCCTTAGTATAATGGTCCTCTTCACAGATGAGGCAAGGGTACTTCGGTTTACGCTGGGAGCCATCCTCAGTACGAGACTTAGATTCTGGTTTCGGGGCATCAGATTTTGACTTGCCTTTGCCCTTTTTCTTCCCCTTGGAGGATTTGTCCGCAGGATTGGCCTGAACGGCATTCACCTCCGCGGTTTTACCAGAATCAGATGAGGCGGGATTGGCAGAGGTATTGTTGGAAGAATTAGCCTTCTGCTTCCCATTCGAAGACTTCTTCGAATTTTGAGAGACAGAACCAATGACACCATCCACCGCAGGGGTGGGCGGGGCCTTAGTGGTTCCGGGCCGTGGAGCATCAGTTAAGATGTCATAAAGCGTGCCAGACTGTGAATAGACAAGATCCAGGTACTGGGCACGTGCGATGGCTTGCTCCTCAGTCACGCACGCTCCCATCGCGATATCCTGAGCGATTTTATTCACAAAGGAGGTGGTGAACCAGTGAGTCAATATCTGATCAGGTATGTGAAACTTGATCAGTCGACGACGACGCCGCCACTCATGGATGTGATTTGAGATGTGAGTGGCTTTATCCTGCTTCAGGGAAGTCAGGAGGTACGTCCCGGCTTCATACCGAACCGGTAACTGGAAATGCGTGAGGAAAGCCATGGCTAAAGAGTTGAAATCTTGAAAAATGCCACGGGATAACTCTATGTACCACTTAGCAGCAGCTCCAGTTAAAGTACGCTGGAAGAGGCGCAGGCGAATCGAATCGTCGACCCAAGAGTTAGACGAACACCAAAGGTGATACGTCATCACATGCGCCTGGGGGTCCTCCCCAGCTTTCCCCTCAAACTTGGGACAGTCACCTGGTATCTTGGTGGGAACCGGAGGCCAATACGGATTATGTAAAATCATATCATTGGTCAACTTTGAAACGTCCGGCAGCTCCAAGGTAGCCAGGAACGGCAATGGAGGGTTAACTGCCATGCCAGGCCCAGGATGAGGTCTGGTACCCATACTCCACGATGGTTGCGAATATCCTTGCCCCCACGGGTTCTGTCCTGCAGGATTCTGACCGTAGGGGGCATAGGTCGTATAACCAGACTGATTTGGATGCTGGTAACCATAGTGTGGGGCTTGATAACCTAGGTACGGACCCTGATTATGCGTTGGCCCTGTATAAGCAGCGTTTGGATTTGGCTGCTGAGTGTAGGTAGAACCGGGTGGAGGAGGATAATACTGAGAGCCTCTGGGGTGGTTATAATTCGGTTGAGACTGACCATGAGGATAATAACCACCCTGAGGATGAGTAGGCTGCTGAAAAGTGGAACCCTGCGGAGCCTGATACGTAGGGCGCAGCTGTTGATTTGGCTGCGGCATTGAATGAACCGGCTGCTGTGCAGGGTTGATGGAATGAGCGGGCTGCCCTGAATGAACAGGTTGACCGGCGGGAAGGCGACACAGGTGAACGGAATTTGACAGGGTGCAAGGGTTGGCTTTGAATGAACGGTGGCCGGATGAACGAGCGAGCGCCCGATTGCGCGGTTGACACAGTTGTAAGTGAGCCCCGAGTTGTCTTGGATGGACGGTTGGCACAGGCGGAACACGGGTTGTACGGATGAACGGTTCGCTGGTGGTGAATAGGGCAGTGTTCTTTGAAGCCGGTTTGACAGCAGGCGAGAACCATAGGATGGTCCTGGCTGATATGCAACGTTAGAAACAACGGGATACTGTGGTTGCATCGGTAAAGAAGGCTGGATTTGCCCCCCAGGACCATAGACCGGTCCCGGTTGGTACCCCGACTGAGGTTGGATAGGTTGACCGGAAGGGCTGTAATACTGTCCTTGCGGACTGTACGATGGCCCTTGCTGGCCCGCAGGGTAGCCCTGAATGGGTTGCCCCTGTGGATCATAGAGATATCCAGGTGGGCCCGCAGGTTGGCCTTGGAAAGGTTGCCCCTGCGGGTTATAAGCCTGGTTGTACGGTAAACCTTGAGCATAAAGATGAGCCTCAGGAGCGGGTAGACGGAAAATCTCCCCGTGCTCGTCAAACTGACCTGGGAAAGCAAACACAGGAGTACCATCCTGTGCATAGTGCGAAAAGTAAGGTCGGTAGGGTTCCTGGGCGGACGGCCTAGCCTCGGCGTTTGGCTGTTGCAAAGACAACCGATACTCCTCCGGAGAGATGTTCTCCGGTATAGCAGTAGCTAGATAAACATCTTTAGGAGTTGGCCCAGCCCTGGTAGCCGATGCTGAGACAACAGGAGAAGAGGCGGCCACACAGACAGTGGGCCGGATGGGAACAGATGTGACAGGCGTCTGAGGAGACACCCCTGGTGTAGTAGCAGCCGGCCTCGAAGCAGGAGATGAAATTCCCATAGAGGCTGCAGCTGAAATGATCTGACCCAGAGATCTGCATCCCTGTGGTAAAGAAGGACTGGCTGTTGACATGTTAGCCAGCTCAGAGTTTTCTCCCTCAAACAATCTATGCGGGAAGAGCTGATATACTTCACCGGACGTCGGGATTTCCTCACCAGAATCACTCATGGTTGATCCTGCCGTTAAATCACGCAAAAGACGGCGAGGACTAGGAGGAAATACAGCAGCAACAAAGGGCGAACCCAAGGTAAGAGAAAGGAAATCAGCTCCTAATCTCAATTCAGACACAGGGTCCGAAAAGGGCCAATTGAACTCAACTGGTCCTCCAAAGGGTTGCTCGGCGAGAACCGGTCCCCCGTCGGGAAACTCGGAAACAACAGGCTGTTGTGGTTCAACAGAAGACTGAGAAGCTTCTGAAGAATCGTCCGTGTAAGGACTACCAGTAGACGAAACCGAAGGTTCCGCCACTGTGGCAAAAGATCAGAGAAAAAGAGCAAACACACACATGGGCTGAAAACGAGTTAAGACACACGATCAAATGGTCAACAAGCAATGTCTAAGCGGGCGTGTAATCGTGGGTGATTAATTTTACCGCATTGAAAAGTAAGAAACTCTATCGTTTCATATTTTAAGAGTCGAGAAACAATAGAAAGATGACTCTATCTCTTTCAGAGTTGACACAAGCGTGAAAGGACAAGCGCTTGACGGTCTTTTCAAGTTTAGGGAGTCAGAAAAGACCAAATGACTACTCAGGAAAAAACTAGGCACAAAGGGTGTACCAAATATCCGTGAACTGCAATATACACCTTGGTTTCAAAAATGAAACAGAAATCGACCAAGGACTTTCCGTACGTGCGGGTAGTCTCCCCGAATGTTGTGTTCGGTGTATCACGGGTATAGGGCGGCAGACTCGGCTTCCTGTGGATAAAGGATTGAAAACCTAGAGGGGTCTCCCTTTATATACGCGACGGTACGGGGAGCACAAGTTCGTACTAGCGCTGTCTAAAGCCAAAAGGCGAGCGACAGCTGCTAGGTTTAAAGACGCCGGAACACGTCTCTAGCCTAGACCTCTAAAAATGTTTCGTTAAATTTCAATGCTGCCTTAGGTTAATTGAATAGATTTTAAAGTTGATCTTCGATTAAGTTTCAATTTTCAGGCCCTATCGTATGTAGTGTCTTAAAAGACTCCTAAATGCAAAGCTACATGCCACAGTCCAACATTCTGTTCGATGAAAACTAGTTAGAGAAGAGTTGAGAGCTTTTACACAAACGAAATGATCGGAAGACAAACAATGAGATCTCTAATGCAACTAATGAAATTGAAAACTTTTCGTTTAGATCACTAATCACTAGCAAAACCGAAAAGATTACAATTTGCACTAATTCAACAAAAAGCACAAGAGATTTTTTTTTGCAATTTTCAATGTTTGATGGCTAATATGCACTAAACAAACTTGAAAACAAACGGAACAACTTGAGAAACGATATTCGAGAGAGCAAAACAAACAAATTTCACTCAACAACACAAGCAATCAGATCCCAAATCGACCAAAGTCTCTCAAACATTGAAAATTGCAAAAACAAATCTCTTGTGCTTTTTGTTGAATTAGTGCAAAACCTGCGTAGAAAATACAACTGATATCTCAAGTACATGATGTATATGTGGTATGGGCGCAGCCATCCGAAACAGAGTACACTATAATCCGGATCCAGGGTATGGGCACAGCCATCCAGCGAGGATCAAATAAATAGACTCAGGTATGGTCGCAACCATCCAAGCAATGAGTCATATACATAATGATAATAATCCATAATCGCAGCCTGGATTACAACAGACACAATCCAGGGTCTTGCGCTCCATCTCAACCCAAACAAAGTACAAATTCGAGCATGTGAATATGTGAGCTGAAGTCGAACATGCAGGAACATCGTCTGATTACCAGCCAATGATGAAAGTTGTTAACAGACGCGAGAGGAACCACCAATAATGACAATGGCCCTCAAGGTACTACAGGTACAATCTACGGCATGTGAATCAATGAGTTGGCATCGAACACCCGCAAAATCACTTGATCGGAGGCCAATGATGAAAACCTCACGTCGAATGCGACGAACCTGCCATTGAGGCATGTAGGCTCCAAGGTACCATAAAGGAAACAAACGGAACAACTTGAGAAATGATATTCGAGAGAGAAAAACAAACAAATTTCACTCAAAAACACAAGCAATCAGATCCCAAATCGACCAAAGTCTCTCAAACATTGAAAATTGCAAAAAAAAATCTCTTGTGCTTTTTTTTGAATTAGTGCAAAACCTGCGTAGAAAATACAACTGATATCTCAAGTACATGATGTATATGTGGTATGGCCGCAGCCATCCAAAACAAAGTACACTATAATCTGGATCCAGGGTATGGGCGCAGCCATCCAGCGAGGATCAAATAAATAGACTCAGGTATGGTCGCAGCCATCCAAGCAATGAGTCATATACATAATGATAATAATCCACAATCGCATCCTGGATTACAACAGACACAAGCAATGAGTCGAACACCCGAGTGATTCTGCAGGTGTTCGACGCCAACTCATTGATTCGCACGCCGTAGATTGTACCTGTAGTACCTTGAGGGCCATTGTCATTATTGGTGGTTCCTCTCGCGTCTGTTAACAGCTTTCATCATTGGCTAATATCGAACGATATTCTACATGTTCGACTACTTCAACTCACACTATTCACAGGCTCCAGGTACTTTGGGTCGAATGGAGCGCAAGATTACTAGTTGTGTCTGTTGTAATCCGGCTGCGATTGTGGATTATTATCATTATGTATATGACTCATTGCTTGGATGGCTGCGACCATACCTGAGTCTATTTATTTGATCCTCGCTGGATGGCTGCGCCCATACCCTGGATCCGGATTATAGTGTACTCTGTTTCGGATGGCTGGGCCCATACCACATATACATCATGTACTTGAGATATCAGTTGTATTTTCTACGCAGGTTTTGCACTAATTCAACAAAAAGCACAAGAGATTTTTTTTGCAATTTTCAATGTTTGATGGCTAATATGCACTAAACAAACTTGAAAACAAACGAAACAACTTGAGAAATGATATTCAAGAGAGAAAAACAAACAAATTTAACTCAACAACACAAGCAATCAGATCCCAAATCGACCAAAGTCTCTCAAAACCAAGAAAAGACTCAAAAGGCTTTAATGGGTTGTGTGATCTAGGCCCAATGCAAGACCAAACGAAATTCGAATGAAGGAATGAAAAATCACCCAAAAATCGCAACAAAACAATGAACAACTACTAAGAGGATGTGGAGAATCAATCAGAAAGTCGACCAGACAAACAAAACACCAAAACTCCCAAGGAGGGCTCGATACACTAGGCCACTAGATGCCCTAGGGCTCAAAACGTGAAATCGGTGGATAAAAGTAAACAACCAAAGGACAGAGGTGAATTCCCAGTCAAACAGGACTCCAACACACTCAGGCAGTCAGAAAATCAAGAAGAAAAACACTGACCAAACTCAGAGAGCTTAAAAATGAAGAAACTCAAAAACCTTACAGGAGTGGCGCGACTGTAAGGCTGAAACTAGCGCCAGAAAGCAATTGGCGCGGACTAAACAAAAGCAACATGCGCCAATTGGCGCGACTGTCGAGCTAAAAAGCGCGCCAGTCGAGTTTCTCAGCCAAAAAAGAAAAAGAACTACTCCAGAAGCAGATCAATGCATACTAAGCAAACCAAGAAGTAAACAACAGCAAAAGAACCCAACCCAGAAGGCTCATCAAGCAAGGAAAAACATAAAATAATCAAAACGAGACAATGAAATCTAGACGATCCCCAGCGGAGTCGCCAAATTTTTGAGGAGGTAAATCCCCTCTGCGGACAGAGGCGATCCCTACTAGCCCAGCAGGGGTCTAGCAACAATCAGAAATGTTACGACGCAAGTTCCTAGTTACGAATGAAAATACTAGAGATAGAAGCCTACCTGGATTCCAATGCTACGATCTGAAGAAGAGAGCGTTCCCGTTCCTCAGCCTCGGCAGATCACGATCCTCCAACGATTTCCGCGGATGGACACCTGCACATGCAAGAAACAAACAGATACAAGCATAAAATCCGGCATACGTAACTCAATATCAGTCAGAAAGGATATTACTCATATTAACATCATTGAAAACAGAGTGGAACCATAATCGTAATCATTCATTAAATAACGATCGAAAGATATTACAACCAAAGTTCTGACGTCGTGGTCTCCTTCGGATGGGTCTCCAGTCGTTCACGTCTCGCAAAGCTCGCCAGGGAAAGGGCAAACCTCTCCTGAGTCTCTCGACGATAGTCTCCTTACTTGAGTCGGCCTTAAGGGAAGAAAGAGGGCTCTTACAGCACAAAGGCCCTTGGGAATTTGGAGATTCAAAGCTTAGGCACTTCAAGACTAGCTTGCCATGGAATTGATCAGGCTTTTATAGATGGGGAAGGAGGGAGTTGGGATCCCTATTATTGTGGGATTGGCCCTATCAACAAGGAAGGTTCCATGGGAGGTGGAAAAACCACTTCCCTTCCATAGAACTCCCGCAGCCAAACCTCCCAACTCAAGATAGGCAATGGTTTCTGAGTTTGTTGAAACTCAACTTCCACCATATTTATTTAAAAAACACTCCTTAAATTGGCTGGCGCGACTACTGCTCTGGGACAGAGCGCCAGTTGGCGCGGCCTCTTTGCAGGATTTTCCCCATTGGCGCGAGTGCTGAACTGTCTGCCCGCGCCAATGCAAAAAGGGATGTTTTTCATGATTTTTGCAAGGAGATGTCTTTAGGGCAAATGAAGCTCATGCTTAGAGGAATGCATTGATGATGTTTTCAAGGCATGACAATGTTCACATGTCACAAAATGGGTCCTCCATTGTGCGGGACGGGGAATGGTAGGGACGGTGACAAATTACTGTGTAACATCTATTTTTATACATTTCATGATACTAATTTGGCTTTAAGCCAACTAATCAATTACAAAATAAGATGAAGAAGTGAATCCAAACTATTTTCCATCAATAGGAGACTCGTACAACCATTTTCCCATTAAGAAAAAGTAGATATGATATGAATTTTCCATTTTTTGGAAAATCTGGGCAAGATCCTAGAATTATGGAAAACAATCTTTTTTTTAATAAAACGACTTCAAAGATCTACGTGTAATTTTTAGACTAATACAAATCTTGGGAAATAGTTTGGGTTCTAGATAATTTCTTATACTAGTAAAAAAACATTTTCTTAGATTTTCGAGATTGGCCTCTTACTGCACGAAAATCAAGGTCAAACTTGGAGGTTTGAAAACTTAGCAAATTTTGAGAATATTTGTTAATTTTCTTTTAGAGACCAACACGAGTGACCTAGGTGCAATAAAACTCATGTGAAGGTGTTATAACATAATTTTCGACCATAAATTCTTTGGCTTTCCGCACAAGCTTGCCGAGATGTCGAAGCCTCAAATTGATGCAAGAATGCTACTGTAGGAGTGTTGGTGCAGCAACATAACTTGGTACAATTAATTGTTGATTCATATGTATATTTGATTGTTATTTCATGTGCCTTCCCGAAACAACAAAATTACCATCATCAATAATCATTTTGATGCAAATCTTATTGAAAGAAAGGAAATATGTTAAATAATGAACAATTACCTTATCATGCTCCAAGTTTGAGATACTAGCCCAACACTTGCTAATAAAAATGAAAACCATGAGTAAGCATAGGGTGAAAATATGAATAAAACATGATAATTCTAGCGGCTGACATCTCCCCATCCTGATCATCTTTCATCTCCTCATGCAAGAAAAAACTTTGGCAGAGACAAAATTTAATTAGAGTCATGTTGAATTGTGTTAAACTATAGTGCTAATTGAGTAAAAGAATGTAGGTAAGTCCCATATGATGTCGACTCCCTTCACATCAATAAGATAAGAAATTCCTCTGACATTGCAATAACGGAATGATTGAAGCTAATCTTGCCATACCATAACTACACATAATCTTCTCCTAAAAGAAAACTAATACCATAGTTAGTTCCTTTAGGTGTGAAAATGCAAATTATTTTTCGCAAAAGAATGCTAAAACAATCAATATCGTGTGATTGCACCTTCTTTTTCTCTAGAAATGTAATAACAAATCTATATTTTTCCATGCATGGAACTGTATACATTTCTCTAGATAATCGTAATATAATAAAGCAGACGATTACTTGGTTTCATCTCGAAGAATCTAATTCAATAATGCATATAAGAATATGTTTTTCTCTTCTATCGTTTTTGAAGAGTTATAACACAATAATTGCGTCCTTGCATACAAATATATATATTTATTTTCCAAGGAATCTAACACACTAATTTTTCTTTCAAAAAGTTAGCTAACTCACTAGCTATTATGCATGCAATACAATATGTTTTCTTATCATTTCACACATAAGGAAAATTTGTAATATTTCCTCAAGAAATAACATGAGTATCAAATTATTCTCAAATAACACAACCAATTGTCTTTGATGCAAAGTTTTTATGTGAACTACTTCTCACAAAAGTTATTTATCTCCTTTTTCATGACTCAAGCTCTCCATAAATGTAAAATCACATATTCAATTATAGTAGATCAAATATACTAGATATTATTCATGTGCACCTTAGCACATATTCTCTTCAAGAGTCCAATATTTCCCTTTAAAACTTTTAATGCATATGCATCATGATAACATATTTGGTAATCTTTTAAATGAAATAACTAATTCATTTTCAAGGATTACCAACATAATTGTTCTATTTTTTTGCATGCGAACATATTTATTTTCAAGAAATTATTTATTTTCAATAAATATCAACATAATCATTCTATTTGTTGTTGTATGCAATTAATTTATTTCTTTCAATAACATTAATACAATAGTTATCTTTATATGTACGTAAACTAGCAATTCTTATCCGGCAGAAAAAAAAAATGGAAGCACTCTATTTTCATGTTTTAGTCATTAGCTTTGGATGTGAGTTATTAACAAAAGGAAATGAATTTTTTGAAACCAAAAGACGTTTTTTTTTAAAAATGGCTAATTAAAAAAACCCTCTCTCAGGTTTTACACAGGTGTTAAGGTTTAGAATATTCTGTTGAACACCTAATCCTCTATGGGTAAGTGTGGAAGACAAAGAGCCACAAAGGAGTCCAAGTGACCTTAGAAGATGAATCCAAGAGTCACACCATTGTATTATAATGTACATCTATGTGTAATAAATATACAACGAATGCCTATCTTTCTATGTGTGTGTTTACTTTCCTCATACACCATGTCTATGTTTAACATGCTATTAGAGCTGATACGTTCATAACCAAATCAACCTTGTGTGAGCCATTTGTTTTTGTGGCCTGTGTAAATCTGCAAAAATTCTGATCATTTTTGCAGCATTCAGACATTTTTTACAGCAGTGTTTTTTGCAACATTCAAAAATATTTTGCAGCATTTAGAAATTAGTTTTGTGAAGAGCAGTGTTGTGCATCTTAAACTCTGCAGGTTTTCTCACTGCTCCTTCCAATTCTGCAATTTTTCTGCAATTTCTACCTACTTTTATTTCTACACATTACTGTGCAAGCTCTGAATTTTAGAAAAGATTGAATTGGAGAGCTGCTGGAAAAATATCATCTGCTACTATTTAAAGTGGGTCTCTACTGAAAATTCCGCTGCTAATTTCTATTAATATTCTGAAAATTTCTGCAAATTTCTGGCGAAACAATTTCAACAAATTGTCCTGCATCTTCTACAAATTCTATTGTTTCTCTAGTTCTCTGTTATATATTTGTGAAATTTTCTGCAAATTCTACAATTTCCCTTACCCTCTGCATTTCTCTGCTGTATATTTTACTGTTTTATACCAAATAAAATAAAATAAAATAAAATAAAATAAAGTTTCTGAACAACTCAGGCCTCACGGCCCCTCTCTCCACACTCGGCCTTCGGCCTTCCCCACATCACAGCATTATCCCTCCCCAACCTACCCCCTCTCCCATCCCACGGCCTCCACAGCCGGGCCTATCGGCCCTTCCCACAGCCCTGCACTCACCCCTCTCGACCTCTCTCCGCCCCCCTCTTCCGACCCCCCCCCTCACAGCCATCCCTCCTCACTCCCTCACGCGCCGCCTCACCTTAACCCTCCCCCGTAAAATTCTCCCCACCCTTCTACGCTACCCTCTCCCCCCTGCACATACCCCCCTTCCCACCTCTCCCAATGCTCCCACCTCACTCCCCAACCCACTACCCCTCCCCTCCGCCCTCGACCTAACCCCTCTCTGCCCTGCACTTACCCCCGTCGCCCACCTCACCACCCTCCTCTCTACCCTTGACCCTACCCCCCTCTCTACCCTTCCCCCTCGCTACCCAATCCACCTGCTCCCACCTTCGACCCTCAACCACCCCCCTCGGTCGTCCCCCCGATCGCTGCACTCGCTCCCCCCTCACTGTATTACACCCTCCCCTCCCCCAACCTTTCTCCCCTCCCCTCACTACAATAACCTCCACACTCAGCCTTCCCTCCCTCATTCTGCATTCTTTTTTCAAATTAATTCCCTCCCCTTTTTAAATTAATTCCCTCCAATTTTTTTTTTAATTAATCCCCTCCCCTTTTTAATCTACAAATGATTTATTTTTAAATTTTTTTTACAGATTTTATTTCCCCTAGATTTCACCTCCCCTAGTTAAAACCTCCCCCAGTTAATACCTCCCCTAGTATTCGTCACCCCCAGTAAACATCTCCCCCAGATTTCACCTCCCCTAGATAATACCTCTGTTTTTTTTCCCTAAAAAAAAAAAAAAATAGCAGAGAGAGAGGAGATGGTAAATGGATAGATGGATTGTTTATATAGTAAAAAAGTGAATTTTTTGCTATATATTTCTCTATTATGAAAACGTGACCAAGATGTGTGGCATGAAAATGTGAAGGAAAATGTTGAAAATTGGTGGCATCATAAAACTTACTCATAGTTTTTGGAATTTTCCTTCCTCTTTATTGTGAAGTAATACAGCAACCTCAAGACCATATACTCGCCAATAGTGAAGCATCCAAACTTGTGAATATCTTTTTTTGGAATTAGAGTTGTTGGTCTAAAACATTTCTTTGAAGAAGAGAGAAATCATCTGCCTTAAAGGGTTATTGCACAGTGGTTTTTGCTACACATTTACAAAATATTTGTAGAATTGTACTAACATTGAGACTGGATATTGCTTCTTAGTTCATAGTTGCAATCAGTGTTTGAAGTATAACTTTGAGTTGTTGATAAATTGTTGAATACTTCTATGACGTGAGTCATTGTTGCTTGCTGGTCAGACAACCAAGTCTACACCTTGAGGTCCTCCGTAATTTGAGTAGCACAGTTTTTTCTTTGGGAATTCCATAATTGGAAGTTCATGAAAGAAAACGGTCTTTGAAGTCACTTGTATTCTTTTGAAAGTAAGTTGAATCAAATTGTAAATGGGTGCATTATCAGTTGAAGTCGACACCCTTTATTTCTTGAAGCCTGAGTTGTTGAGAAAAATGGCTAAAATAAATGATGCATTAGAGTTTTTGAATAACCTCATTCATTCCAGTGTTCGTGATATGGTAAAAATGAGCAAGAATTCTCTTTTTAATATTCAAACTTGCTTGCAAGATGCACAAGAAAAGATTGAGTTTTTGCAGTTGGAGTATCAGCTTCAGTAAGATGAACTTCAGAAAAAGAGTCATCATTCTGAACCTGTTTCTATTCAGAAAGTTGAGAAGGACTCTCATCAGAAGCAAGAATATAAAGTTGAAGTCGAATCACATTTAGTTCCTTGTACAAGAGAAGATTTACATGCAGATGCAGCATCTCAGTCTGCACTTCCCAAGCCCATTATCAGACCTTGGGAAGAGCTTGTCCAAAACAAGCACAGAACTAGTCTTGGATATGAAAAGGATGTGTCCTTTCATATTCTGGACTAATCCAAGGCCATCAAATTTCAAAGTGCTAGATTTCTTTATGACAGCTCACCTGCAGCTGTTCCAGATCCTGCTCCACTTCCACAACAACAACAACAGATTGTAAAATGCCAACACTATGATCAAGTTGGCCATATGAAATATCATTGTTTCGATCTTCATCCATGAAATAATTGTGGTCGGCACAGCTATTCTTCACACAGATGATTCAGAAACAACCCTCCTGCAAGAACAAAGATTCATCTTGGATGGATCGCTTCTTGACAATGGGCATCAACAGCCAAGAAGATTTTTAAGTCACATGTCAGAACATGTTCTCAAATATTAAGAAAACTTGCAATTAATTTTTCACCATCATCTCACCTTGTACATGATAGGGGGGGAAATGGTGGTCATCTACAAGCTTCGATGTCACATCAAGCGAGCCTGAGCCACAATCTCTCATTCCATATTCATAGTTGTAGCCAGAGACACAGCAGTTCAAGAGAGCCTAAGCCACAATTCGTCATTCTAGATTCAGAGTTGCAGCCAGAGACATGGATGCCCATGAGCATGCCTTTGGTTGATGGACAACCTTAAACCATCCTTGTGAGGTTGATATTCTTCCTCTTTCGGAGAACTTCCTCTAGCAAAATATTTTAGGTTCCTGCCAGTTTTGGTTGAGTTCCAAGAATTGCATCAAGCATTCCATTATTAGTGGTCATCCTTAAACCATCACAGGTTATATACTTCCCTTCTTTTAGGTTGAAGGTTTCCCTTTTTAAATATGAGGGACAATTCCTCTAGGAGAAGCCCTTAGCTTCTTGCCAGTTTTGGAAGAGTTCCAGGAACTTCAATAAGCATTGCGTTCCAGTGTTGGTGGTCATCCTTAAACCACCTCTTTATGACAACATTTTAGAGAGATGATTCAGCCTAAGTGTTGCCATGAATACTTTGCAGATTTGTATTACAACTCTCTTCTTGGACTCACACATATCCCTTCGGATTAAGGGGGGAATGTTGAACACCTAATCCTCTATGGGTAGGTTCTTGGAAGATGAATCCAAGAGTCACACCATTGTATTACAAATGTACATCTCTGTGTAATAAAGATACAATGAATGCCCGTCTTTCTATGTGTGTGTTTACTTTCCGCATACACCATGTGTGTATTTAACATATTCGAATGAATCTTTGAAGCACATTTTTCTAGATTTAAATATTAAATAATTTCCTATTTTGGTCATCAACTTTGGAAACGATTTTCAAACATATGGAAACACATTTTTGAAATAAACAACTGGTCTTTGTTTGGAACAAAATAATTAAAAAAAAATTGTTAGTGTTTACACAAGTATCACAGTTTGGAAGATTTGAATAAATCATTGAAACCTAATTTTCCAAATTTAATTATGAAATAATTTCCTTCTTTTTTCATCAATTTTGGAAACGGTCTTCGAGACATGAATTTTTTTTTTTCAAATCTGAAAGAGAATTTTTTTTTCTGGAACAGGTTCATTTACAAAAACCTCTTTCTCATTTCATACACATATATCATGTTTTAGGAGATACAAAGTCATATCTAAGCATTATTTTCCAATAACTCGTGCAATTCACATAGTTATTTAGCCATGAAAAACCCTTAACAATTCAAAGCACATGAAGTCTTATAAGAATTCAATGAACTAAATAGTTATTCCTCTATGCACTAAATTCCATAGAGGATTTCTCAAGAAATAATCTTGATTCTTTATCATATGAAATTTTCCAAGAAAATAAATTCAATTCTTATTTCATCATACACCATATGCAAACATAATAATTTTCAAAGAAAATAGTTACTTATCTTTTGATGCATGCTTGGAATCCCTTATTCATGTCTTTTGGCTCCATTTTCCATGTATTCTGTCATTCCTTCCTTTATTTTTCTTATAGCTTACAATAAATAGAATTAAGAAAATGGAATAGATCTTCTAAATCTTAAAATCATTCCATAAATCACCCATAAATCTCTCCATAAATATAACTTTCCCTAAATCACAAAATCACTCCATAAAGCTCTGATGCTTTAACTTTCGAGTTAGATTTGTTTTCTTCTTATGAGCAAAATTATCACGTATCAATAATTTTTCTAAAACTATCACTCATTATTTCTAAAACTCATAAATCATACCAACTTGAAAATATAATTAATTTGTATAGAAGAATATAAATTCTTCTAAACAAAAGAATTAAGAATTAATTCGTGTAACATTCTTCTAATTAATAATTACAAGAATATTCTTCATGTAATATATATATAAGAATTAATAATATTTAGTTATTCAACAACCTTCATTTTACGAGAGTTTTTACGGTAGTTTGTGCCAGGGATATTACATACTCCCCCCTTTAAAGATAACATCTTCCTCAATGTTCTTTTCTTATTTGAACATTAACCTTTACTTTTCATTACCAATTATTTAGGAAATGTCTATTAAGGTCTGCTAATCTTTTGCCTATGCATTTTTTTTTTAGATTTTTGGAAAACATACTTTTCTTTCTCTTTAAAGCATGAATTTCTCTCCTTCTGTGCTTTTTTTAACCCCACTTAGTATTTATCTCCAACTAAGTGATTAGCATAATCTTTCTCTCCCGTTATGTCAATATTTTCTTGTTTATTATTTTCTCCTAGGGATTTTTTGGAGAATTTTAGGGAAGGTCCATCTTGGACTTAACCATCAATAACTTTTCATAAGCTAACAAGAATTATTCTAAAAATATAGATTTATTTTCTGAATATCCCAACCAATCTATTCATTACCTCAATAATAAAATAAAATATTACATCATTGCATCAGCCCCATCATGGTTTCTAGAGCCATTGAATCCAATAATAATTCAGTGTCTAAAAATAGCAAATTTCTAATAATCCATTGTAATTTACACAATTGTCCATTTGCATATTATCATTGAAGCTAAGGAATATTTATGTACACCACACATCTATACTTGACCCTCAACATGGGTCCCACAATTTTTCAAAGTACATTGACAAAAATTCATCACATGTAATATAGGAGGTATACATTCAAATTTTCCACATAATAACAATCATGCAACTTCGGAAAATAATAAAAAATAAAAAAAAACCTTATCATATCTTGCATACCATAGCATTATATTTTTTGTAAGGTCCCGCCTTACTAACCATAAATATTATAGACAAATAATAGTCCCATTTAGGACACAAAATGTGATTTTTTTTCTTTATAATTAGCCTGCCACCATGTAAGCGAAAACCATTAGTTATTTTTGGAAAAATAATTTGCAATCATGTAATCTATAACCACTGTAGAATTTTATCAAATAGTTTGCAAGCATGCAATCTACAACCAATGAGGCATTCTAACAAACTGTTTGCAAGAATGCAATATACATCGAATGGGGAATTTTAAAAGTAGTTTGCAAGAATGCAATCTACAATCAATGGGACATTCTAACAAACAATTTGCAAGCATGCGATCTACCACCATTGAGGAATTTTAACAATTGAGCAGTGGACATGAAATAAATTACCATAAATATGTTTAAAATATCAAAGAGATAGAAAAACTAGAATTTTAAAAATAACATGAGTCATATTAATATCATCAATGGTAAAATTTCTGCAAAACAACCAAACCAACAATACCTACAGGAGCGTCAAATCAGAAAAGTCGACCAGATTATGGATCCAAGTTAGAATAGAACTTTATCTTGGAATCAATATGGGGAGTACATTACCTTAAGGTACAAATAGCCCTTTATGTTAATATGAATCACATAAAAAACTCCCACGGATGCAATTATTTAAAACAACAAAACTTTTCATCTCATTTACCACTTTTTTCAAACACATGGAATGAAAAATTTCATCTACAACTCTACATGAATATATATAGCCCATAATTATGCTACTATGAGTTGTTTATTAGCTTAAAATTCACTATATGAGTTCCACTTGACTCATTGCTTATTTTTAACAACAAAAGAGGTTCTTTCATTTTTTTTTACAATATTACATTGTCCTCTTCAGTGTGAAGCCCAACTTCTAAATTATTTTTTTATCACACAACCCATACATACATTCATTCTTTATATGTAGTGCATTATAAGTTTATTCATGTTTTTCGTTTCTTTTTCTTATGCACCATAATCTTTGTTGCGTTGAGAGGCGCTCTAGAGCCCAGTGTAGGGTAGATGTGTAGATGTAATGTAAGAAAGTTTGTAAACTTTTGTAATGTTGGCTCAATATATAGGGTAAATGTATAGATTTAATGTAAGAAAATTTGTAAACATTTTTTAATGTCAGCTTAATTGTAATCAATATATTTGTAATAATTATCCCTACCTTTTAACCCAAGTTTATATTTACGAACACTAAAAAAGGCATGGTTAATAAATAAAAATATAAATAGACCAGAGGTATGGTAAATAAATAAAACTTGTTTTTATACTTGTACTCTAGAGGTATCGTAAATAAATAAACCCCATTTTTATATTTACTCCATATTCTCCTTATATATTTAAGAAAACTCAAAAAAGAAGTTTTATTTAGGGGAAGCCTATCGGCCAAATACCATGGAAGAAATTATTATTAATACCATGGGCCAAATACTTTGGAACGAATAATTATTAATATTTTGTATTTATTCCATAATCAACTTTATATTTAAGGACACTAAAAAAGAATGTTTTATTTAGGTGAAACCTATGGGACAAATATAATGGGCCAAACTAATATGATTATCTAATATTCATATTAATGTGTAGATGTACTGTAAGAAAGTTTGTAAACCTTTTTAATGTGGGATCAATATATTTGTAATGGATATATTTACAATAATAATAACAAAATATAAGTATATCTCTCAATATAAATCGTCGAAACATCTGAACATTATATTCTATCATTGGTGTGTGATGGGAGCGAGAGATAGAGGGAGGTGGG
The DNA here is from genome assembly GCA_034641835.2 of Pinus albicaulis. Classification (NCBI taxonomy): domain Eukaryota; kingdom Viridiplantae; phylum Streptophyta; class Pinopsida; order Pinales; family Pinaceae; genus Pinus; species Pinus albicaulis. The sequence goes on along the minus strand of CM076573.1, from coordinate 661,753,363 downwards.
TGAGAAAGTGAGAGAGAGGAAAGAGAGAGGGGAAGATAGATGGAGTTGGAAGGGGAATAAAGACAGAGAGAGAAAGATGGAGAGGGAGAGTGAGTGACAAGGGAGAAGGGGAGGAGAGAGAGAGAAGAGGAAGAGAGCGAGGGAGAGGAAGAGGGAGGGAGAGAGAGATAAATAGATATGGAGAGAGAGTGTGTATGTTTTTGGGGTGATAAGGGGAGACAATGGGAGATAGAGATATAGATGGAGGGAGGAGAGAGGGAAGAAGAGAGAGGAAGAGAGAGGGAGGGAGGAAGAGATAGATATGGAGAGAGAGGAGGAACAAAGACATAGAGAGAGAAGAAGTGGGAGGGAGAGATAGTGGGATAGGAAGAGGGCAGGAGAGAGAGGGAGAGGAATAGGGAGGGAGGGAGAGAGAGATAAATATATAGATAGATATGGAGAGATAGTGTGTATGTTTGGTGGCTGAGAGAGAAAGAGAGAGAGAGAGAGAAGGGGAAGAGATATAGAGGGACATGAAGAAGGAGAGATAGATAGATAGATATGGAGAGATAATGTATACATGATTTTTTCCACTAGATGCATTGATTTCAGTGTAGATGTTTATTTTTTATTTTATGAAACTACATGTATGATGTAGATTAATTTCAAAGTAATTAGTTTAATAATGCGCATTGATTTCGGTGTAAGAACATCTATGCCCCCTCCATCTATACACATATCTCCCATTGTCTCTCCTTCTTTATCTCTCCATCTCACCCCCAAACATACACACACTCTATCTCTGTATATATCTATCTATCTCCCTGTCTCTCCCTCCATTTTCTACTCCCCCTCTCCCTATTTGATTTATTGCAATATATGCATTGAATTTAGTGTAGATTTTTATTTCTAATCCTATTTGATGATTTGCATAAGATGCATTGAGTGTAGAAGTTTATTTCTAATCCTATTTGATTTTTTGCACTAGATGCATTGATTTCAGTGTAAGCACATCTCTGGCCCCTCCATCTCTATCTCTATTTCCCATTGTCTCTCCTTTTTATCTCTCTATCTCACCCCCCAAACATAAACACTCTCTCTCTATAACACTTCTCTCTCTCTCTCTCTCTCTCTCTCTCTCTATATATATATATATATATATATATATATATATATATATCTTCCTCTCACCCTGTCTTTGCATCTCTCTTCTCCCCTCTATACCCCCCTCCATATATATCTCTATCTCACCCCCAAAACATACACACACTCATAGTGTGAGCACATAAATATTATTCATGACATGAATTGACTTATGTGTTGCAATAATTCAACCATAAATACAAAACTTGAATTTTCATCCTAAATAAAATTTTCACTTACCGGAAATGTCTTCTTCTTGAAACTATAAACCATTTGTAATGGGATACGTCCTTATTATTGTCATTTTCCATCATGCAACATTGTTAATCACTTTTCATTCAAATGTGGTAATAGATAATAACTAAATGTGTGACAATAAGAACAATAAAATAAAATAATTTGAGATTGATCGCAATGAAGATTGTTTCTAATTGACTTAATTCTTATTACTTACATTTTCTATCATTCAAAATTTTTACATTGTCACTTTGCACTTAAAATTTTTATTTCATCATTTTTCGTCATTCAAGTTAGTAACGGTCTCAAGATTCATCATTAATCTTAGACATTTTTAGCATATTTAAAATGATCAAAATAATTATATTTTCAACAAATATTGTATGACGACACATGACTGAAACCATCCTGATTCACGTTAACTCCGGATCTCTCAAGCGCTCAGGGGGATCAAATCTCTTGAGGTACAAACCTTTCCTCAAGTTTTTCACTCAAAAAAATGTTTGCACCTCGAGAGATTTGATCCATCTCAGCGCTTGATAGATCCAAAGTTAACATGGATCTAGGCTGGTTATAATAATATGCATGCAAAGCTTGGTAATTAATGTGCACTATAACTAGTGAGTTTTTGTGATTGTTCAATGGTGCAATAAATTTTTTATTGTATTTTTTCCACATCCATATTCAAACATCATGATCACAACTTTTAGAGAAACATTATCACTTTCTACTCTTTAATGTGGTCATTAGTCATGCCTCATGCATCTCATGTCAATTGTAGTCTTTTTCAAGTTCATTTAGAGTCATAACTGAGATGATTCCCACTAGCATCATACCTCTAGTAATTTTGTGCTTAATGTTTCCCCAAAAGGCACCAATGTTACAACATTTTGCTTTTATACCATTTGTAACATACCCCAGTAACGTCGCAGGAAAATGCATGGAGTTAGGAATTATTTTCAAAATTTACCAATGTATAAATTTCTAAATGACTTTCTATATTCCCTCATTGACCATTATAATAGCTATCATCATCACCTAGAGACATATTTAGTAAAAGAATATTGAGTTACACAACCATTAATTGTCCTTGTTGTAGCATATTAACTTAAATTTCCTGTTATAACTATGCATCGATTCCAAGACCACTTTAACTCAATTAGTAAATCACATACTTGATAATAAAAACATCACATCATGAAAGAAATTAACATCGTGAAAATGGCACAATGAGTAATCAAATATTAGATAGCGATATACCCTGAAAACCCCATAGGGGGAAACCATCAACCATTTAATTTTATTATTAAACACTCATGAGGGTGTTCACCCCTGACTCAGTGGTTATAAGGGAGTCCATCCCTTGACCATTTTCATAAGATATTACATAGAAAAATAATATTAAATGCAACATAAATAGATATACGCTATTACAGTCATCATGATATCATTTACCCATGAATCTTCAATTTCTTTCTTTTTGGTCAGATTGCTTCCATCAGTGGGAGATCTTGCAGTTGGAACTCCTAAACCTACATGAACTAATAAATATCTATCTGCTACAATGTTAAACATGAACAACTCTTTTCTCAAGTCACTATCTTTTTCTGTCATTGTTTTCGTCAGCACACTTGATATCATGATTAGATAAAATATTAATAGACCAATAATCAATCTTTATTTGTGACACTTTAATGACTATTTGTATGCATGTATAAAACATAAACACACTATCATGAAATGTCTTCTTTTACATAATTTCACATGCATTAGTAACAAATAAATCACTATCAATGGTCATCTTTCCAACAACGCTAACAAAATATTTCATGCACTTTCATATTCTTTCCAAAGTAAAACTAACGTACTAGATAATAGTATTGTGTATGAAAATGCATAACAAGATTTCAAGATAACTATCCCACAAACACTTTTCTTTGTGCCTACTATTATGTTTTCCTTTCCAAATGAAACTAACTAAATCTTGCATGGAAAAATAAACATATTTATTTTCCAATGGATCAATAATTTTTATTCTTACATGCAAAGGAACATTTTCATCTTACCAAAATATCTAGCCCAATAAATATACATAATATTCTCCTAAGAGAAAACTAATACCACAGTTAATTCCTTTAGGTGTGAAAATGCAAATTATTTTTCCCAAAATAAAGCTAACACAACCAATATCATGTGATTGCACCTTACCTTTCTCTATAAATCTAATACGAAAACTATACTTTTCCATGCATCCAACTATATATGTGATGGCAACAAAACTGAAATTCGGCCCAAAGGAGAGCTAGTTTGTTATTGTAGCTCTGTCAGCATTTTCTCACAATTAACTTATTTCACCTCCACGCGGTCTTCTTTCTTTTCTTGGAATTTTATTTATCAAATTAGAGGAATTTGATAAATAAAAATTAGCAACAACCTTTGAAAATTAGATAATATCTCCGAAATTTATATTAATGCCCAACGCTTTTTTAACAAATGGCTTTGTAATAAAACCTTTGGCTCCAGGCCCCACATCTATGATCAATATTCCAATAAAATTCACGCACTGTACCTTGATTAACCTTCGCGCATCTTCCTCATACGACCACCATCCGATGGCTCCCCTCCAGATCGACGGTGCTCAACAATATCGCGCGGCCTCCTTGGTCGAACTTTAATGCGTGATGGCGTGCAATGAGAGCGGTTTTGGAAATTTTCCCAATGCCACGTGTCGACTGTTCTATGGAATCTCTCACGATTGGGGAATACCACTTATCTCCGAAAAGCAGTGCGATATGGGAAATTTGGTTTCACAATTCCACTCGTGGGTTTTGGAACAGTGATTAAGCACGGGTTAACACCTCTCTTCCCGTGTTCTCCATTTGTTAACCTATGTTAGCTTTATCTCTTCATTAACCAAGAATTTTTCTATCATTTAAACAGAGTTCACGACCACGGTTTCTCTACACAGACCTCGCCCGTGGGTGGGATTAATTCAACAAGGGTTGTTCGGATAATTCACGTGAAAACGATGACCAGAGAAATGTGGAAGTTATGAAACAACTCTACTCAATGATTCCACACAGACCAGTGTTCAATCGCCTCACAATTAAAAAAATTCGTCACAAATAAGGATTCAAGACAATTCGATGGCCAATGAGCACTGAAGTTATTTAACTGGAAGCAATTGTTAACACACAGATTTTATTGTAGAAAACTCTCTTTCCTTTTTCCTCCTTCAATACATCCGAGGGATACAATCTATATACATTACAATGTGTCTCTTCGGTTCCTCTGTGAGGACCATTTAGAAAATCAAAAGCCTAATTACAATAATTCAACAAACTGAAACATGACAGATGGATCGAATCTAACTATTCGAATTCTAAAAATTCTAAATAATCTAAATGATATAATCAGCTGAGGTATTGACACCTAGTTGTTACAATTCAAATGTTTTCGAACCCTCCTAGCCACAGCATGTGGACAAAACCTCCTACATTGCTGGCTAGTGTCTGATGCCCCTGCATCAGACTCCTAAGGGAAATTTTGTTCATGGGCTCCTGTCCATGAGCTCTTCCATTGATCTGCCTATCTTCTGCAACATTCCTTTAGTCATCCAAGTGGCATCTTCCTCTGGCTCATCCTTCCATTTGATTAAATACTGAAAGTACTCTTGTCCTCTGATCTTCTTGAACACTCTTTTGTCCAATATCTTCTCTAGTTGCAATGGTTGTGCTGGAGGTAGCTGCTCTTTCCACTCAATTTGTCCCTTGTTTGCTGATCTTTCTTCTACGCCATCATCTTCATACTTGTACAAATCTACAACATTAAAAATGGGAGATATTCCAACATCAGGTGGCAATTCAATCTCATAAGCATTTTCAGAAAAATTTCTAAGTATCTTGCATGGCCCAATCTTTTTGAACTTCAATTTGTTATACTGCTTCTTTAGGAATCTCTCCTTTCTCAAGTGTGCCAAAACCAGATCTCCTACTTCAAAATGAACTTCTTTTTTTATCAATTCTGCTCTACCTTTGTATTTGATGTTGCTGCCTTGTAGTTTTTGTTTCACTTGTTCATGTATGGCCTGGATCTCTGGAGCAAATTCTTCACCATCAGCACTTCTCATCTCTTCCCTTCCCAGATTTCTTAACTCTGATATTCCCCTGGGGTGCATTCCATAGACAATATGGAATCGGATCTACCCTGTGCTCCTGTTTCGTGAGTCATTATATGCATATTTTGCCTGGGGAGAGATATGGTCCCACTGCTTGGGATGCTCTCTTGCAAGACTTCTCAACAAATTTCCCAGACTCCTATTCACTACCTCAGTTTTTCCATCAGTCTGAGGATGGTAAGCTAAGCTGAAACTCAATTTGGTATGAAGTTTCTTCCACAGTGTCCTCCAAAAATGACCCACAAATCTCGTGTCTTTGTCTGAAACAATACTCTTAGGCAACCCATGCAATCTAACAACTTCTTTGAAAAACAAGTTAGCAACATGGGTGGCATCACTAGTTTCATAACATGGAATAAAATGTGACATTTTGGAGAATCTGTCCACTACAAAAAAGACTGCATCATTCCCTCTTTGAGTCTTGGGAAATCCTAGAACAAAATCCATACTTACCATGTCCTAAGGCCTATCTGGAATAGGTAAGGGAGTGTACAATCCTGCATTATGGCTCCTTCCTTTGGCATATTGACAGATTTTGCAATTTTTCACAAACTTGTCCACTTCTGCTCTCATCTTGGACCAGTAATAGAAGTAACTCAGCTGCTCATAAGTTTTATCAATACCAAAATGTCCAACAAGTCCACCACTATGCTTTTCTTTGATCAAATTTTCTCTCATGGAACATTTTGGTACACACAGTTGGTTTCTTCTAAATAGTAAGTCCTCCTGCAAGAAATAATCCAGCCACTGGCTTCTATCTATTAGAACAGGATTACAACATGCCTCAAATGCTTCCTTAAAATCTGAATCTATTTTATACAATTCTTTGAGAAAATCAAACCCTACAACTTCATAATTTGTTTCTTGAACAAGCATGTGCCTCCTACTCAAAGCATCAGCTACTTTATTTACTTGGCCACTTATGTGTTTCAAAACAAAATTAAAACCTTGGAGATACTCAACCCATTTGGCATGCTTATGATTCAACTTGGGCTACTGTACAATATACTACAAAGCATGATTATCAGAATATAATACAAATTCCTTTGACATCAAATAATGCCTCCACTTTTTCAGTGCCTGAACAATTGCATAGAATTCCTTCTCATAAGAGGAATACTTCCTTCTGGTGTCATTCAGATTTTCACTAAAATAGGCTACAGGCCTATCATCCTGACTCAACACATCTCCAATGGCCTCTCCACTGGCATCACACTTTACTTGAAATGGTTTAGCAAAATCAGGCAGGATCAAAACAGGCTTCTCAGTTATCTTTTGCTTCAAAAGTTTAAAGTTTATTTCTGCTTCAGCAGTCCACTTAAATGGTTGTTTTCTCTTCTTTATTGTCTCAATTATGGGTGCATTAATCCTACTAAATTTTCCTATGAATTTCCTGTAAAAACTGGCAAGTCTATGGAAAATTTTTACCTCAAAAACATTCCTGGGTGAAGGCCACTCCACAATTTCCTTAACCTTTTCTGGGTCCATCTTCAATCCTTCTGCAGAAACAACAAAGACAAAATACACCAACTCTTCCTTCATGAATGAGAATTTATTTAAATTTATCAGCAGTTTCTCTTGGTGCATCTTTTTCAAGACATGATTAAGATGCCTTAAATGTTCTTCTTTAGTTCTGCTGAAAACTAATATATCATCCAGATACACTATCACAAATTTACCAATAAATTCTTTCAATACTTCATTCATAAGTCTCATAAAATTACTAGGTGAATTTGACCACCCAAAAGGCATTACCATCCATTCATACAGTCTTTCATTTGTTTTAAAGGCAGTTTTCCACTCATCACCCTCTCTTATTCTGATCTGATGGTATCCACTTTTCAAATCTATCTTTGAAAAATATTTAGCACCACTCAAACAGTCCATTAAATCCTCAACTCTGGGTAAAGGGAATCTGTACTTGATTTTGATCTTATTGATTGCTCTGGAATCAGTACACATTCTCCAGCCTCCATCTTTCTTTAGGCTCAATACTGTTGGTACTGCACATGAACTCAAACTTTCTCTGATCAGTCCCTTGTCCACCAATTCCTGTACTTGTCTCCTGATTTCCTCATTTTCTGTGGGAGTCATTCTATAGGCTACCTTATTTGGCAGATTTGAACCAAGGATAAAATCTATCTGATTGCTGATCTTTCTCACAGGTGGTAGCTCATCAAGTAAATCATGCAAAATAATGTCACAATAATTGTCTAACATCTCTTGGATTTCTACTGGCAAATCAGAAATATTTGTAGAAGTAAGAACTACCTTAGGTTTTCAAACTAAATCAAAAATTACATCTTCTTCTTCTATCCGCTACAGATATTCCTTCCCACTCAGCAACAAGGTCTTTAGATCAATCACTCTGCTGGATGGCCCTCCTTCTTCCATGGGTATCAATGTATGGTGTACCCCATCTTTGAAGAACTTGTAAGTGTTCTTCTTGCCATCATGCACTACTGCTCTGTCAAACCGCTAAGGTTTACCCAGCAATATATGACACACATCCATGGGCATTACCTCACACAGGACCTTATCTTCGTATTTTCCCATTTGCAGCTCTATCTCACACTATTCTTTTACAACCAGCTGGTGCCCTTTATGCAGCCATGACACCCTGTAGGGAGTTGGATGCTCCCTTGTCTTCAACTTCAACTTCTCTATTACCTCAGTGGAAACCAGATTGTCTGTGCTACCACTATCAATGACTAGCTGGCAGCATTTCCCTTGGACTTTGCATATGCTCCTAAACAAAGTCTTCCTTTGTGCAGGCTCAGTGACCTCTTTGGTTTGCCTCAATAGGACCTTATTAACCACCAAGGACTCTCACCTCTCTGGTAGAATTTTTTCTTCAATTTCTGCCTCTTCTCTAGCCTAGGCAACAACAACTTTTCTTGGACCAGCACCCACATTCTCTGGACACTCATAGTGCTTATGTCCCAATTTTTGACATCTATAGCACCTCAATTCTCTACCTCTGCCTCTGTCTCTGCCTCCTCTTCCTTTTCCTCTATAAGAACCCCTTCTGCCCCTTGAATCATCCTCTATATATGCATTCTGAGGTGAGCTACTCTTAGCTCGATCCCTGGGTGTAGTAGGCTTTCCTCTACCACCCTGACTTCCCCTTCCATGGAAAGTACCTCTCTTCTTGGAAGACTGCTTCCTCAGGAGTTTATCCTCTACTTTCAAGGCCATCTGGTAGGCCTCTTCCCCTGTCTTAGGAGACAGAAGACCAATCTCATCTTGGATCTCTAGCTTAAGACCATTCAAATATATGGAAGTCTTCTTTTGTGTGTCCTGAAATCTCCGAGCTCTTATGCTTACTCTGTAGAATTCCTCTGTGTATTCTTTTACTGTCAGCAACCTCTATCTCAGGTTCTACATTTTCCTATACAATGTTAGCTGATAATCACTAGGCAAGAATTTACCTTTTAATTTAGCCACCATTCTAGTCCATATTTTGATAGCCTGCTTTCCAACTCTCCTCCTTTCTGCCTGCACTCCATCCCACCAAAGTGCAGCATGTCCCTTCATCTTTGTCACTGCAAACTTGACCTTCTTATCTTCGCTTATTTCTTCATAGTCGAAGCACTTATTCATTTGATTTACCCAATCCACCAGCTCCTCTGGATTCAATCCTCCTGGAAAATTTGATACTTCAATCCTGGGCTTAACTACAGACCCCAGAACAGTTCTAAGGAGCCTCAAGCCAGGAGGAATCTCAGCATTCTCTTCAGCTTCTTCTATTTCAGGTTCGCTGATGTCTTCAGGATCTATGGGTTTTCTTCACTCTATGACATCCATTCTGGCCTCGACCCTCTGCAACATCCCCAACACCTCTGCATTGGCAACAGGTCTCCTTCTGCCAGCACCTCCACCAACTCGGATTGCCATGTCATCTCTTTGCAAAAACAACTCAAAAATGCTTTGATACCACAAATGACGGCAACAAAAATGAAATTCAGCCCAAAGGAGAGCTGGTCTCTTCTCGTGGCTCTGTCAGCATTTCTCTTCTAAAACCCCGCTCTCCTCCTCCACGTGGTCTACCCCGACTTCTTTGGTTTTATTTATCAAATTCGAGGAATTTGATAAATAAACATTATCAACAACCTTTGAAAATTAGATTATATCTCCGAACTTTATATTAATGCCCAACGCTTTTTTAACAAATGGCTTTGTAATAAAACCTTTGGCTCCGGGCCCCACATCTATGATCAATAGTCCAATCAAATTCACGCGCCGTACCTTGATTAACCTTCGCGCATCTTCCTCATACAACCACCATCTGATGGCTCCCCTCCAGATCGACGACGCTCAACAATATCGTGCAGCCTCCTTGGTCGAACGTTAATGCGTGATGGCGCGCAATGAGAGCGGTTTTGGAACTTCGCCCAACGCCATGTGTCGACTGTTCTATGGAATCGCTCACTATTGGGGAATACCACTTACCTCCAAAAAGCGATGCGATATGGGAAATCCGGTTTCGCAATTCCACTCGTGGGTTTTGGAACAGTGATTAACCACGGGTTAACGCCTTTCTTCCCGTGTTCTCGGTTTGTTAACTCAGGTTAGCTTTATCTCTTTATTAAGCGGGAATTCTGCTATCATTTAAACAGAGTTCACGACCACGATTTCTCTACATAGAACTCGCCCGCGGGTGGGATTAATTCAACAGGGGTTGTTCAGATAATTAACAAGAAAACGATGACCAGAGAAATGAAAAAGTTATGCAACAACTCTACTCAACGATTCCACACAGACGAGTGTTCAATTGCCTCACAATTAAACAATTTCTTCACAAATAAGGATTCGAGACAGTTCGATGGCCAATGAGCACTGAAGTTATTTAACTGGAAGCAATTGTTAACACACAGATTTTATTGCAGAAAACTCTCTTTCCTTTTTTCTCCTTCGATACATCCGAGGGATACAATTTATATACATTACAATGTGTCTCTTCAGTTCCTCTGTGAGGACCGTTTAGAAAATCAAAAGCCTAATTACAATAATTCAACTAACTAAAACATGACAGATGGATCGAATCTAACTATTCGACTTCTACAAATTCTATCTAATCTAAATGATAGAGTCAGCTGAGGTTTTGACACCTAGCTGTTACAATTCAAATGTTTTCGAACCCTCCTAGCCCCAACATGTGGACAAAACCTCCTACATTGCTGGCTAGTGTCTAATGCCCTGCATCAATATGCTTCTCTAAATAATATTAATATAATAAAGCAAGTGATTACTTGTTTTCCTCTAAGAGGATCTAATTCAATAATGCATACAAGCATATTTTTTTCTCTTCTATTATTTTTGAAGAGTTATAACACAATAAAGGATTCATTGCATACAAATATATATATATATATATATATATATATATATATATATATATATATTCCAAGGAATATAACACACTATTTTTTCTTTTTCCAAAAGTTAGAAAACTCACTAGCTATTATCCGTGCAATACAAAATATTTTCTTATCATTTCACACATCAAGAAAATTTGTAATATTTCCTCGCGAAATAACATGAGTAAAAAATCCTTCTTAAATAACACAACCAATTGTCTTTTATGCAAAGTTTTTATGTGAACTATTTTTCACAAATGTTATTTATCTCTTTTTTCACGACTCAAGCTCCCCATCCATGTAAAATCACATATTCAATTCTAGTAAATTAAATATACTAGATATTATTCTTGTGCACCTAAGGACAGATTCTATTTAAGAGTCCAATATTTATCGTTCAAACTTTTAATACAAATCCATCAAGAGAACATACTTGGTAATCTTTTAAATGAAATAACTTAATTCGGTTTCAAGGATTACCAATATAATTGTTATATTTTTTTGCATGCAAACAACTTATTTCTTTTCAAGAAATATCAACATAATTGTTCTATTTCTTGTTGCATGAAATTAAATTATTTATTTTCAATAACATTAATACAATAGGTATCTCTATATGTAAATAACCAACAATTCTTATCTGGTGGAAAAAATCAAATGGAAGCACTCTGTTTTTCCTGTTTTAGTCATTTACTTTGGATGTAGATTCCAAACATATGGAAATGAATTTTTTTAAACTAAAAGAGGTTTTTGTTGAGAATGTCTGCATTAAACAAAAAATCTGTCAACTTTTACACATGTGTCATAGTTTAGAATATTCGAATGAATCTTTGCAGCCCATTTTTTTAGATTTAAATCTTATATAATTTCTTGTTTTGGTCATCGACTTTGGACACGGTTTCCGAACATATGGAAACAAGTTTTTAAAAACAAAAAAAGCTTTTTATTTGAAACAGATTCATTAAAGAAAACTCTCTCAGTTCTTACACAGGTATCATGGTTTGGAAGATTCGAATGAATATTTGAAGCATTTTTTCCATATTTTAATATGAAATAATTTCCAGTTTTTGTCATCAATTTTGGACATAGTTTTCAATATCTGGAAAATGAATTTTAAAATTTGAAAGAGGATTTTTTTATGGAATCGCATAATTTACAAAGACATCTTTCATTTTATACACATATATTATGGTTTTGTACATACAAAGGCATATATGGACCCTATTTTCCAATAACTCATGCAATTCACATAATTATTTAGCCATGAAAAAACTTTAAGAATTCAAATCACATGAAATCTTCTAAGAATTAAATGAACTAAATACTTATTCCTCTATGCACTAAATTCCATAAAAGTTTTCTCAGTAAATAATCTTGATTCTTTATCATATGAACTTTTCCAAGCAAATAAATTCAATTCTTATTTCATCATACACCATATGCAAACACAATAATTTTCGAAGAACATAGTTACTTATCTTTTCATGCATCTTTGGAACCCCTTGTTCCTTTGTCTTGGCTCTGTTATCCATGTATTATGTCATCCTCGCTTTATTTTTCTCATAGGCTTACAATAAATAGAATTAAGAAAAGGGAATAGCTTTTATAAATCCAAAAACAATTCCATAAATCACCCATAAATCTCTCCATAAATCAGATTTTTACTAAATCACAAAATAACCGCATAAATCTTTCATGCTTTTCTGTTCAAGGTAGATTTGATTTTTCCTTATGAGAAAACTATCACTTATCCATAGTTTTTCTCAAACTATTAAAATCATTATCTCTAAAACCCATAAAAGATATCAACTTGGAAATATAATTGATTTATATAGAAGAATATAAATTATTCTAAATAAAATAATTAAGAATTAATTCTTGTAATATTCTTATTGTTAGTAATTACAATAATATTCTTGATAATATCGATATAATAATTAATAATATATAATTACTCAACAACCCTCATTTTAAGAGAGTTTTTACGATGGCTTACGCCGGCGATATTACAATGTCTTTATGATCCCACATGAAGAATTCTTTATTATTTTTTAGTAACAAAACCAATTTATCTCTTTGCACAAGGGATAAATTGGAGTTGATATTTAGTGTTTTCCCAAGCTCGATATCTAGTGGTAGACCCTTAAGACTAGGGCTAGTTGGTATTTCTTGCATAACAGGATCATCAAGAGTTTCCTTCTCATTAGGTTTTTCTATCGCAAAGCTTAGAAATCATGATGTGGTTAGTGTAAAAAAGGAAGGGTCATTGATAAAACTTCTAATGATATCGTCTTCAATCTCATTTTTAAAATACAAGTCTTTTCCTACAGTGAGTATTGAACATGCATCAAATTCTTCCAAGTCATACTCAGAGCATGAAGTATTCTCAAATTTAGAACTTTGTTTGACTGGAGGGTAAAAAACAAGGTCCTTAGTAGTGTGACCATGAGAGATACTAATGCAGCCAGACCTACATCTGATTAAGGTGTCTCTAGTAGCCATCCATGGTATGCCTAAAATTAAACGATGTCCGACTAGGAATGTCTTCGAGTGAATTAATATTAAATCTGCTAGGTACTGTAATGAATCTACTAAAATAATAATATCCTCCAATATTCCTTCATGTTGGATCCTAGACCTATCTACTAGTTCTAAAATATTAGGGGCTAGTCTCATATTGGTAAGCGAAAGTAATTTTATAGTTTCATTAGTTATTATGTTGATTGTTGCTCTTAAATTAATCAACTTATTCAGAGTAGTTATTACACCAATGTAAAAAACTATGGTTTTGTTCCTTGGATATTCATATTTGGAAGGTACATTGTTCCCAAATGTTAGTTCTAATAATTTCCTAATTACATGCATAGTAGGGGATCCCAACGTTTCCTTCCAGTCTTTTAACACATAAATCCTTAATGATTTTGGGACAAATAAGGACATATATTACTGCTTGAAGTAAAGGGATATGAACATGTAAGCTATTTAATTCCTTTAGGATGTTAAAACCAACTTGAGGGGTATCCTTGAACTCAATTAATATTTCAGGGTAAGGAGGGCACAAATAAGTCTCGTTTCTAGTAGTTGTTATAGGTTTCACAACTGAAATAATATATATTATTGTAGTAATACTAGATGTTATAGTAGTATTGGTGGTAGTTCCAGTTGTTGAAACTTAATCAAATATTTCAACACCAATGGTAACATGAGTTGTTACAACCTGCTACTTTTCTAAATATCCTTGAGCTGGGCTTTCTTCCTCTGATATTTTTTAGCTTCCTCGTTCTCTATTATGACAGGGGAAATAGTGTGGGTCACTACGCTTCTCGATCATAATTTTATTTCATTGCATTCCACTGGTGAAACATATTAGGAAAGGAGAACTTGAGTTTCAACCTATTGTGTTGCCTTATTATTAGGGTTAGGGTTTGGGTTTATAGATATCATAGGACATCAACAAAGGACTACTCTTGGGTACATTAGAAGGATTTTGTAACTGTTGGTGTTTCATTGGAATTTTATAGGGATCTAGTTATGGTGAACGGGCCCTTGTCAAGGTTGAGGCCATGAGGGGAAAGGCCATTTTTGCGAGGGTGTAGGTTATTGAACGAAATGAGGGTTAAGGGGATTCCATGGAGATACTAAATATTGAAACTATTATGGCATTTTTAAGGAATTATACATACCTGAAGAAGAATTGAAAGAAGGGAAGGGTTCGTGCACCATACCTGATGGCCGAGGTTTCCAACGCTTTTTAGAGCCAATAAAACATATTGCTTCAACATGATCCCCTGCTTTCTTGTAAATTTCCTTTATTCCATGTAATTAGGGGAACTGTTTTGTGTAGTGGTCCCTCTAACATATGGTACAAATTTTGAACGAGAATTTCCCCAAAGAGTGTTTCTTCCTAAACTGAGAGTAGAAAATGCCAAGAGCTTTCTCTACCTCCATTTGTTTTTTCTTTGCTTGAAATAGTTCAAACTGAGAGGTCATTGAATTCATAGTATTAGTTATAAAATTATCTAGTAGATTCCCAATCTCTGCAAGTGTTCCTACATTGTTAGTTGACTTTAGAATCCTGGTAGAGGTACCAATCGTCAATGTCTGATTTCTTGTTGATCCTCGTAACTTCTTCTACAAAGTTTAACAATATCATCATAAGGTTACTTTGATATATCCCCTTTCATGAGAAGTTTTATCATGTCAAGTTAGTCATCCATAATTCATTTAATCAATTTTTTTTTAACTATTTCCTTGTCCATATTTCTATGTTAATATATTGGTGAATTATATTGAAGGAATTAAACATATCTTCGAAATTTTCATATGGTTTATGGTTCATTATCAATATTTCATCCTATGAATCCATTGAATGGAAATAATACTAATAATTTTCTGAAAAAAAATTACTGATCTCATCCTAGGAGTTAATGGATGTTTTCCTGAGTGCTATAAGTGAGCTGAGTGTTTCTCCCTTCAGTGTATATGGGAATAATTTTATTTTATCTTCATTAGTGGTGTAACAATAACTTCTACATATGACATCAATTTCGAGCATAAATGTATCTGGATCTTCAGTAATCATGCCTTGAAATGTACGGAGTGTAAACAAAGGAATGTATTTGAATGGGGCATGACCTTGGAGATTCCCAATAGGGGAATAGAAATTAGTGACTAAGATTCCTTCCATTTGATTTTTTGTGTGTTCCATACAACTATTACAGGTGTCTTCCGTTGTGAAATAGATTACTCTCTTTTTGGTAATGGGGATTTCCTAGGATATTCTAATTTTTTAGGTTGCTCAGATGGTTTAGGTGGTCCTAATGAATTTTCAATACCCTTTGTATCAAAATTTTATTTCACTACACTACAAAAGCCCAAGGTATATTTATCAAGTAATATTTCTTCCGGGTACAATTCCAAATCATGTTCATATGTATCCCTATATCATTCTTGCAAATATTGATTCTCTCCCTTTGTTGATACAGACGGGCTGGAAAATATTTGACTGGTTTTTGAAATAAAAAGGTTCCCAAAACTCTCTCTCCTTGATATGTGCACCCAACACATATGTCTCAGGAGATGTTGGCCTCCATCGAGCAACTTTTCCTAACTCCTTCTTCTTGGTCACCTTTCCTTGACTAGACGATTATGCTTCAAATTTTGAAATTATCTCATGTATGTAAGTTACTCTTCCCAAGTCTTGATTCTTATTCTTCCTAAATCTTTATTTTCCACGTAAATTATAAGTATCTTTGGGGGCACCATATTTTTCTTCATCAATACTCATGTAATGCAATTATATGTGTCTTAATTCTTATGAGGTCGAGCCCACTTTGGTACGTTGAAGCAATGCACAGGTTCTTACCTCTCTTCTTACTACCCAAAATCCTTAGCTAGGAAAAAATATACCACATGATCAATCAATTCATGTAGATAAAGTACTAACACATATGAACTTTTAATAGCCTTCCCAAACAACAACATGAAAATGTTGGGTGGAACAATTCTTCTTTTATTGTAGAGCAACAAATTTGAATCTCACATTAATTATCAATCTGTGTAGGCCTTTTTATTTCAAGGCTATTATGCAAAGTGTATGCAAGGAAAAATTGTGAATAGTACGAATTAATATCAAATCTAATCATTATAATAACAATCTCAACAATCCAACGCTTTAGATGTTACACTCTCAAACCTCGTTCATACTTTCTAGAAATAAACACAGATTGCATAATAAACCACTATGTCACAAAATCATCCTTATTCATAGAGAAACAACACTCTCAAAAACCATTTACTCAAGAAAATATCGAAACACACATTCAGATAAAATAAACACACTAGCAAACTATAACAGGGATTAAATAATTGTCACGCTAGAAAAGGGATTGGTCTAGGACATATGTTGTCACACAATATCGAGGTTGGAAATAAACAATCATTAAAGAATGAGCAAGATTAATAGTAGTACAAAAAACAATTATAAATCAATCACAACTGAGAGAAAATAAATCAAATTTATACAATACCTTCCTAACTCGTAATCCTTACAAAGGAGGGCCCTTCCTTCTTAGCAAGGGATGGTACACTACATAACACATAAACTAATTAACATAAAGGTATATCACCATGAATTTTTGATATTTGAATTATTAAAACATGCATTATTACAATTCTAGTGCTTTCTCTATCTCCCATGTATTATTTCTATCTATATCTACTCGTGGGAAGAGAGTGCATTAGCATTTCAGAATACAAAGATAAGATCATGATGAGAATCTCTTGATTCTCATGTGATCTAGATCGATAATACATACTAAAATTTTAATACCATATTCCATGGTTGGGACAAAGCTCTAACAAATTTTCCAAATTACAACAATTAATCTATGGAAAATCCTAACTACTTCAACTACGTTATCCAAGAATATATCCATTGGTGGTTGAATTGAATTTGACTAAATAAAAATCCACATTGGTCTCCATTACTAATTAAAGAATACTGATGGACCCAAAATAAGTCTCATGTTTATCAACAACATTTAATGAGTCCTTAACCCGTCCTTGGAGAGGAAAAATTTGAAAGTGTATTCTTGTAACAACATTTCAGGAGACCATATACTGTCAAATATCTCATTTGTCGGTCTTATGATAAAAATAGAAAAAGGAAGTATATTTATCATGTGAAATTAAAAATAGAATTATATCATAAGGATGTCATATAAAAAATATATGTTTAGGTTAATAGTGCCTATTATAGTGATAAAGTATGGACTTGGGAGTCAAAACGGTAAATAAAGGATGGGAAATGAATGAAAAAGGATACCAATTCCATATCCCAACACCCTCCATGATGGGTTACACTGAGCGATGCCAATATCATTCTCAGCTATGCTCTAATGGAAAACTCATCCACAAATTCCACTTTGAGGTGGAAGCTTTTATGTAGAAAATTCTTGATCTATAAGAATTTCAACGTGTAAACAGACTCATCTGGGAGTTGTGGCTAACAAGACATTTTCATTTAAAATATCAATTTGACGTGTTAGAGGATCCCCTTCTATCATACAATCTCTTCAACTATATAACACTTATCCTATAAAAATTCTAAATCATTCAACTCCTCTACATGACAAGAAATTTTCCACGAACTCCCTTCTTTTTGTAAGATCTAAATGTGAGAAGTGCACTTCTTAATTTTCCCTAATTCTAATGAATTTTTAGTCTCATATTTGGCATCACTTTGTAATTTTTTAACAAACTCAACTCTCAAGGTTTAATATATCAACTCAGAAATGCTAATTAGTTAGTCTTGTTTGGAGACTTATCCAATGTACCCCCTTATGCCTCATCTACAGTTTTTATAAATAGATGAAAAATTTTGAGCTTGTATTTTGTATGTTTAATAATTATTATTATAAATACTTTTCTTATTATCAATAACTAATTAGAAAATATTTTTTTAATATTATTAGAATTTGGTTATATAATAATAGATAGAGTTGTATTTTTTTATGTTAATTATAATTTGAATAAATAAATAAATTTGATATTTTGAATTTTGTTTTGAAAAACATTTCTTTGTTATATTACAATTGTAAATTGTAAGTATTAAATAATTCAAATTTATATTTTAATAATTATTTACCAAAATTTTTAAAACTTTAATAAATAAATACTAAAAGATAAATAAACATAGAAATTTGATGCTACATTTAATTTTAGTACACATTCAACATTGAAATGACAATTTGAAAAATACAACTGTAATTATTTCTTATTTGAAATTTCAATAAATTCTATTAGATGCCTTAGTATTGCAAACTCCTCGATCTCTTCTTTGAATAAAAGCACATCATTTTCCATGAAACAGTCTCATACAAACATCAATATTGTAAAATTTAGTAGAGAAGATCTCTTTCAAGGTTCCCAAATGGCTTAAAAATATATAAAAATGTCTTAAGAAAAGGCACAAATTCTCCAACTCTTTACAATGCTCATCCTCAATAAAAATAAGATTTCTTTTAAATTTGTCATAGAATGCAGAGGCTAGTAAAATGTAGATGAAGGGAGTAACCGATTCACTATGATATTTTTGATGTCTCAAGTGATGTCAAGTCAATATATGTTAATAGATAGACTGAGAGAGGGAGAAAGCATAGTAACAATGAACACAAAATTTTCTTCCAACAACCATGAAAAAAAAATACTTAATAGAAAAAAAAATTTCAAATTGTTTCTCATATATGAAGTGAAGAGAAGGGTTCCCTCAAAATTCTTTGGTTCCAACAACCACCAAACAAACGACAAGTGTTTCTCGTGCACTATGTCATAGACATAGGGATAATGGAGTAGGTTGTCATGAGGGACAAGGGACATATTAGAACATAAAGAAAAATGCTCAACTCTAACAAAGTTGTTAAAACTAACAGAATAGAATGAATAAAGAGTTACTAAGTAGAGAAGATATACCATGCTATTGGGTAGCTGTCTAATTGGATTCAATTGTGTCAATGTGAATAGGCTTATAGATTTACAAAAGAAACCATAATATTCAAAGGCCAATTCCTATTCTAACTATTCTTATTTACCCTATTTTCATACTTACAAAATACACATCAAATTCCCAAGTATTAGGTTTCAAACATACTTTATAATTTTTTCTAATTTACAAGAAAAAATAATAAAATCCCTAAATATTAGGTTTCCAACATACTTTATTATTTTTTCTAATTTACAAGAAAAAATAATTATATTTAGATAAAATTTGAATATATATAAAAAGAGGGCCTAAAATTCAATCTTGAAGAAAAATAAAAGAAAAAACAACTTTTCATTTTAAAAATACTCTTAAATAAACTAAAAAAGAGAGAAAAAAAACAATATTGGAAGGTCCCTCAAACACAAAAGTTTAATTTTAATAATAGAAAAATTATAAAAATCCACAAAATAATCCCGAAATTTTAGTAAGAATCTGAAAAATTCTGACAAAAATCTTTGAAAATCTAGATTACAGCTATGAAATTTCAGTATTTTGAATGCTTCAGAAATTTTTGATGATGCTTAATCTATTTCCACCATAAAAATAAAATAAATAAATAAATAAATAAAAATTATTCAAACACTCTTCTCACTTAACCCGTGGTCATGCATAACGTTAACATGATCAATATGACGATTTAATTTATTAATAATTAATATTCGTTACTTCAGAATGGAGTTGTCTTTAGTGCAACTTTTTGGAGTTTTAGGTGCCAGAATCTGGTGAAAATAATTGAGGTAAAATCTTAATTTTTGTTATTTAAACTATTTTCTTTACTTTTTATATGGATTCAGCACCCTAAAAAACCCCAAGGGCACTTTGATTGTGCAAGGTTACCCATTAAACTTCTATTTTCACTAAATTCCTACCGGAATTTAGAGAAATTTGACCGGAAAAAACTACCATAAAAGCCTTCAAAAAGTCACATTATAGACTACTCGCTTCGGAATGTCATATTACTCCTCCAATCGAACATATCAGAATATGGGCTCGCCGCAGCTTCTGGAAACTACGCGAACCCACTTTCCATTCGTTACTTCATGTTGTCAAATTACCTTCAAACGTACCTTCCTCATATGTCTCTTGTTTTGGATTACGACACACCATGTTGGCGCACCAGCCATTTGGAAACTGCGTAGTACTCTGTTATGCTATCAAACACATAAATTTAATTTTAATAATAATATTTTTACGCCAAAAACATAAAAAATATCAATAGACAAATTAAAACTTTAAAAAAAAGTCAAAGTATAAAACTTAAAAAGTCAAAATCGATTTTAATCGGTAAGGCCTTTGAATCTATTTGTATTGTACAAAAGCACTTTGTTACACCAATATCTGTCAAAGTTTATTTTTATCAGTAAGGCCTTCGAATCTATTTGTATTGTACAAAAATCACTTTATTACACCAATATCTCCTTGTACAATAAAGATTCACTTAAAATGGTTATATCAATTTTGGATATACTTAATTTAGTTTGTCTTCAATTATAGTTTGAAACACATTTCAAGTGGGTAGATCTTCATATAGAAACTCATATCCCACTTCAAGGATACTCTTCCATTTTTTGGTGTTTTCAAATTTATTTGTTGTCCATGTTCTCTAGAAACTTCACTTAGGTCCAAAAGACTTTATATTCTTCCTATAGTCAATTCTAAGGCCTTGAGAGCAATCAACACTATTCAAGGAATTATATGACAAACAATATTCCACTTAGATTATCAATACCAATTTAAAAGTCCCATGTGATAGCCCAAACCCTAATTATGACCTATAAGTCCTAAAAGCTTCACATAAGAGCTTAATTCCCATGTTTTCCTCCTTTTTACAATAGAGAAATCCCCATCACCTGTCCCTTTTGTGAAAAACCTCATTTTTAAGGCCTTGAGACCAATCAACACTATCCAAATAATTATATGACCAAAAATATTTCACTTAGATTATGAATATCTTTTTACTCAAAACACTAGTCATAACATATAAATCCTAAAAGCTTCACTTAGAGCTTAATTCCCAAATTTTCCTCCTTTTTCCATAGTAAAATCCCCAAAAACCTTCCGTTTTGAAAACAACTCTCCTAGCTGCCACTGTGTATTGATCTACACCACTAGATCTAATGTTATATGATTGAATAATTTTTAGCCATTAGATCCTACCACAAATTAACTACAGGGAAAGGTAGTTACTGTACCAGATTTCTTTTTGTGGGTTTTAATGCTCATCATAATGCACTGTGTGTGGGTGGCTGAAAATTAGTTTATGGGATCAAGGATCTATTCATTAAGGGCATCTCTGTAATGCTCTCATCCAAAATGAAAACGATCATAGAAGTGGGGAGGATTTCTCACCAGCTTTAGTTACCTCTAGCAACAAAGGATCGTTTTGGTTGGAATGGAAATCCATATGGGTCATTGTATTGGAAACTATCATCAGTCGAGTAGAAACCTCTGAATTAACTATGATTACACAGGCATTCATTGGGCACATCGGTGATTTGGAACTTGCAGCATTTTCTTTGGTGGTTGGTCTCATTGTAGGGTTTGATTCTAGCATCTTGGTGAGTATGGTTCAATCTCATTTTTTAATTTTAACTTCTAAACTTTTATATTTTAAGTTTTTTAGGGACATCTAAGTTTTTTTTTTTAATTATGATTTAATAGATAGGAATGGGGAATGCGCTTAGGACTGTTTGTGGGTAAGCTATTGGAGCAAATAAGCACCATATGCTCAGAATTTATCTGCAAAGCTGTTGGATTATACTCCTAGGATTCACAAAGCTTCTTATTCCCCTGTTTCTATTTACAACCCCTATTCTCAGGATCCTGGGACAGTTTGAGGATGTCTCTAAACTATCAGGGACGGTAGCACCGTGGTGCATTCTTCTTCACTTTTCGTTTCCATTCTATTTTTCCATTCTGAGATATTTAATTTGACAGAGAAATAACAGTATCATAACATGGTCAGCTGCAGTTGGAACAGTAATATTCATTCTATTAAATTGGCTCTTTGTCTTCAAATGGAATATGGGCCTCAATGGGGCACTTGTCTCACTAGACATCGGGTGGTGGATACCTGAAATTCTCCAATTCCATTATGTTACCTGTGGAGGGTGTCTACTCACATGGAATGGATTTTCAAGGGATGTTTTTTGTGAAATTTGGCCATTTATAAAACTATCTGTTTCATCTCATGTCATGATATGGTAAGTAATCTTTGAAAAAACACACTTGCTTTCACTAAATAAAAAAATTTACAATTACATGGATTTCTCTTCAATTTCATCTTATCACTACCATCCATTGATTAGATCTAACATTTTCCATTCTATGATCTATTACCTATCTCTCTTCTCGATCCTCGTATCCTCCTCATCTAATGAATACACATTTACCATTTAGCACAAACTCCACTAAACCCTCTCCACTGTACAACAGAAATAGAAGCTAACACATACCTTTAATGACATGTTTATATGATTAGATTATCTTAGCACATCCAGATTTACCAACTGCGAAACCATTATTCATTATGCATTAGGATTTCTAACGTTTTCCATTGTTATCAACAGCTTGTAGATTTGATATTACATAATTTTGGTTATGCTGACAGGACAAATAAAGAACACTAAATTTATTGTTAATTCACTCACTATTTGGTAAGCAAAATGGCTTTATATATCTTTATTTCATTTTTATATGATAGATAGAAAACCATTAACCTTACCTCTGAAAAGAGATGGAGGAGTAATGTATGCTACAAAATCAAATCAGTGTCCACTATGAGCTGGGCATGTATATTAGTGTCAGTAGAGGTAGCAATCCACATCATGAATCCAATTAGTATTCAGAATGAAATAGGTATACAAAATGAAACCATCACAATCTGCTATGGCAAGCCAGAAATTGGCTTGAGAGGGGTTGCAGAGTTCAATTCCAATCACAGTTTTCTATGCCAAACCACACATCGCTTGAGAGGGGCCACAGAGATCCATTTAGAGCCTCTGCAGTTTTTTACACAAGTAATCACTTTTCATGTTTTAATGAAAAGAAAAAATAATCACAATTTGTAAATTCAATGAAATTATACTGGTTAATTTATCTATTACAAATTAAGAGCTTGAATTCGAGTTAACTTATATGGTGTTTGAATACCTTACAGCTTGAACATCAATGACTGGGAGTTGTCTATACTGCTTGGCTTTCTTGTTACAACCAGGTAATTCCTTAAAAACTCTAAACTTCACCTTTATAGTCAAGAGCGATGGAAGGGAAGCCCAAACATCTATTGAAGAGCACCCTTACATTCCCTTGAATTGTTGGATGTAGTGTGAGGGTTTCCAACCAACTTGTAGCCCAGAATCCCCGTCGAGCAAAATTTTCTATACTTGTCTCAACACCCTGTTTATCTATTATAGGAATTATGTTTTTGGTGCTTATTCTGGTTTTCCGCAGTGATTTGGGTTATTTTTTACAAACAACACTATATTACAAGAGTTTGTTGCCAAATTGGCCATCTTGTTAGCATGCACGATCATCCTCAACAATGTATAGTTGGTTCTTGTTGGTAAACTGCATATCATAAGCTCTTAAAATCTCTATTTCTTCTGAATTTTTCTCAGATGTTATGAGATTTAGAGTCGTATTTTTTTAATGAATTTATAATCTTAGAGGCTAGAGATGAAGTTTTTTTGTTATTTATTTCTATACTTGTATTTCTATTTCCAATCAGGTGTGGCGATTGGATTAGGAAAACAATATATTGTTGCTTATGTAAAAATTATATTCTACTGTTTAATTGGTCTTCCATTCGGCCTGATATTGAGCTTTGTGTTTCATTTATGTATAATGGTGGGTACACTTTATTAATTTTTTATCAATTTTCATGGATGTAAATTTTATTCGTAGTATTCAATATTTTATAATCCTAGTTGCAGGGGATTTGGACCGGAATGATTTGAGGAACTGCAATTCAAACCATTGTCATCATATTTATTACATGGAAAACCAATTGGGAAAAAGAGTTAAGTTTTTTCGGAGCATTGTTAATTACTTTTTTTTTATAAAAGTTGAATGCATGATAATAAATGTCTCCCATGGATTTTTTTTATTTTCACAGATTTTCAGGTGATGTAGATCAATTATCAAGTGACAACAATGTCCTCTAAAACATCTTTACCTGAATAATAAGGGATGCTTTATGTGGGGAGTTTAATGATTTTATGTTTTTATTTATTATTTGGAAATTTGGCCGAAATTATTATTTTTTATTATTTTAAATATATATCTTTTTTGAAATAGAACTCCTAAAATTAATTTAATTATCAATACTTATTAAATGAATAGTAGAGATTTAACTCTTATGAAATATTTTAGAATATTCATAATAATACATACAAATTAAAGGTTGAAATTTATCTTCAGAGTAATTTTTTTATTTGAAAAAAATACTCCTAACTGCCACTGTGTGCTGATCTACACCATTACATCTAATGTTTAGAAGACTGAATCATTTTTAGCCATTAAATCCTACTACCAACTAATTACAAAGAAAGGTATTTACTGTACCTGATTTTTTTTTGGTGGGATTTAGTACACATTATAATGCAATGTGTGTGGGTGGCCGAAACTAGTTTCCAGGATCAAGGATCTATTCTTTGCCCCAGTTTTCCAGTCACCAAATGGTAGAGCACTACAATCACAATCCATCGTGTGCGAGTGGAGAAAAATCATGAGGAAAATCAATTTCTAGGATACAACATCAACGACATGTGGTGCTTTCTGTCAACATGTTTTATTTGGAGGCAATGTTCATGGCATTATAGACAATGATGTCTGAAAATTGAAACCACTGCCATCATAAAATGCTTCATCTGAGCAAATGCCTTGTATTTAATAACACAGATCCTCAGCATCACAAATCTTTGCAGGACCTTTACATTTGTTAGGACCTTCTGTTGTGAACAACATGCTTGCACATGATTTTAGATAAAAGGATTTTTTCTCCCTTTTTCACGACATTTCAAAACAATAGTAGCAAAACAAAATGGAGATAAAATATAGTTACTGAACCAAAATATAACTCAACTACTTAAATTAAATTTAACATCAACTGTAAAAGTATGATAATTCAAAGCACGGATGGTATTGTGATAATACATAGCATTTTTACTACAATGCAACAACAAGAATAACTATATAATTATGATCCTAAAATCTATGTTACTTCTTTAGATTTGGTATGGAATGTTGATGTTAAAGTGCAAGTGTATTTTAATCAAACCAAATTCATTCACTACTACTTTTCCTCCATGTATCTGAGGGAAGGGAAGCAAGGGATATGTCCTATAACCTCTTAAACCTCTTCATATCTTTGTCACAACATGATACATATACTCTGCTTAAAAGATTAATTTCATAAAGTATTTAAGCTCAGAAAATGCCACAAATTATTCCTTTACTTAGTGATATTTAGTTTGTGATCATTTGAGGAAATCATTATGGTCGAAACTTATACATAGAGATATCATCACTCAGCCAGAACATGAATTTATATCATGGTATGTTCTGCTTATAAAAGGAAATAAATCTCCCTATCAAACTTAAACCATTAAACTTGTAACCTTGTCTAATATTTCATAAATAAATCAAGAAATGTTCTTAGAAAAGAAAATAAATAGTGCAATTCTTCAAGAAAGAATAAAATAATGAAACTAGAAATAAAAATCCACTGAACACATGTGAGGATTCCTCAAATACGAGATCGCGCATAAAATAAATACATTCACAACGGTTTCACCTAATCTGCAAGATCAAGCATAAATAAACCACTTTTTTCACACCAACATAAATGTATATAAGCACACCAAGAAAGATGGGGAAAACAAGCTAGGTTTTTTGCACCCTAGCCAACCATCTCATTTACCTTTAAGGAAAACTTTTAACTTATGCAAGCAAAATTAACAATGCATAAAATATACATAAGAGACACATGAACCTAGCATGGAATTATAATCTCAGTATTTCACAACATCTGCTATATTATAGCCTCCAATTGATCAGAGGGAAGGCGGTAGAACCCCCAACACTGATCTGAGTAGCATCAAGGTACAAAGAAATAGTTTTCTTCCCTAGGCTTGGAGCCATAGCTTTGTTTTTATACATTTGATGATACAAATTTGGCTTTAGTCTAGCCAATCCATTACAAATCAAGATGAGTAAGAGAATCAAAATTAAATCCATAGATAGGAGACTAGTACAACAATTTTACCATCAAGAAAATGTAGATCTAATAGGAATTTTTCAGTATTTAGCAAATCTCGGCAAGATCCTAGAATTCTGGAAAATAAACTTTTTTATAAAATTTCTTCAATGACTTGAGTGTAACTTTTATACTAATGTGAATATTTGAAAACTATTCGCATTCTAGATACTTTTTTATATTGGTAAAAAACACAATTTCTCCCATTTTTTATATTTGCCTCTAGCTGCACGAAAATTGAGGTCAAACTTGGTAGTTTGAAAACTATGCGAATTTTGAGCAGATTTGTTGATTTGCATCTAGAGACCCACACGTGCAACCTAGGTGTAATGTAACTCATGTGAAGGTGTTATAACATCGTTTTGGATAATAACATTCTCTCATTTTTCCTGCAACCGTGCCTAGATGTTGAAGCCCCAAATTAGTGCAAGAATGCTAATGTAGGAGTTGTGGTACAGGAACAAAAATTAATACAGTTAGTTGTTGATGCATGTTTATGTTTGATCGTTATTTCATACGTCTTCATGAAACAACACAAATACAATCATCAATATTCATTTTGATGCAAATATTATCGAAACAGAGGAAATAGGTTAAATAATGAAAAATTACCTGATCATGGTCCTTTGATGAAGAGAATTTACAATTAAGGGGTACAAAAATGGGGAGGAAAACATGGAGAGGAGTTCTAGGATTTCATCATTTTGTAGCTAGGAACATCTTGCAACGATCAAATTTGGATTCAATCTTGGTGCTCTCAACATCTTGAGAAAATGGGATCTTGAGTTATGTCGTGTTATTAGCGTTGGCTATGGAGGTTTGTAGTTCTTTCCTTCAATGATGTGCTTGGGTTGACAGAGCGATGTGTTTATGGAGCTAAAAGGAAGTGGGGGGCTCAGCCTTATGCTGATTTAATCCATTCGGGCTTACTCCAAGAAGAATCCCTATTTTAATGGTACAATAATTAGTAACATTAATTATGTTAATGACATTCCTTCATTTTCAAAATGGGCATGGAGGGAATGTATGTGAGGTATTCCATGGGCATGCTTTGTTAGAATTTATTTTTTTCCTTTTTTTATATATTTGGAAATACTCAATGGTTTTGGTCGTAGTAGTTTCAAGGCTTGTGATGGTGTCACAGATGGGTTCTCCTTTTGCTACACACTTTGTAGGAGTTAGCCCTTTCTCTAAAATCTCATGCTTGGACATTTTTGTATTGAGGCTCTTCAAATGTCATCTCATATTATTCCTAAAAATATTAATGGGAATTCCATTTTATTTTAAATTGGTTAAAATGATGTGGTATATTCACTGAAGTGCCTGATTGATCGCAAACTAGGGATCCCTTATAATTCCCAATGTTTTTCATTTGAAGGGAATGTGTTACAAGACCCCTGTCAAGTGAAGGATTATAACATCTTAAGAAACTCTACCATTTCTCTATCCCTAATATTATGTTTTAGAGCTCAAGTCCATAGGAACCCCATTGGGTATATATCTTTCAAGGATGCACTACAATCAGTGTCAACAAATTTATAAGATCAACAAAACTTCAGTCGAGACCCTTACATATTAGAACAAATGAAACAAGTGCCAACCTTCATGCTGAATAATCCAAAGGTAAACACACTCTTTTTTTTTTTTCAATCTGTTATCACTCAGATTTTCCTTGAAGTTTTTGGGAAGAGGAAAGGGGTCTGAGGTAACCACAAACCAACTTTTAGGTACAAAATCTAGCCAATCTGTACCTAGAGAGGGCTCTCTCTGTAAAATTTAGCTTTGTTTTGAAAGATATTAGGCTAGTTATAAATTCCAAGGGTTTTGATTGAGTTTGGGTGATGAAATTCAATAGCTTGTGGTAATATTGAGTAGTTTAGGCCATTGGGATAATGGAGTCAAAGAGGATAGCTTAACTAGATCAAGTTTCTCAACAAAAGATGGTTTCACAGGGCAAGGTAATCAAACAGGGAACAATTATAGATTTTAAGGTGAATGGAATGGAATCAAAAATGGATTAAGGGAAATTAAGAATCCTTCAACACATTCAAAAGAGGGGAATTGAGTGATTATTAACAAAGAGAAATTAAGAATTCTTTATTAAATAATCAAAATGCATAAACTAGTGAAACATGAGAAATTAAGAATTCACTGTTTAAACCAATTCAGAAGAAAACATTTTGAATAACAATGATTAAAAGCAGATTGCACTTAAGCACTTTCTGATTTATTTTTTTTCATTAATTATTCAGATATGAAACACAGATGATATAATAAACAAGTATAAAACTTCAAAACATAAGAGATAGATAACTTATTGATCCTTAGTCTGACGCAAGAATCCTATAATAGTCTTTTGCATCAATTCCTTATCCAACTGGCCACACAAAATTTATCCAACAGCACTTTATTCCAAAATAGTCAATGTTACAGCAAAGTCTAAGAATCCACCCCCTCAATACTCTGATTGAGGGAGTATTTATACAAAAAGTTATAAAAATATCTCATAACAGATTAAGATATAATCTAGGATGACTCATAAGTATGTTAAAACAAACTAGAGACAAATGGTCTCGTAGATAAGAAAAATGATAACTGATGTTTGCTGTTTCCTTCTTTTGAGAATGTGCTGGATGCAAACCCTAAGATTTGGCTCGTTGTTGTCTTCTTTACTAATTCTGTGCTGGCTGCTCTGTTTTACTTATAATATTTATCTGCACTGATACTCTTTAACCTCTGTCTACCCTTATATCCTTCTTACTATCACTTTACTATAGTCAATGATCAAAAATTCATGTAAGGATAATTTTTAAAAAAGTTCTAACATTTCTTCCCACCATTTATCTTCCGGTATTCTGGTTCTTGTGGATTCAGAAATGAATTTGAGTTTTAATGAAAAACAGGCACAATCACACATTTGGAAATGCAAAATGCAATTTTGGGAATTGAGGAATGAACTAAAGACCAATCTATAACCCTGTTTCAGTTTTTCGTGTGGAATTTAAAACAAAACCAGGATTTTTACAGAGTTCGGCAGGAATTTAGGTAAATACCTATTTTCAGAGAAATAAACAGTGATGAAAGCAGGTGCTGGAAATGGCGGGTGAATTCTGTATGCTCGACTGCAATTTTCTTTAGCAAAGTAGCGGTTGGCAAATTTCGACAGTTGATTTTGAAATTCGTTTGCATGGGACACTGGTCACTGCATGAGATAATGAAAATGACGCGGGTTCTTTTGTTTTATTTGCAAAGTCAAAGGTTGGCAGGTTTTTTTTATTTTTCAATAGATGACGTCAGCAAGTACGGGGGCTTCGTCACGGGAGGTAGGCGGTAAGCAGTTTCCATCGCATAGCTTTTGGGGAAGAGTGGTTTTCAGCGGAGGGTGAGCGATTCCATATTATGGACGACACGTGGCATGGCACTGTTTAGAAAATCGCTTTGCCATCACGCGTTATCGTTCAGACACGGATGCGTAGCGATATTGATAATAACTGTAGATCTAAGATTAGTCGATCGGACGGTCGTCGGGAAAGGAAGATGACAAGGAATTAACTCGCGGGCCCAATGCAATTAAACATAATTTAAATTATGTCGGGGGTGATTTGATTGGTGGAATAGATTGTTAATTAACCATGAGGGTTAATTAATGTATTTTAAATGTGGCGGGCTGTCGAGTTTTTAATTGATTGGAATTTCAACAAATTAATTAAATTTATATGGTTATTTTTCAACCAACGGGGCGGGATATTATATTAATTTGGAAATTTTATTAAAATAATACGGGAAAAGAGGGAATTTACGTAGGGATTTAAATAATAAGTTAGAAACTAATATGGAAAATGAACAGAAGCACTAAGTGTAAAACATCAAGGTAATGTATTTAACTTATGCTTTTATGAATAGGTTTTTTATGAAATATTGCATGATTTTCCTAAGTAGAAAGGGATTTTACTTAGGGAAAGATTTTTTAGAAGTGAATGAATGTCATGATGAATGATTTTAAGTAATTAGGCTTTTCCAATTATTGGGCCGAGGGTCCGGTCCCTCCAAAAGTCAAGGAAATGCCTTGAGCCCCTCCAATTTTCAAATGTCTTAGTACTTAGGGGAAATTAGTGAAATGTTTAGGGAAAAATGAGAAGGGAGGTTAATAATCCGACTTTGCCTTGTTTGAAATTCTTCTAGTGTAGTGTCTTCCTTTGCACTTGTGATTAAAGTAAAGATTTGACACATATAGAATCATTATCCATCACATGTAATTATGCAACATCATATACCTACCCTACCTACTTTACCGTACCATTTTTTCTTCTTTATTAGGGTGCACTTAGACTGGCAAACCCTTATCACACTTTTTCTTTGACATCTAGAAATCTATCGAATTCTATCCTTATTACATCCAAGGGTTCAAATTAAACTATTGAGCTCCTTTTATTTACTCTACCTATCTAATTATCTGCCAAGATTAAATAGTTTGGTCAGATTTTATTCTCTATCTCTAAAACATAAAATTGAAAGGTGAACTAGCCAAGCTTAAACTATTTGACTGTTCATAAATTGTGGCATAAAATACAAGTTGCACACAATTTTATTTGTTACATAAGAGCAAAAAGGTAGTGGCATTTAGACTTTCACACTTTCCTTAGCCTTCTTTTGGTGGGGTTGATTTTCTCTCACTTTTTTGGCCATTTTATTCTTTTCACCCTTTGATTTTTCTTTTAGGGTATACCCTCTTTACATTTTTTAAATTTTTTGATTTTTTGACAATATGGAAAAACTTTGCAACAAGAAAATTTATGAACATATTACATAGCTTATCAAGTCAATCATGATATATGACACCTACTAGTATAGGAGTCTAACACTGGCTCCACTTGGGGATGGCTTTTCCTGGTGAAAAGTCAAGAACAGCAAGTCAGTTGCCCTCATAATGATTTTGAATGAACCATGGAATCTTCTTCTGCTTGTTGCTTTATTATATGTATGACAGTAATACTTCTGAAGCTTAGGGCCTTCTCCTCGGGCTTCAACTCCAGTAAGTTACTATCCACTCCAAACTGATACATTACAAAGGATATATTATGTACATGTTAAAAATCAGGATATCCTAATAAATAGGATCAAAGTAATGTTTCAACATTCAACCATTGACTGGTCCTTCTTCAGTTTCTGTACCATCCAATTTTTTTAGAAAATATGTATTATTTCCTTGTAAATCATGAATAATATAAGGTCCTTTCCACAGGAAGTCAAACTTCCCATGTTTTCCCTTATCCTCTCTTCTGGAATCCCATCTTAAAAATTCGTTTCCCAGTTGGAAATATTCTGCCTTGGTCCTTTTATCAAATATCTTCTTTAGTTTCTCCTGCAATACTTGGGATCTTTGATAAACTTCCTCTCTGATTTGCTACAAATTGATAGTCTGATTTATTCTCCTTTGAATGTCATTAGGTTCAACCTGAGCTTCTTGAAGTAATTTCATTACAGGAACTCCTAAAGATGAAGGAAATATAGCCTCAATACCATAAACTAACTCATAAGGACTAGTCCCATTAGATTTTTTGGTGGTGAGTCTGTCTGCCCATAGTGCATTTGTAAGTTTCTTGTGCCAATTTTTCTTGTTTTCCTCCAACAATTTCTTAATAATATTAATGAGACTCTTGTTGGAAGATTCAGCCAATCCATTTCCCTAAGGGTAATAGGCTGTGGAATGGCTTAATGTGATATGATGTTTATTACAAAAACTTATCATTTTCTTAGATTTGAAGGCAGCAGCATTATCAGTTATGATTTTCTCAGGACAACTAAATCTTGACAATATATTGGTTTATAAGAATCCTATAATCACAGTGTCATTGGCTTGTCTGGAAGGAATTGCTTCTATCCATTTGGTGAAATATATATGTGGCAATCAGGATCCATTTGTGTTGGCCAGAAGAAGGAGGATTGATTTCTCCAATGAAATACAGGCCCCATTGTTGGAAAGTTTTTTCAGTGGAAATTGGTTTCAGGGGTAAAGGTAATAGTTTTCTCTTGCCTTCAAAAATTTGACATTTATCGCAAGTAGTAACAAATTTCTTTACATCAGAGAACAAGTTTGTCCAATAAAATATAGCTCTTAGGATCTTGTCTGCATTTGATTTCCAATAAAGGTGTCCACCACAGTCTCCTACATGAAATTCATTAAGAGCCTTGTCAGCTTCATATTTTAACAAACAATTCAATAGAATGCCATCATGATTTTTCCAAAAGAGAATGTTATCTAAAATACAAAACTTTAAATATGTCAACTTTAAAAACCTTTTCTTTGTTCTAGATAACCCTGGAGGAGCTTGTAGGTTTAACAATACATAAATTATATCAGCATACCATGGTGAATCTAAGAAGGCCTAGCTGATTTGTGGAGTCGCCATCTCCTGTTCGTCATCTAGTTCATTAATATCCAGGGCTTGGAGATTTTTTTCTGTCATGAGTTGAGCCAATACCTGTCCCTTTGTAAGCTTTGTAGGCTTTATCTCAATATCATATTCTAATATGGTAGCAATCCATTTACCTCTTTTTCCCTCAATTCCATATTGAGTTAAAATGTCTTTGACAACATCATTTGGTACATAGGCTATCACATGGGAATACAATACATAGATTCTAAGATCTTTAATGGCTTTTACAAGTGCAAAATCTTGTTTTTCCATGATGTTGTATTTTAATGATGCATCTCTCAGTGCTTTACTAAAAAGGGCTATAGGTTTTTCACATCCTTGATCATCCTTTTGTAATAAAATAGCTGCTACATTATGTTCTGATGCAAATGAAAATATTATGAAGTCTCTATCAAATTGTGGACTGGTAAGAACTGGTGTTCTAGTCAAAGCCATTTTAATTTCTTCAAATGCTTATTTGGCTTCTACTGTCCATTTAATACTTGAATCCTTTCTTAACATGTTAGTAAGAAATCTAATTAATTCAGCTAAGCTAGATATGAATCTTCTCAAAAAATTGATTTTTCATATGAAAGCTTGAAGTTCTTTGACATTTCTAGGGTGAGGTATCTGCAATATAGCTTCTATTCTACCAGGATCAATTCTAATACCATCTTTGGAAATGATATGACCCAAGAGTTTACCTTCTTCAAGACAAAACAAGGACTTCTTTGGATTCAAAGAGATACCATACTTTCTACATTTTATGAATACTTGTCTGAGATGGTCCAAATGTTGTTGATCTGATTTAGAAAAAAAAGTTAAATCATCCAGATATATAACAAGAAAGTCATGAATTTCTTTTGCAAATGCAATTTCCATTACTCTTTGGAAGGTTGCTCCATCATTTTTAAGTCCAAATGGCATTTTAACGTACTTGAATGTGCCCCATGGTGTTGTAAAAGCTATTTTTTCCTGGTCATCAGGATGAACCAGAATCTGTTTGTATCCTGAGAACCCATCTAGAAGAGAAATCCTAGAAGCACCTACTACCCTTTGTAAAATGTGATCCATTTTGGGCAAAGGGTAATTATCCTTCAAAGAAAACTTATTTACATTTCTTAAATCAACACATAATCTGATCTCTCCAGTTTTCTTCCTAGTAGGGACTAAATTAGACACCCATTCTGAAAACCTAATAGGAGCAATTATCCCTGCTTCATACATTCGTTTGATTTCTTTTTCAATTGAAGGCAACAGTACAGGGTTGATTCTTCTGAGTTTCTATTTGAATGGTTTCTGATTTTCTTTCAGAGGTATTGTATGTTGAATTATAGAGGTGTCATATGATTTCAAGTCTTCATAACTCTAGGCAAAGACATCCTAAAATTCTCTTATTAGTTCAACATGTTTTAGTTTTTGATCAGGAGACAACGATTTAGATAACTTTATCAGTTTAGGATTTTCTTCAGTTCCCAAATTATATTCCTCAATATCAGCTTTCAAAGGTTCCATTTTGGGTTTCTTTGGAATATCATTAGAGTCAAAAAGATATTCCAAAGGATTTAATCCTTTAGGCAAATGATTATCTTTCAAATTAATGATTTCAGATTCATCTTCTATAATCTCATCAACCTCCATTTGTTTAAGGTCCTGCATTTCTTTTTTGGTGAACTTCGTTGGATGAAGCATTTGAATTGCATTCTCTTCTGAAAAATCAGTTTCTTGTTCATTTATTTGATCAGATTCAATGACTGTATCTTCATCTATATTACTATTAGAAAATTCATTCTCTAGAGTCAGAATATTGTTAATCTGATTTTCATTTGCAAACACTTGCCAATTCTTAAGATTGTCTGGTATAGCTGGTCTATGTCTAATCTCAGTTGTGCACTAATGATTAGGTTCGAATGGTAATTTACAAGTGCTAGCAAACATTGCAAGACTATGAGCATGCAAATTTTGTTTTCTTGGGATTTTAGCAAGCTGAGTCTGCAGAAAAGTATTGAGAATCTCTACAACTGTTCCTCTATATTCTCTCAGTCTGGGATCATTTGTCAGAAAGTGACCTTTGATCTGTTGAATGATTAAATCATAATCTCCTATGAAAGATACTTTAATTGCCCCTAATCTTTTGACAAGTTTCAGCTGTATCAAAGGAGCTTCATATTCTGCCATATTATAAGTGCACTTAAAGTTTAATCTGTAAGCATGGCCTTCAACATGATCATTTTCAAGGTTGTGTATCCAAATTCCAGCTCCTGCTCCTGACTTGTTAACAGAACCATCAAATTCTAAGTGCTAAATAATTTCATGTTCATAATTGGTGTCAGGCGTTTCAGGAACTTTCTTAACAGTGAGATTTGGCTTTTCACTTTCTTATGGTTTCTCTTGGGTATCTGACATTTCTTTTTCCTTAGAGATTTCTTGAATTTGAACACTAGATTTATTTACAATTTCTTTTGGTTCAATTGCTAGTACTTCTAATTCAGTGAGAGGATCAGATTCAGCATTATAAAGAATAAATGAATCCATATCAGAGTGTACTGAGTAGATGGGGAAATTTTTAGGTTTCTCCTGACTACTGACTACATATTTCATTAAAGTTTCTCTGTATAGTCTCTTAGGTTGGCTGAACACTGAAATAGTAGCATATGACATATCCAATTGAAGATATCCTCCGAGCTTTGCACCCCAAGATCTAGACAATAACATACCATATTTTGGAGGAATGTCTGCTACTACTATATCCATCAAAATTGTTTTTGCAGGGTATTGGACCAATGAAACACACAAGTCTTTGATTAATCCTAAACATCTCACCTGATTTGAGTCAAAATAAAAGAGATCTTTGTATGGTCTGGTGATGTCTAGGTTTAATCTCTCCATTACAACCTTTGGCATTAGATTGTGAGATGCCCCAGAATCAAGCATGTC
The DNA here is from genome assembly GCA_034641835.2 of Pinus albicaulis. Taxonomy (NCBI): domain Eukaryota; kingdom Viridiplantae; phylum Streptophyta; class Pinopsida; order Pinales; family Pinaceae; genus Pinus; species Pinus albicaulis. The sequence continues at coordinate 661,717,314 of CM076573.1, read as the reverse complement.
ATTATGAAGTATTTTATTGCATATGTTCAAACTCACATAAAATGGAGGAGTTCCTCCACTTCCTGGTTGTCCATTTACTTCAGGGCCAAATAATAATCCAGGTTGGTCATCAAAAACATTTACTGAGTCATCACTTCCAGTAATATTAAGTGATCTATTGATTTGACTTCGGTAGACATAATGTTTAGCTAATTCATACAATGGAACAACTATTTTTATTTTGCCTACTTTAGCTTCTAGATTAAAAGGTTTTTCAGTCTGAGTCCTTGTATTTCGAACAGTTGGATTTTCTTTATCTTTTGTGTTTTCGATATTTTTCTCCTTCTCAAGAATAGGGTTGTGGGTTGAAGTTGTTTCCGAATCAACTTCTGGAGGTTCCTCTACATTTCCTTTATGAGGAAGAGTATTGGAAAGTTGTCTGTTGTTCAATTGAGTATCGGATACATCTTCAATTATTGGGTTGGCAGGATTAGGATCTGATCTAGAAAGAATATGTATAGGGGTAGTATTGGTTTTACCGTTGAGGGGTTGTTTTGTAACTTTCTGTTTACTTGTTTCTGGAACATCAATTCTTCTGCTCCTCAAATTATATTGCTTGTGAACTTCTTGAATGGCTGTATCATATCCTTCCTTAAAATCAAATGATTCTCCTGAATGGGTTTGAAATTGCTTAAGAATGTGAGCTTCTTGATCCTCTTGGGTCAAGAAAACTTCTGGTTCGTTATTGCATTCAGTAAATTTGTTCATTTGAACATCTTTAGTTGGTTCCTCGGAAGTTGAGGCTTCAATATAATTTTCCTGGAATGGGGGCCCAATATTTTGGTCAGGACCAGTTTTTCCAGTATTTTGATTTTGGTTCCTTCTGAAATTTGGATTTCTCACAGTATTGTTCGGTTGACCATACCTAGGAGATTTCTTCTCAATTGTTTCTACTCTATCTCCTAGCCTTTCCATTCCTTTGATAATAGCATCCAGTTTCTTTTCAAAAGCTGTGGGTTCTTCCTTTAAAGGCATTCTCCTTTCAGCTCTGGCTCTAGCTCATTTCTCTATCAGGTTGGCTTCAACACTAACAACTATACTTTGCATCTCTTCTAAAGTTTGAGGAACTCTTTCCCTAAGCTGATATGCCATATCAGAATCAAATCCATCAGGGAATTTGATTAATACTGAATCTGGAGGAGGTTTAAGATTTTGGGGAATAGAATTGTAAGCCTCATTGAACTTGGTGATGTAATCTTGCACAGTCTCATTTGGTCCTCTCTTTATTTTTCCAAAGTCTGATAAGATTTGAAGAGGATCCTTCTTCTTTTCCCATATGTTTAAAAATGATCTATAAAGAGCTTGTAAGTTAGCAACACTGTTTGCAGGAAGGGCTCTAAACCAAGTTTTAACTTCTCCAGTAAGAATTTGGACAAAAATTCTCATTCTTTCATCATGAGCATCTATTTCATAAATTTCAAAATAATTGGTCATATTTTTAGTATGCTGTTGTGCAGTGTAAGTACCAGAACCATCAAAAGGATTGATTTTAATTTGGTAATCTTGAGGCATAGCCCCTAGATTAGCAGGTAATACCAAAGGAGCATATATTTTTGCCATTGCAGGAGGTAACGATGACATAACAAGTGAGGTTTGTCTATGAGTAATGGGTGGAGGAGTAAAAGGGGTAATTTGAGGTTGAGATGTTTGAGGAAATGTTGATGAACTTGGAGAGGCTGAAGTGATCACGGAAATATCTGATGTTCCTTCAGAGGTAAGCTCAGATTGTATGGAATTTCGCAAATGTTTATCAAGATGTGAATTAACAAATTAAAATTGTAAATCTTCAAGAAATACTGGGTCTGGAACCAAATTGGACAACTCAGATTCAGAAAAATTTACAAATAAAGATGTTTCAAACTGCTTGTCAAAAGGTTCGTCCTCAAGATAAATCGACTTAACAGGATAGGATATTGATCTATAGAGAGGTCCAGAACTACCAGAGATTTCTTGACTATCTTGTCTCTTAAGAATTCTGGGGATCAAATTCGGATTTTCAAACACAGGCGGTGGATTTGGATCAGGATTAGCCCTAGTGTAATGAGTCCTTTGTGAAGCCAGTTTTCTAGGTGATATTTTTTGGTTTTTTGTCTAAATGGAATGAACAATACAACTTCAACAATTTCTTTAAGAAGTTTCAGATATTGGGTTTAAATTTTCTTAAAGATTTATTCGACTAGAGGAACTAATCAAATGTTTTAAACCAAAGTTCAGTTCATAAACTAGACCGAAGATAGACTGAAGTAGCATTTATTTACTTATGCAATTGCAGAGCAAAATCAGTTCAAAGGCTACCTGGCTAACTTCAGGCTTCGTCTGTAGTTTATAAAGTAAACAATAGTAACAATAAAATTATTCAGGTCCCCAGTGGAGTCGCCACTATGTTATCACTCGATCTTCCTTGAAGTTTTTGGGAAGAGGAAAGGGGTCCGAGGCAGCCACAAACTAACTTTTAGGTACAGAATCTGGCCAATCTGTACCCAGAGAGGGCTCTCTCTGTAAAATTTAGTTTTGTTTTGAAAGATATTAGGCTAGTTATAAAGTCCAAGGGTTTTGATTGAGTTTGGGTGATGAAATTCAATAGCTTGTGGTAAGATTGAGTAGTTTAGGCCATTGGGCTAATGGAGTCAAAGAGGATAGCTTAACTAGATCAAGTTTCTCAACAAAACAGGGAGACAAGAAGGGCAGAATCAACAAGGTCATAACAGATTTTCCATAAGGTGAATGGAATGGAATCAAAAATGGATGAAGGGCAATTAAGAATCCTTCAACACATTCGTAAAGAGAATGGAGTGATTACGGCAATGTGATAATTAGTAGTTCCCTATTAACAATCCAAATGTCTATAATCAGGTGTTATAAGGTTTACAAATTCACTGTTTAAACCAGTTCAGAAGAAAATATTTAGAATAACAACGATTAAAAGCAGATTGCACTTAAGCACTTTCTGATTTATTCCTTTTCATTAATTATTTAGATATGAAACACAGATGATATAATAGACAAGTATAAAACTTCAAAACATAAGAGATAGATGACTTGTTGATCCTTATTCTTACGCAAGAATCGTGTAAAAAGTCTTTTGCATCAATTCCTTATCCAGCTGGCCACACAAAATTTCTCCAACAACACTTTATTCCAAAATAGTCAATGTTACAGCAAAGTCTAAGAATCCACCCCCTCAATACTCCGATTGAGGGAATATTTATACAAAAAGTTATAAAAAATATCTCATAACAGATTAAGATATAATCTAGGATGACTCATAAGTATGTTAAAACAAACTAGAGACAGATGGTCTCGTAGATAAGAAAAATGATAACTGATGTTGTGTTGTTTCCTTCTTTTGAGAATGTGCTAGATGCAGACCCTAAGATTTGGCTTGTTGCTATCCTCTTTAGTAATTCTGTGTTGGCTGCTCCGTTTTACTTATACTCTTTATCTGCACTGATACTCTTTAGCCTCTGTCTACCCTTATATCCTTCTTACTATCACTTTACTGTAGTCAATGATCAAAAATTCATGTAAGGATAATTTTTACAAAAGTTCTAACACTTCTTCCCACCATTTATCTTCCGGTATTCTGGTTCTTATGGATTCAAAAATGAATTCGGGTTTTAATGAAAAAGGGGCACAATCACAGCTTTTGGAATGCAAAATGTAATTTTGGGAATTGAGGAATGAACTAAAGACCAATATAGAACCCTATTTCAGTTTTTCGTGTGGAATTTAAAACAAAACCAGGATTTTTACAGCGTTCAGTGGGATTTTAGGTAAATACTTGTTTTTCGGGAAATAAACAGTGATAAAAACAGGTACTGACAATGGCGGGTGAATTATGGATGCTCGACTATAATTTTCTTCAGCAAAGTAGCGGTTGGCAAATTTCGACAGTTGATTTTGAAATTCGTTTGCATGGGACACTGGTCACTGCATGAGATAATGAAAATGACACGGGTTCTTTTGTTTTATTTGCAAAGTCAAAGGTTGGCGGGTTTTTTTATTTTTTAATAGATGACATCAGCAAGTACGGGGACTTCGTCACGGGAGGTAGGCGGTAAGCGGTTTCCATCGCACAGCTATTGGGGAAGAGTGGGTTTCAGTGGAGGGTGAGCGATTCCATACGATGGACGATGCATGGCGTGACACTGTTTAGAAAATTGCTTCGCCATAGCGCATTCTCGTTCGGACACGGATGCATAGCGATATTGATAATAATCGTAGATCTGAGATTGGTCGATCAGACGGTCGTGGGGAAAGGAAGATGACAGGGAATTAAATGGTGGGCCCAATGCAATTAAACATAATTTAAATTACGTCGGGGGTGATTTGATTGGTGGAATAGATTTTTAATTAACCATGAGGGTTAATTAATGTATTTTAAATGTGACGGGGTGTCAGGTTTTTAATTGATTGGAATTTCAACCAATTAATTAAATTTATATGGTTATTTTTTAGCCAACGGGGCAGGATATTATATTAATTTGGAAATTTTATTAAAATAATACCGGAAAAGGGGGAATTTACATAGGGATTTAAATAATAAGTTAGAAATTAATATGGAAAATGAACAGAAGCGCTAAGTTTAAAACATCAAGGTAATTTATTTAACTTATGCTTTTATGAATAGGGTTTTTATGAAATATTGTATGATTTTCCTAAGTAAAATGGGATTTTACTTAGGAAAAGATTTTTTAGAAGTGAATGAATGTCATGATGAATGATTTTAAGTACTTAGGCTTTTCCAATTATTGGGCCGAGGGTCCAGTCCCTCCAAAAGTCAAGGAAATGCCTTGAGCCCCTCCAATTTTCAAATTTCTTAGTACTTAGGGGAAATTAGTGAAATTTTTAGGGGAAAAAGAGAAGGGAGGTTAATAATCTGACTTTGCTTTGTTTGAAATTCTTCCAGTGTAGTGTCTGCCTTTGCACTTGTGATGAAAGTAAAGATTTAACACATCTAGAATCATTATCCATCACATGTAATTATGCAACATCATCTACCTACCCTACCATTTTTTCTTCTTTATTAGGGTGCACTTAGACTGGAAAACCCTTATCACACTTTTTCTTTTACATATGGAAATCTATCTAATTCTATCCTTATTACATCCAAGGGCTCATATTAAAATGTTGAGCTCCTTTTATTTACTTTACCTATCTACTTATCTGCCAAGATTAAACAGTTTGGTCAGATTTTATTCTCTATCTCTAAAACATAAAATTGAAAGATGAACTAGCCAAGCTTAAACTATTTGACTGTTCATAAATTGTGGCATAAAATACAAGTTTCACACAATTTTATTTGTTACATAAGAGCAAAAAGATAGTGGCATTTAGACTTGCACACTTTCCTTAGCCTTTCTTTTGGTGGCGTTCATTTTCTCTCACTTTTTTGGCCATTTTATTCTTTTCACCCTTTGATTTTTCTTTTAGGGTATACCCTCTTTACATTTTTTAAATTTTTTGATTTTTTGACAATATGGAAAACCTTTGCAACAAGAAAAGGTATGAACATATTACATAGCTTATCAAGTCAATCATGATATATGACACCTATTGGTATAGGATTCTAACACAATCCAAGGTAATTATTTTATAGTTCAGTTGTTTTTAGCCAGAATATGATGCTCTTCATTAGTGGGTCTTTTCCTCTTAGGCCCCATATTGTGACAAAAAATTATGCTCAAAGGATTTTTTATTTCTCAATTTGATACACTGAAAGATTCGGAGACTGTTACTAATGATGAGGCCTAATTTTGTGGTAATGTAGGGATTTTAGTCAACCAATCGTTCCTATAGTTTAATGCCACAAGCATGGTTGGTTTCAAAAATGTCGTTTTTGGTGAGGCTTCAAAATATACCTCTGCCATTTGGGCACCATAAAGTTCTAAAGGAAATATGAAACACTATGGGAAAATAAAAAAGAAATCAACCTTAAGAGATCAAAGAAATGTCCATTTTTCTATTGCTACAAACTGTGTAGATATTAATGTCAGAAAATGTCTTCCTAATCACATAAAAATGAAGCACAAAAAATTTGAATGATAAAAGTACTAGAATCTAAGAATATGACAATTAAATGCTACACATGCTTTGAAATATGTTTCCGGTAGAGTGAATTCCATCGAGAAAAAAGTATTGCAAAGAAGAAAAAGGAGCAGTTTCACAAACCAAAAGGATGGAAAACCCAAAATCCCATATTGTTATAAGAAGAAGAAGAAGAGAAAATTCAGGTGGATCCTACAATAGAAGTAGAAGTGAATTATTAGGCCTAGTGTGGGGATTTGTTCCATGAATAGGAAGACACTAAAATTAAAGAGATTCAGGGATCATATCGACTAAAAAATGAGGCTCTGATAGAAAAGATTGTGGGGGGTACAGAAGGGTCTAGTGTATCTAAGATTTTAGATTCAGATAAAGAAGTTCTTCAAGTGTCATTTTCCATAGAATTGGATTTGGTTCCTATGTACCCAACCTGAGGAGTTGGAAATTGTTCCGAAAAAGGAATGAAAGATTGATAATTCAAATGATTTCTATTAAGCTTAAATTTGGATTTTTCTTTGTAATTTTTACATGAAGTACATACATTTATGTACAAATCTACTAGTATCTCTTTTGTAGTTTATTTCCACACAAGCATCTAAGTTGGTAACTATTGATGAATGCACGTGTTTCGTGTGTATATAAGAAATGTATTTTATTTTAAAAAATAAATAAATGTATGATTTTATTTTGAAGGAAAAAATAGAAATTTCAATGAGAATGGAATTTTCATGATTGATTTTCACTCCAGTCACAATAGAGAAGTTGTCTATGATATAATTTATGGATTTCATGCTTCGAACATCCAATGTATGAAATATTAAGATTTAATAAAAAGAAAATAAAGTGTGAGAGTGAACAACTATGATTGATAGAAGTAACTTTTAGAGAGTGTATTCCTTTTGCATTATGAATGGCCCTACTCAAGACCTATGAAAGAGGAATTTGATTTTATATCTCATTTCTCACAGGGTACCATTGATGAGGTTGCATGGTATATGGATAGTGCAGTGTTGAATCTTATTGTCATAGGCCTTTTTGTCGCATCTGTTGAATAGGCCTAAAAATTGGACCAATCAACATCCTTTTACCCCTTGTCATCATCCTTCAAAAAATCCCTAAGAATGACTCTTCCTAATCCCTGATTTGCGAACTCAAAACTGATTCATTTCATTCATTTAAAGCGCCACAACACTCTTCTTCCTTGGAGACCTGCGTTCACCTACAGGTTATCCCTTACTAGGGTGGGATGTTCGCCTAGATCTTTCCTTATGTTGGGGGTGTGTTGATTCTAGAAATTCAGGAAAAATAAAAATAATCCTCAAGCTTCCTCTTCCAGAAGCTTCAAGGAGTTATTATAACTATTTGCCTTTAATGAAATTCTCGTATCCTATCCTATATTACCTTGGATTTTTCATCCCTTATCCCTTGATCACATCCTCCCATCAAGAGTAGATCTTGAGCTTAGATTGGTAAATGGATAAGAACTCTCATCTTACCATCATTCTTATATATATTTGTGGACATCCACAAGCTAGGGGTTGGTTTTGGAGATAAATTCTGTCCTCATGTTGTTGTTGTGAGAGTCTTTTTTCTATGCATTAAGGTGACATAGAGGTAATCTTTGTGGAAAATAATGACAATTAAAATTGGACGAGATCTTCTACAATATCAACTCCTATATCTGGTTGTAACTCAGTCCATTTCTATCAATGCAAAGACTTATTTTCTTTCCTATATGTGATGTTATGATTTAATTTATTTTGACGCCATTTTGATCCATTGAATTAAGTGATTAGATGATGCTACATATATTTTGCAGATTCTTGGCTTGTGTCATTTAATTGTGCAGATTCTAATTATAGCAATCGGGGCTAGCATTGGAGCATACAAGCCAAGAAAGGAGCGAAGCATACGAGGAATTCGATATAGGATTCATCCCATTGTCTATTTACTTGAAGGAAAAAATTAGCTTATTTGTATTTTTTTTTCTCTATGCTAGGCCACCTAGTATAGGGAATATACTTCTGTTTGTAATCGTAGATTTTTTATAACAAATTGGCGGCCCTGGGGATAATCGTATTATGTTGGTGGTTTCTTTGTCCATAGTGATTTTTATACCTCTTCTTTGGACCTTTAGTGTCATATTCAATCAATAAAAGGCCTAGGAAGACCCTTCATTGAGTTTCAACTATAAATTTTCTGCTGAAACTTTCAATTTATTAACCAACACTCCTTCTAATTAGCTAGGGATAGAGAGTTACAACCCTACATATCCTTCCCTATGCCTGTGTTGCATAGCACTAGTGCCTCTTCTGCACCTACGTTGGCCCGTCTTCATGCAAAAAAATTCTCTTTTTTTGATTTTCACTTTGTACAGCTTTGTTCCAGCTTCTCTTGCTTGAGTCCTTGAGTGCCTTGTGGCATCTTTGAAGCCTAAATTTGGTTTGGTTTTTTATTTTAGTTACTTTGATAAGGATTTCTTTAGATTTTTCTTTTCTCTTATCATTAGGTCATTAGAAAATGGATTTTATTTTGTCATTGAGTGCTTGAATGAATTGGTGTTTTAGCCATCATTCTGAAAACATTTTTTCAGTCAGTGATTAGCCATGCATATTTTTCATCAAATTTTAAAATTAAGAGGAATTGAAAAGAAAAGTATTTGCATTGGAATATAAGGTTTTGTGTATGCATCAACATTAGGAACAATTTCGTTAAAAGGGAATTACACTTCACACATTATTGTTGCATTTTTTATGTTTCATACTATTTTTCTCCTCCCTCCTTTAGAAAGATTTTAATCGAAAGAGAAATATTTCATTTATTTATGCTAGTTTTCATTTTAGAGAATTCAAATGAATCTCATGGCGAGCCATTAAACTAAAAATTAATTGAAGATAAACATTAAAATTTATAGAATTAACCTTAGGAGCACTTGTAACATTAACACAAAAATTTAGAGGTCTAGGCTAAAGATATGTGATGAGGTCTTTAAACGTAAGATTTTTCATTGTTTTCTAGTGTTATATTCCAAGGGTGATATCTTGTTCCACGTACATAAGTGTATCGAATCATACTCCGCATACCTTCGGGTATATTGGATGGCGCTCCACACATGAAAATCATATGTGAACACTCTCATCCAACAGTTACACATTAGACATCACTACTTCGGACTGCACTTCCACGTATGGTCAAGTATATTTTGTAAGTTCCTTATAAGTTCAGACCCTAACCATAGGTAATCGGGTCAGCTTCCTTGTATATTGTGATACACTGAACAAAACATTCAAGGATATTTCTTGCACGTACGCTAAATAATTTGTTTGCCAACGTTTATATTACAGTTCACGGTTGTTTGGTAAACGTTTATGCCTAGTTTTACACATTTTTTATTTATTTTTGTGTTAATAATTAAAATTTATTAGTCCAACGATGAACAAAAAACAGTGACTCCCCATCGATCTCGTAGAATGAAAAATAAGCCTCCTCTTCTACCATAGGAAACTCCTAGTTGTCATCATAATCATAAGAAGACACAAACTACTAGATAGAGAACTTTGGGAACTACTTCTGGTCCTCCTCCTAAAACTGATCCACCATAATCATCCTTCCCTTTGAGTTATGATCCCTAGATTACATCTAATATTGCTGGTGAATCTAGTACAATAAAAAAATAAGCACCTAAACCTTTGTTGCGTAAGGTCATTGAACCAAAATTCATTGAATTTGATACCTTATTGCCTGAGGTTATTCAACCTCAGATAACTCATTGATATTCACATGTTACTTTAGGACCTTTCTCTTCTCTTCCTTTGTATGAGACCTAACCGAAGGCTATATATCTTGGAATCCATGGTGAACCCCTTCCATACGGTCTTGTGATTTCTGAAGATATCCCATATGAAGAATATTATCCCTCCTCTCCTGTTCATCAGAGAGGGTTACATCTTTTTCAGGATCATCATTTCCCTCCGCTTCAAACTCCATCTGAAGCATATTTATCTAATTCTCTTCCTTTCATTTCACCTGTGAGTTTCTCACGAGAGTCGTCTTTGGGATCATTAGCCCCAACTAAATCTACTATGGTTTCCTAGTCTTTCTCTGTTATGGCCGAGAAATCAAAATTTTTTTCCTCATCCATATTTTCGACATCACTAGAGACTCATCTCTATGGTGGCCCATTCGTCCCACCTCGTTATTATTCATTTTATGCTACTTTCTCTAGTGCAAAATCTGGCCCTTGGACTTCTCCTATGACATACATTTCTAAAATTTTGTTTCGCACTTCTATAATGATAACTATACAACCTACTCCTTATCCTTCACCTACACCTACAATCGAACAACAAGGCAGTCCTTATATTAGTGGACACCTTCAATAACCCAATTTTAATTATGTTGGGTACTATCCATATGGTGGGAAGTTGCCTCCATCATCCCTCCTTATCATGTCAATTTATTGATCCCTCATTCCTTCAATCAAATATTATTTTCACTATTTCCTTGTCCATATTGGTATGTTGAGATATTTGTGAGTTATATTGGAGGAATTCAACATTTTCTTTTAAATTTTCATATGGTATCTAGGTCATTATGAATAGTTCGTCCTCCTGATCCCTTGAATGAAAAAAATCTTAATACATTTCAAAAAAAAAAATCTTCATATCATAATAGGAGTTAATGGATGTCTTACCGAGTCCCATAAACCAAACCATTGCTTCTCCCCTCAATGTAGCTTGGAATAGTTTTATTTTGTGTTCATTAGTGGTGTAATAATAATTTCTACACCAACTTCAAAAATAGATGTCTCTCGATCTTCTATAATCATGCCTTGAAAAGTAGGGAGTATAGACAAAGGAATGTATTTCAATGGGGCATGTCCTTGGATATTCTCAATAGGGAAATCAGAAGTAGTGATTAACCTTCAATTTTTTTTTATTTTGGTTTTGTACAACTATTACAGGTGGCTTCCCTAGTGAAGTAGATTTCTCTCTTTTTGGTAATGGGGATTGCTCACGATATTCTAGTTGCTTAGGTTGCTCAGATGGTTGAGGTGGTCCTCATGAATTTTCAATACCTTTTGTAACAACATATTATTTCACTACACTACGAAATCCCAAGGTATATTGATCAAGTAATAAATCATGTTCATATGTATCACTGTATCATTCTTTCAAATATTGATTCTCTCCCTTTGCTGATACAGAGGAGTTGGACACTCTTGGACTGGTTTTTGAAATTAAAAGGTTCCACGAAGTTTATCTCCTTGATATGTGCACTCAACACATACGTTTCAGGAGATGTTGTTTTTCCTCGAGCAGTTTTGACTAACTCCTTCTTCTTGGTCACCTTTACTCGTGTAGAAAGTATGGATTTTTAAAATGTTATTATTAGAAAGAAAATTTTATGGATCTATGTTAAACCATGTTTACAGAACAGACTTGATTTCTGTTAACGTTATTCACCGTACCATGGACCAGTTATTCTGATTAAGTTAACCCCTGGTCATGCATGACGTTAACAAGATCAATCAAGCACAATTTAAATTTATTAATTATTAATATTCGTTACTTTGAAATGTCATATTTCTCCTCCAATCGAACATGTCTTCCTCGTCAGTATTCACTTTCGGATAAGGACAGACTATGGGATCGCCGCAGCCATTCTGGAAACTGCCCAAGCGCGCTTTCCATTCGTTACTTGACGATGTCAAATTTCCTTCAAACGTACCTTCCTCGTCAGTCTCTTCTTTTGGATTACGACACACCATGCGGTCGCACCGGCCATTTGGAAACTGCGCAGTAGTCTGTTACGCGTGAGCGCGGTTTACACACGGTATTGTGTGTTGGTTGAATACTCAACTCTGGGTATATATACACGACTAATTCCCTACCATTCCTTCATGTAATTTAATCTGCTAAGCAATCTGAGTATTGTAAGAGGGTAAAAATCAGTCTCTGCATTTCCTTCCATCCCATCGGGATCAAATTATTCCATTGTGTTTTGATTATTGTAAGGGTGTAAAAGAGCTCTTTGAATTTCCTTTCAATCCGTTGTAACTGAAATTTCAGAGGGAAGGATGTCGGAGAATAAACAGCAACAGCACCATCACTTCCACCATCAAAAGAACCAGAACACCGATTCAGAGGCCACGCCGTACGAGAAGGCGATGAAGGAGGAGAAGCACCATAAGCGAATGGAGCATTTAGGGGAACTCGGAGCAGTCGCCGCTGGAACGTTTGCACTGGTACTATATATCTCTCTCTCTTATTCTTTAATTCTAAATTTATGGGTGACATGGTCAATTTTAAAATTTTGAAGGTATGAATCGTTCTGTAAAATCCGAATTCCCGTAATTTGCAAGAGTCGATAACCTAGAGAAACCGAAAAGATATATTTATCTGGCTTATAGCGTTTATAGCTTTAATCGGAGTACTAATTCTCTCATTCGGTATTCAGTACGAGAAACATAAAGCAAAGAAGGATCCAGAGAACGCAAACAGGCACAAGGTTGCGGAGGAGATTGCAGCAACAGCTGCAGTGGGAGCCGGAGGCTACGCCTTCCACGAGCATCACAAAAAGAAGGCATTCAAAAAGGAAGTGAAATATCACCATTTCTAGCCACCTGCTCACCGTACCTCTGCTTTTCAAATAAATTTCATTCTTACGCTGAAAAAGCCATCCGACATGTTGACACTGGCTTCAGCTTTATTCGTTCATTGTATCTCTTTATAATCCTAATAAGTGTTTTGACGTGAATAATTAATAGTATTTTGATGCTGTTATTACTATTTGTATGGTTGTTCTTAGACCACCAGCACCGTGTAATGTGGTGACTGTAGATTACCGAAATTTAGATTTTCCTCCTTGGTGTGTCAAGTGTTCTGTGGAGGACTAGATTTTTCCACAAATTCTTTGTTTCAATTTCCTTTTATCAATCGAAGAAAATACATAGTCATTATCTTTTGTGCATAACATGAAGCTAGAGGATGGTGAGAAAAAAGAGCCTCCACCCATCGTAGCGTAAGTATGGTACAAAACTATGATATTTCCTATTACATATACATAAAATAAAAATTCATCCTGATAATGAAAAGACATAGAAGAGTAAATTAGTCCTAGGGGCAGAGTCGGAGATGGATGAGCGATCCTTCCTTACATTCCTTGATTTCCCAGTGGCCCTTAATTAGAAAAATTCCTCCTTTAAAAAACAAATTTGTTTCCTAGTTCATATCATAAGAGAAAGTAATATAGGAAAGTCCTTGTCATGTTTTGGATGTTCTCATATACCGAAAGGAGTGTGTGATTTTCCAGTAGCGAATTCCCATTAATCCAATTGACTACATTCAAAGTCACCATATATATTTTTCTCACTTATTTTTAATAATATTCCCAACTATAAAATAAGCTTTCAAAAAAATTATTCTATATTATTTTTTGATGCAAGGCCTATACAACATGAGGAGTAAAAGTGTTTTTCAAAGAGATAGTGTATCCCCTTGGCCCCTCGCAATGACGGGAAGTGATTGCAATCCCATTAAAGAAATATCAAGGATTATTCTTCTGAATATGAGTATTAAAGTGTCATAGTGATTATAATATTTCTTGGCAATGAATGTTGGATGGCCGACCGAACAATTGTAGACCACTATAGTATACTAATTACCTTGATATTAAAATATAACAACATTTATTTCAAGCCAAATTCACCAAAAAAAATACCAAAGGAAGTGATTTCAATGTTTAATTTGGATTCTTGTTTAACCAGGTTAGCAGAAAATCCTCCATAGTGAGACCATTCCAAGAGTATTTTGCACCATGTATATCTTGGATATTTTTTGTGTGTAGTTTATTGCATATTAATGGGCCAACATTTAATTGTCAATTTGTGAATTTGTTAAATTCGAGGCACAACAATGGAAATTCTAGAGAAGGACTCTAGCAACTGTAGAAAAAAACCCAAACTTTGTGTAGAAACTTCTCACACCACACTCGAAACTCGACTCTCACTCAAAAAATAGCGATAAAAGATTTTACTCGAAAAAATACTTCTTAAAAGAAATCAATAAACCTTGAATCATGCCACTCAATAATTCAATTAAATATATTCTTGTGTTGTGTTTCTCGTACTAGGAAAACAAAGTGAGTTCGTTTATGTTATAACAATTATGTTGTTGTACCGAAATGTCCTTGTTCCTGTAATGGAACAATTATGTCCCTGTAATGGAACAATTATGTCCCTGCACTAGGAAAATAGAGAAAATCCATTTCTCTATTATAATAACTTTGTTCCTGTACTACAATGATTTGTGCTTGTTTTTAGAACATCCTGTTCTTGTACTGAGATAGTTTCACATTCGTCAATCCTTCATCATAAATTGATGTGTTGTAAATAGTAAGAAAGAAGTTAACAAAGTAAGAAAGAAAAATTTACCGTGAACATTAATGAAAAGAATCCCAAACCAAAATTTCAGTGAAGAGATAAATTGAAAATACTTAAGGAAATTCTCGCAATGACAGAATGGACAAACTCTTGCATTGTAAATAAAAGCATATTATCCAAAAGATGAAAATTAAACCTCTTAATATCTTTGTCACAGGGTGATACATACACTCTCCTTAAAATATTAATTTCATAAAGTATTTAAGCTCAAAAAATAACATAAACAATCCCTATACTTAGTGATATTTAATTCATGATCATTTGAGGAAATATTTACAGTCGAAACTTGTACATAGAGATATCATCACTCAACCAGAAATCATATTTTTATATCAGGGTACCATGTTCTTATAAAGGAAATAAATCTTCCTATCAAACATAAACCATTAAACGTGTGACCCTATCTAGTATTTCAGAAATAAATCAAGAAACGTTATCAGAAAAGAAAATAAACAATGTGATGCTTCACGAAAGAACAAAATACTAAGACTAGAAATAAAAATTGATTCAACACACATGAGGACTCCTCAGATCTGAGATCATGCATAAAGAAATACATTCACAAGGGTTTCACCAAACCAGCAAGCTTGAGTATAAAGAAATCACTTTGTTCACACCAGCATAATTGTATCTAAGCACACTAAGAATTATGGAGAGAATGAGATGGGTTGGCTGGGACCTATCCAATCAACTCGTCTCCCTTTAAGTAAAACTTTTAACTTATGCGAGCAAAGTTTACAATGCAGAAAATAGACATAAGAGATGCATGAATCTGTCATTGAATTAAAATCTTAGAGTGTTACCACATCTGCAGTAGTCCATCCTGCAATTGATCAGAGGGAAGGGGGTAGAACCCCCAACACTCATCTCAGTAGCATCAAGGTACAAAGAAATGGCTTCAATTGCTAGGATTGGAGCCATAGCTCTATTTTTATACATTCATGATACAAAGTTGGCTTTAGGCCAGCCAATCAATTATAAAATAAGATGAAGAAGTGAATCAAAACTATTTTCCATAAATAGATAATAGTATAACCATTTTCCCATCAATAAATATGGATATGATATGAATTTTCCATTTTTTGGCAAATCTCAGCAAGATCCTAGAATTGTGGAAAACAATCTTTTTTTATAAAACGACTTCAAATATCTACGTGTAATTTTTAGACTAATAAAAATCTTGGGAAACGGTTTGGGTTCTAGATAATTTGCTATACTGGTAAAAAACAAATTCCTTGGATTTTCAAGATTGGCCTCCTGCTGCATGAAAATCAACGTCAAACTTGGAAGTTTGAGAACTTTGCGAATTTTGAGAATATTTTTTAATTTTCTTCTAGAGACCCACATGAGTGACCTAGGTGTAATAAAACTCATGCGAAGGTTTTATAACATAATTTTGGACAATAAATTCTCTGTTTTTCCCCACAAGCTTGCCTAGATGTCAAAGCCCTAAATTGGTGCAAGAATGCTACTATAGGAGTGTTGGTGCAGGAATAGAACATGGTACAATTAATTGTTGATGCATGTGTATCTTTGATTATGATTTCATATGCCTTCATGAAAAAACAAAATTACCATCATCAATAATCATTTTGATGCAAATCTTATTGAAATAAAGGGAATGTGTTAAATAATGAACAATTACCTGATCACGCTCCAAGTTTGAGATACTACCTAGCAATTGCTAATAAAAATGAAAACCATGAGTAAGAATAGGGTGAGAATATGAATTAAACATGATAATTCCAGGGGCTGACATCTCCTCATGCTGATCATCTTTCATGTCCTCATGCAAGAAAAACCATTGGTAGAGACAAAAGTTAATTAAGATGGTAGGGATAGGGTTTCTTTATTAGATTCATGTTGAATTGTCTTAAACTATAGTGCTAATTGAGTAAGAGAATGTTGGTAAGTCCCATATGATATCAACTCCCTTCACATCAATAAGATAAGAAATTCTTGTGACATTGCAATAACGAAATGATTGAAGCTAATCTTGCCATACCATAACTATACATAATCTTCTCCTAAAAGAAAACTAATACCATAGTTAGTTCCTTTAGGTGTGAAAATGAAAATTATTTTTCCGAAAAGAAGGCTAACACAATCAATACCATGTGATTGCACCTTCCTTTACTCTAGAAATGTAATACCAAATCTATACTTTTCCATGCATGCAACTCTATACATTTCTCTAGATAATCGTAATATAATAAAGCAAGCGATTACATGGTTTCCTCTCCAAGAATCTAATTCAATAATGCATATAAAAATATTTTTTTCTCTTCTATTGTTTTTGAAGAGTTATAACACAATAAATTTGTCCTTGCATACAAATATATATATTTATTTTCCAAGGAATCTAACACACTAGCTAACTCACTAGGTATTCTGCATGCAATACAAAATATTTTCTTATCATTTCACACATAAGGCAAATTTGTAATATTTCCTCAAGAAATAACATGAGTAAGAAATCCTTCTCAAATAACACAACCAATTGTCTTTTATGAAAATTTTTATGTGAACTATTTCTCACAAAAGTTATTTATCTCTTTTTGCACGACTCAAGCTCTCCATGAATGTAAAATCACACATTCAATTATAGTAGATCAAATATACTAGATATTATTCTTGTGCACCTAAGCACATATTCTCTTCAAGAGTCCAATATTTCCATTTAAAACTTTTTAATGCATATGCATCATGAGAACGTATTTGGTAATCTTTTAAATGAAATAACTATTTCATTTTCAAGGATTACTAATATAATTGTTCTATTTCTGTGCATGTGAAAAACTTATTTATTTTCAAGAAATATCGACATAATCATTCCATTTGTTTTTTCATGCAATTAATTTATTTATTTCAATAATATTAATACAATAGCAAGCTTTATATGTACATAAACCAACAATTCTTATGCGGCAGAAAAATCAAATGGAAGTACTCTGTTTTTCATGTTTTAGTCATCATCTTTGGATGTGACTTATGAACATATGGAAATGAATTTTTTGAAACCAAAAGAGGTTTTTGTTAAAAAATGGCTAATTAAAAAAACCCTCTCTCAGGTTTTACACAAGTGTCACGGTTTAGAATATTTGAATGAATCTTTGCGGCCCATTTTTATAGATTTAAATATTAAATAATTTCCTATTTTGGACATCAACTTTGGAAAAAGCTAACATGTGCAAACAAATTTTTGAAATAAAAAAGAGGTTTTTGATTGGAAAAAAATAATTAAAAAAAAATTGTTAGTTTTTACAAAGGTATAACGGTTTGGAAGATTTGAATAAATCATTTAAACCTAATTTTCCAAATTTAAATATGAAATAATTTCCTTCTTTTTTCATCAATTTTGGACACGGTCTTCGAGACATGAAAAAATGTTTTTTCAAATCTGAAAGAGGCTTTTTTTATGGAACGGGTTCATTTTCAAAAACCTCTTTCTGAGTTCGTACACATATATCATGGTTTAGGAGAGACAAAGTCATATCTAGACACTATTTTCCAATAACTCATGCAATTTACATAGTTATTTAGCCATGAATATCCCTTAAAAATTCAAAGCACATGAAATCTTATAAGAATACAATGAACTAAATACTTATTCCTCTATGCACTAAATTCCATAGAGGATTTCTCAAGAAATAATCTTGATTCTTTATCATATGAACTTTTCCAAGCAAATAAATTCAATTCTTATTTCATCATACACCATATGCAAACATAATAATTTTCAAAGAAAATAGTTACTTATCTTTTGATGCATGCTTGGAATCCCTTATTAATCTCTTTTGGCTCAATTTTCCATGTATTCTATCATTATTTCCTTTATTTTTCTCATAGCTTACAATAAATAGAATTAAGAAAATGGAATAGATTTTCTAAATTTTAAAAGCATTCCATAAATCACCCATAAATCTCCCCATAAATACAATTTTCCCTAAATCACAAAATCACTCCACAAATCTCTCATGCTTTTCTTTTAGAGGTAGATTTGCTTTCTCCTTATGAGCAAAATATCACTTATCAATAGTTTTTCTAAAATTAATACTCATTATTTCTAAAACTCATAAATCATACCAACATGGAAATATAATTAATTTACATAAAAGAATATGAATTCTTCTAAACAAAAGAATTAAGAATTAATTCCTGTAATATTCTTGTAATTAATAATTACAAGAGTATTCTTGATGTAATATATATATCAGAATTAATAATATTTAATTATTCAACAACCTTCATTTTACAATATTTTTTATGGTGGCTTGTGCGAGGGATATTATATACTTCCCCCTTTAAAGAGAACATCTTCCTCACTGTTCTTCTCTTATTGGAACATTAACCTTTACTTTTCATTACCAATTATTTAGGCAATGTCTATTAAGGGCTGCCAACCTTTTGCCTATGCATTTTTGTTTTAGATTTTTCGAAAAAGATACTTTTCTTTTTCTTTAAAGCATGCATTTCTCTCCCTCTGTGCTTTATTTTACCCCACTTAGTATTTATCTCCAACTAAGTGATTAACATAATTTTTCTCTCCCATTATGTCAATATTTTCTTCTTTATTATTTTCTCGTAGGGATTTTGAGAATTTTAGGGAAGGTCCATCTTGGACTTAACCACCTATAGCTTTTCATAAGATAACAAGAATTATTATAAAACTCTAGAGTTATTTTCTGAATATCCCAACCAATCTATTCATTACCTCAATAATAAAATAAAATATTACATCATTGCATCAGCCCCATCATGGTTTCCATAGCCATTGAATCCAATACTAATTCAGTGTCTAAAAATAGTAAATGTCTAAAAATCCATTGTAATTTACACAATTTTCCATTTGCAGATTATCATTGGAGCTAAGGAATATTTATGTGTACCACACATCTGTACTTGACCCTCAAAATGGGTCCCACAATTTGTCAAAGTACATATATTGCATACCATATCTTGCATACCATAGCATTATATTTTCTGTAAGGTCTCGCCTTACCAACCTTAAATATTATAAAGAAATAATAGTCCCATTTAGGACACAAAATGAAATTTCTTTTCTTTACAATTAGCTTGCAGCCATGTAAGTGAAAACCATTAGTGATTTTTGGGAAAATAATTTGCAATCATGAAATATATAACGACTGTACCCTTTTATCAAATAGTTTGCAAGCATGCAATCTACAACTAATGAGGCACTCTAACAAACAGTTTGCAAGAATGCAATATATATCCATTGAGTAATTTTAAAAATATTTTGCAAGCATGCAATCTACAATCAATGGGACATTCTAACAAACAATTTGCAAGCATGCAATCTACCACCATTGAGGAATTTTAACAATTAATCAGTGGAAATGAAATAAATTACCATAAATATGTTTAAACTACCAAAGAGATAGAAAAACTAGAATTTACAAAATAACATCAGTGATATTAATATCATCAATGGTAAAATTTCTGCAAAACAACACAACCGACAATACCTACAAAAGCGTCAAATCGGAAAAGTCGTCCAGATTATGGATCCAAGTCACAATAGAAATTTTTCTTGGAATCAAGATGGAGGGTACATTACCTTAAGGTACAAATACCCCTTGATGTTAAGATGAATCACATACAAAAATCCCACGGATTCAATTATTTAAAACAACAAAACTATTGATCTCATTTACCATTTTTTTTAAACAAATGGAATAAAAAATTTCATCTACAGCTCTACATGAAGAAATACAACACATAATTATGCTACTATGAGTTTTTTATTGACTTAAAATTCACTATATGAGTTCCGCTTGACTCATTGCTTATTTTAAACAATGAAAGAGGTTTTTTTTTTTTTTTTTTACAATATTCTATTGTCCTCTTGAATGTCCAACCCAACTTCTAAATTATTTGTTTATCACACAACCCATACATACATTCATTCTTTATATGTATTGCATTATAATTTTATTCATGTTTTTCCCTTAATTTTTCTTATGCACCTTAATCTTTGTTGTAATAGTATGCATGCAAAGCTTGGTAATTAAACTGCACTATAACTAGTGAGTTCTCATGATTGTTCATAGGTGCAATAAATTTTTTATTGTATTTTAACCACATCCATATTCAAATATCATGATAACAACTTTTAAAGAAACATTATCACTTTCTACTCTTTAATGTGGTCATTAAACATCCATCATGCATCTCATGTCGATTGTAGTCTTTTTCAAGTTCATTTAGAGCCATACCTGAGATGATTCCCACTAGCATCATACCTCTAGTCATTTTGTGCTTAATGATTCCCAAAAAGGTACCAATGTTGCAACATTTTTCTCTGAAACCAATTGTAACATACCCGGTAACCTTGCAGGAAAATGCATGGAGTTAGGAAAGTTTTTCAACATTTACCAATGTATAAATTTCTAAATGACTTTCTATATTCCCTCATTTACCATTATAATAGTCATCATCATCACCTAGAGACATATTTAGTAAAAGAATAGTGAGTTACACAACCATTAATTGTCCTTGTTGTAGAATATTAACTTAAATTACCTGCTATAACTATGCATCAATTCCATGACCACTTTAACTCAATTAGTAAATCACATACTTGATAATAAAAACAGCACATCATGAAATAAATTAACATCATGAAAATGGCACAATGAGTAATCAAATCATGAGACAGTGATATACCCTGGAAACTCCGTAGGGTGAAAACCATCAAGCATTTAATTTTATTATTAAACACTCATGAGGGTGTTCACCCCTGACTCAGTGGTTATAAGGGAGTCCATCCCTTGACCATTTTCATAAAATATTCCATAGAAAAATAATATTAAATAAAACATAAATAGATATACGCTATTACAATCATCATGATATCATTTACCCATGAATCTTCAATTTTTGTCTTTGTGGTCAGATTGTTTCCATCAGTGGGAGACCTTGCAATTGGAACTCCTAAACCTGCATGGAATAATAAATATAAATCTACTACAATGTTAAACATGAACAATTATTTTCTCATGTCACTATCCTTTCCTGCCATTGTTGTCGTCGACACACTTGATATCATGATTAGATAAAATATTAATACACCAATAATCAATCTTCACTTGTGACACTTCAATGAATATTTGTATGCATGTATAAAACATAAAAAAAATTTCATGAAATGTCTTCTTTTACATCATTTCACATGCATTAGTAACAAATAAATCACTATCAATCATCATCTTTCCAACAACGCTAACAAAATATTTTTTTTTTCCAAGGAAAAAATCAGCAACTTTTTATTTATAAAATGAAAGTAGTATATGCAATTAAGCATTCAGAAAGTGCCCATAGGGATTGTGTGCTCTCACACAAAATGCATCGTAGCGAAGCTACCAGAGCATTCAATAAAAAATAAAAAGGAAAAAGAAATACCCAATCGAGAGAAAAGGGTAGAGGAAATAAATTCACGGCCCTGAATTATCCCCAACCGCCAGGATGTGGGTAGTAGTTCCACAAATTAGGTTTTCCTCCCTTGATTCTTCTCGACCTTACGCCACTCTCCCTGAGATGGCACACACGTTGCAAGGACAATCTGATTATCTATTATCTGGGTTCGAGTGTCCTTATCTGAGTCTGAAGTATCTGATGGATGGTTTCTTTTGATCCCTCCATTTCTTGTATCCTCTAAATTCCTTTCTGTGTGATTCGGATGAGTTTGAAGATCCATGTGCATTGTTGTATCCTTCGTTTGTACCTCTGGTTCCTATGTAGACTGATTTCTCCTCGTAGGATTTATTTCATCCTCTGACTTTAGAGGGGGATATTGCCATCCTCTCTTTTTTTCCCCATTCTTTTTCCTTTTGTTGTTTTCTTTCTTGGCCTCTGGACATGTATTTTGTAAATTTCATGTCTTCCGACAAATTCTGCATGTAAAATGCAGTGTTTTCATAGTCTAGTGATTGTAGCCAATTTTGATGCTTGTAGATCATCATAATATTTTTCGGTAATCCTTTTCTTATATCTACTTCCATCCAGATCCATGCAAAAGTATATATCCTTTCCTCTATTCTCTCCATGTCTGTTTTTATATAATGCCTAATGCTATTCCCAATACCCTCAAAGGCCTGCTCATTCCAGAAATGAAGGGGGAGGTTATATAATCTAACCGATATTGACATTCTAGAGTGTGTCATAGTGTTTTCATCAAAGTCTGGAAACCATGGGGTGATAAAAAGGCCCGTGGTTCCCCAAAACCAAGGCGCTTCTTTGATAATAAGATCTCTGGCCTTCGAGGATTTAAATTTGACAATAAAAAGCCTTTTGGGAAATATGTAGATTTCACATTCTGTGGTCCATTGAGTGAAAATCCAATGGAAGAGGTCCATTGGTTTGGGCCAGAAATAGTTAAACCGGCATATTAACCCCTGGGCGTCATATGTTTTGATGTATGCCTATGTTTCTGGGACATCGATCTTTAGTGTTGGAGTTTGTCCAAGTTGTTCTACTATGTATGGCCTCGGCGTATTTCCTACTTGTTCTAGGGATAATCCTATGTCTTTTTTCCCCTGTAAATTTTTTTTGTAAGATGGGCCCCCGTTTGATGGTTGCTGATTGTGGGTTTTTTTCCCCTTTTCCCTCCCTGCAGATCTAGCTGTGCTCTGGTTTACTGCGCCCCCTCTCAAACGAAGGTTTAGGGAGATAGTCATTTATGCACTAATAGCATAATCCTTTAGAGACCTTCAATCCTGTAGAGAGTGGTTGTAATTAACCAAGTATTGAATCAGGACTACGTACCCCATCAGTCCCCATATTTTTTTTTCAGCTGCAGAATCGTGTAGTCTTCTTCTACCTAATCTAAGAGGGATTTACCCATGGGGGGTTTAATAAAAATTTGAAAATGATTGGGGGTTACCTGATGCCGAAGGTCTCCATGCGATAAATTTTTTTTTGGTTGTTCCAGATCAAGATGCAGAGGTAAGGGCTGCTTCCACAGAGTTTGCAGACTTGTCCTTGTTCTTGCTCCAATCTGATCCAGAGCAAACCAACGCATCAAATCTCATCCCATCGCTGCCTCCGCTGCCTTCTGTGATTGCAGAAGAAACATATGTTCGAACCTTTGTGCTGCCATCTATTGGGGCTCCCCCCTACGAGAGGGCTGGGCTGCCAAAACCCCTCGATATTTCAATCTAATCCACTCCAGTGCGATAATAGTGATAGAGGAATAATCATCCACTACATCCGATGTCCCACCTTCCAGATTGTTCGACGTCTCTCCTGTGGCAAAAGGAGGGCAACGAATCAGCCTCTGAAGCATTTTCTCATCGCTCCTAGGCAGATCTAGGAGCCAGACAGGTCTGCGGCACCCTTGAAGGCCATTCGAGCTATGCGACACAGTGAGGTCACTCAGAAACTTTTCTAAAGTGAACATCGAAACCCTAGCCATCATTTTTATAAACCAGTTTTGAGAGCTAGCCTAACAAATCATTGCATGCACTTTCATATTCTTTCCAAATTAAAACTAACATACTAGATAATAGTATTGTGCATGCAAACGCATAACAAGATTTCAAGGTAACTATCCCACAAACACTTTTCTTTTTGCCTACTATTATGTTTTCCTTTCCAACTGAAATTAACTAAATATTTCATGGAAAAATAAACATATTTCTTTTCCAATGGATCAATAATTATTATTCCTATATGCAAAGGAAAATTTTCATCTTACCAAAAAATCTAGCCCAATAACTATACATAATATTATCCTCAAAGAAAACTGATAGCATAGTTAATTCGTTTAGGTGTGAAAATGCAAATTATTTTTCCCAAAAGAAATCTAACACAATCAATATCATGTGATTGCACCTTACTTTTCTCTATATATCTAATACCAAAACTATACTTTTCCATGCATCCAACTGTATATGTTTCTCTGAATAATATTAATATAATAAAGCAAGTGATTACTTGTTTTCCTCTTAGAGGATCTAATTCAATAATGCATACAAGAATATTTTTTTCTCTTCTATTCTTTTTGAAGAGTTATAACACAATAAATTCATTGCATACAAATATATATATTTATTTTCCAAGGAATATAACACACTAATTTCTCTTTTTCCAAAAGTTAGCAAACAAACTAGCTATTATCCATGCAATACAAAATATTTTCTTATCATTTCACACATCAACAAAATTTGTAATATTTCCTCGCGAAATAACATGAGTAAAAAATCCTTCTTAAATAACACAACCAATTGTCTGTTATGCAAATTTTTTATGTGAACTATTTTTCAAAAATGTTATTTATCTCTTTTTTCACGACTCAAGCTCCCATGCATGTAAAATCACATACTCAATTCTAGTAGATTAAATATACTAGACATTATTACTGTGCACCTAAGGACATATTCTATTTAAGAGTCCAATATTTATCTTTCAAACTTTTAATACAAATCCATCAAGAGAACATACTTGGTAAACTTTTAAATGAAATAACTTAATTCATTTGCAAGGATTACCAATATAGTTGTTCTATCTTTGTGCATGCAAACAACTTATTTCTTTTCAAGAAATATCAGCATAATTGTTCTATTTGTTGTTGCATGAAATTAATTTATTTATTTTCAACTATATGTAAATAACCAGAAATTCTTATCTGGTGGAAAAAATCAAATGGAAGCACTTTGTTTTTCCTGTTTTAGTCATCAAATTTGGATGCAGATTTCGAACATATGGAAATGAATTTTTTAAAACTAAAAGAGGTTTTGGTTGAGAATGTGCTAATTAAACAAAACATATCTCATTTTTTACACAAGTGTCACAGTTTAAAATATTCGAATGAATATTTGCAGCCCATTTTTTAAGATTTAAATCTTATATAATTTCTTGTTTTGGTCATCAACTTTGGACACGGTTTCCGAATGTATGGAAACACGTTTTTAAAAACCAAAAGAGGGTTTTGTTTGAAATAGATTAATTAAAAACACTCTCTTAGTTATTACACAGGTATCATGGTTTGGAAGATTCGAATGAATATTTGAAGCATTTTTTCCATATTTAAAAATCAAATAATTTCCATTTTTTGTCATCAATTTTGGACATAGTTTTCAAGATATGGAAAATTAATTTTTAAAATTAGAAAGAGGCTTTTTTATGGAATGGCATAATTTACAAAAACCTCTTTCAGTTTATACAAATATGCTATGGTTTTCGAGATACAAAGGCATATATGGACCTATTTTCCAATAACTCATGCAATTCACATAATTATTTAGCCATGAAAAAAATTTAAGAATTCAAATCACATGAAATATTCTAAGAATTCAATGAACTAAATACTTATTCCTCTATGCACTAAATTCCATAGAGGTTTCTCGCTGATGCAGGTGTATAACTCTAGAAGGCGGATGGCAAGGCTAGCGCATGGCACATACCCATGCCACATGGTCACACATGGGCTCAGTCCAGCGGCATTTATAGCAGAAAACTGCTCGCAAAAATCCACCATTAATATTCCCAGACGCCAATTCTACTCCGTCCTCCTAATAATGACTCTACAATGCATCATTTCGCCATCTCCCTCTGCTGAATTTGCCCCTTTGTGGTCTCAGAAATGAGCTCTCGAACACACACGGGGAGGTGATGCATCTTTTACTATTGCCTCATGCTTGCTCCTGATTTCCATTTCATTCAAAGCCTTTACTACAGCTTCAAATCTGCTCCTTGGTCTCGGAATTCCCAGCCTTTAGCTCACTCTGTTTCGCCGCCGCCGCTCAACTGCATCCCAATCGATTATGATGGCTCCAACAAGCCTAGGAAGCATAGAATGTGTTGCCATCGAGGAAGTGAGTGCAGTCATGCATCTCATCCCCCTCTATCCATCCTCTCTAAGTCTCATTCGCCACCTCAAGAAGAGAATTTTTCCCATTATCCCTCCACTCGCCGCGACAAAGGCAGAGGTCAAGCTTCTCGGTTGCCTTGCTCTGTTTATCCTGATGAGAATATGGGTTAATGACATGCCAGAATCCGTGGCAGAGGATGGGGTAGAGATTATCAGCCTATGCAATCCTTTCAGTTGGAGATGTGGCCTCTTCTTCTTGAGGAGAATTCTACGCAATTCCACTACACCTGTGCATTGGACCGTCCCCGCCTTACTGCTACCATCTCTATCAGCTTCAAGGAAGAGGCATCCTTCCAAGTAGGCCAAAGCTCCAGGAAAAGATAGACAAAGTCTACCATAGCCTCTGCGCCTCTTTATATCTCGCATAAGTCAGAGGCTCTTCCTGTCAAACTGGGTACCAAGTCCTCCAGCAGCAAGCTAAATGGCAGCAGTGGAAGTGGTAGCTCAGAATGGTCAGGTGAAGAAGGTTTCAAAGGTAGTGCAAGCACTGTTCGAACTGCCACAACACCTGAACCAACGACTCATCAAATGATGCATGCAGATGACTCTTCTGAAGACTATAGGTGCCTCATTGTGGAGGAACCATTGCCTCAACAAAATTACACCTAACATGGAGAGGTCTTTTTTTACAACTATGTTTATTTTCAATGTTAAACTATCTTTCCTGAATATTTTCACAACACTTAACTATTTTTTGTCTGAAGCTAGTTTCCCCTCTGAGGGCAGCTGTATTATGACTGGTTTCCCCATCTCGGGCAGTCAGTATTTTTCTTTTTTGACATATAATGCCTCCGGAATTGTCTAGTACAGTGATTCCAGAGGCCTGTCTCTCCTTGTACATTATGTTACATTAATAGAATTTAGTCCAACTTAGAAAAAAAATCCATAGAGGTTTTCTCAACAAATAATCTTGATTCTTTAACATATGAACTTTTCCAAGTAAATAAATTCAATTCCTATTTCATCATACACCATATGCAAACACAATAATTTTCAAATAACATAGTTACTTATCTTTGATGCATCCTTGGAATCACTTATTCCTTTTTCTTGGCTCCATTATCCATGTATTATGTCATTTCTCCCTTTATTTTACTCATAGACTTACAATAAATATAATTAAGAAAAGGGAATAGTTTTTATAAATCCTAAAATCATTCCATAAATCACCCATAAATCTCTCCATAAATCATATTTTTACTAAATCACAAAATAACTCCATAAATCTCTCATGTTTTTCTTTTCAAGGTATATTTTCTTTTTCCTTATGAGAAAACTATCACTTAGCCATAGTTTTTCTAAAACTATTAAAATCATTATTTCTAAAACTCATAAAATATATCAAATTGGAAATATAATCGGTTTATATAGAAGAATATAAATTATTCTAAATAAAATAATTAAGAATTAATTATTGTAATATTCCTATTGTTAGTAATTACAATAATATTATTGATTTAATATCAATATACGAATTAATAATATCTAATCGCTCAACAACCCTCATTTTACGAGAGTTTTTGCAGTGGCTTACGCCAATGATATTACAATGTCTTTATGATCCCACATGAAGGATTCTTTATTATTTTTGAGTAAAAACACTAATTTATCTCTTTGCACAAGGGATAAATTAGATTTGATATTTAGTGTTTTCCCAAGCTCAATATCTAGTGGTACACCCTTAAGACTAGGGCTAGTAGGTATTTCTTGTGTCACTCGATCATCAATAGTTTCTTTCTCATTAGATTTTTCTATCACAAAGCTTAGAAGCCAAGAAGCAGTTAGTGTAAAAAAACAAGGGTCATTGATAAAACTTCTAAGGATATCGTCTTCAGTCTCATTTTCAAAATACAAGGCTTTTCCTATAGTGAGTATTGAACATGCATCAAATTCTTCCAAGTCATACTCAGAACATGAAGTATTCTCAAATTTAAAACTTTGTTTCACTAGAGGGTAAAGTGCAAGGTCCTTGGTAGTGTGACCATGAGAGATATTCATGCATCCAGATCTACATCTGATAAAGGTGTCTCTAGTAGCCATCCATGGTATGCCTAAAATTAAACGATGTCCTCCTAGGAATGTATTCTGGTGAAGCAATATAAAATCTGCTCGATACTATAATGAATCTACTGAAATAATAGTATCCTCCAATATTCCTTCATGTTGGATCCTAGACCTATCTACTAGTTCTAAATAGTAGGGGCTAGTCTCATATTGGTAAGACAAAGTAATTCTACACTTTCATTAGTTATTATGTTGATTGTTGCTCTTAAATTAATCAACTTATTTAGAGTAGTTATTCCACCAATGTAAACAACTACGGTTTGGTTCCTTGGATATTCATATTTGGAAGGTACATTGTTCCCAAATGTTAGTTCTAATAATTTCCTAATTACATGCATAGTAGGGGACACCAACGTTTCCTTCATGTCTTTTTAACACATAGATCCATAATGATTTTGGAACAAATAAGGACATCTCGTATTGCTTGAAGTAAAGGGATATGAACATGTATGCTATTTAATTCCTTTAGGATGTTAGAATCAACTTGAGCGATATCCTTGAACTCAATTAATATTTGAGAGTAAGGAAGGCACAAATAAGTCTCGTTTCTAGTAGTTGTTATAGGTTTCACAACCGAAGTAATATATATTATTTTAGTAATACTGGATGTTATAGTAGTATTGGCAGTAGTTCTAGTTGTTGAAACTTCATCAAATATTTCAACAATGGTAACATGAGTTGTTATAGCCTGCTACTTTTCTAAAGATCCTTGAGCTTGGTTTTCTTCCTCTGATATTTTTTTAGCTTCCTCATTCTCTATTATGATAGGGTAAATAATGTGGGTCACTACGCTTCTCGATCATAATTTGATTTCATTGCATTCTAGGGGTGAAACATATTAGGAAAGGAGAATTTGAGTTTCAAACTATTATGTTGCCTTATTATTTGGGTTAGGGTTGGGACATATAGATATCTGAGGACATAAACAGAGGACTACTCGTGGGTACATTAGAAGGAGTTTGTAGTTTTTAGTGTTGCGTTGGAATTTTATAGGCATATAGTTAAGGTAAATGGGCCCTCGTCAAGGTTCAAGCCATGAGGGGATAGGCCATTTTTGCAAGGGTGTAGGTTATTGAATGAAATGAGGGTTAAGTGGATTCCATGGAGATACTAAATATTGAAACTATTGTGGAATTTTTAAGGAATCATACATTCCTAAACAAGAATTGAAAGAAGGGAAGGGTACTTGCACCATCCCTGATGGCTGAGGTTTCCAAGTCTTCTTAGTACCAATAAAATATACTGCTTCAACATTCTCCCCTTCTTTCTTGTAAGTTTCATTTATTCCATGTGATGAGGGGAATTGTTCTGTGTAGTGGTCCCTCTCACATATGGTACAAATTTTGAGTGAGAATTTCCCCAAAGGATTTTTCTTCCTAAACTAAGAGTAGCAAATGGCAAGAGCTTTCTCTACCCCCATTTTTTTTTCTTTGCTTGCAATACTTCAAACTGAGAGGTCATCAAGCTCATAGTATTAGTTATAAAATTATCTAGGAGATTCCCAATCTCTGCAAGTGTTGCTACATTGTTACTTGAATTTAGAACCCTGGTAGAGGTACCATTCATCAATGTCTAATTTCTTGTTGGTCCTCATAACTTCTTCTACAAATTTGAAAAATATCATCATAAGGTTCCTTGGATATATCTCCTTTCACAAGAAGTTTTATCATGTCAAGTTAGTCATCCATAATTCCTTTAATCAAATATTTTTTTAACTATTTCCTTATCCATATTTCTATGTTAAGATATTTCTGAATTATATTGAAGCAACTAAACATATTCTTTGAAATTTTCATATGGTTTCTAGGTCATTATCAATAGTTCATCCTACGAATCCTTTGAATGAAAATAATACTAATACTTTTCTAAAAAAGTTTTTTTCATCTCATCCTATGAGTTAATGGATGCCTTACTAAGTGCTATAAATGAGCTGAGTATTTCTCCCTTCAATGTAGATGGGAATAATTTTATTTTATGTTCATTAGTGGTGTAATAATAACTTCTCCATATGACATAAATTTCGAATATAAATGTATCTGGATCTTCAGCAATCATGCCTTAAAATGTAGGGAGTGTAAACAAAGGAATGTATTTGATTGGGGCATGACCTTGGAGATTCCAAATAGGGGAATGAAAATTAGTCACTAAGATTCCGTCCATTTGATTTTTTTGTGTGTTTCGTACAACTATTATGGGTGTCTTCCTTAGTGAAATAGATATCTCTCTTTTTGGTAATGGGGATTTCCCAGGATATTCTAATTGTTTAGGTTGCTCGGATGGTTTAGGTGGTCCTAATGAACTTTCAATACCCTTTGTATCAACAAGTTATTTCACTACACTACAAAAGCTCAAGGTATATTGATCAAATAATATTTCTTCCGGGTACAATTCCAAATCATGTTCATATGTATCCCTGTATCATTCTTTCAAATATTGATTCTCTCCCTTTGTTGATAAAGAGGGGTTGGAAACTCTTTGACTAGTTTTTGAAATCAAAAGGTTCCAAGAAATCTCTCTCCTTGATATGTGCACCCAACACATATGTCTTAGGAGATGTTGGCCTCCCTCGAGTAGCTTTTCCTAACTCCTTCTTCTTGGTCACCTTTCCTTGAGTAGACGATTATGCTTCAAATTTTGAAATTATCTCGTGTATGTAAGTTACTCTTCCCAAGTCTTGATTCTTATTCTTCCTAAATCTTGCTTTTCCACCTAAATTATAAGTCTCTTTGGGTGCACCATAATTTTCTTCTTCAATAATCATGTAATGCAGTCATATGTGTCTTAATTCTTATGAGGTTGAGCCCACTTTGGTATGTTGAAGCAATGCACAGGTTCTTACCTCCCTTCTTACTACCTAAAAACCCCAGTTAGGAACAAATATACCACACGATCAATCAATTCATGTAGATAAACTACTAACACATATGAACGTCTCATAGCCTTCCCAAACAACAACATGAAAATGTTGGGTGGAACAATTCTTCTTTTAATGCAGAGCAATAGATTTGAATCTCACATTAATTATCAATATGTGTAGGCATTTTTATGTCAAGGCTACTATGCAAAGTGTATGCAAGGAAAAATGGTGAATAGTGCGAATTAATATCAAAGCCAATGACTATAATAACAATCTCAAAAATCCAGCGCTTTAGATGTTACACTCTCAAATCTTGTTCATACTTTCTGGAGATAAACACACATTGCATAATAAACCACTATGTCACACTGTTGTGAAACCAGATCCAAAAATAGAAGAAAAGAGATATCAATGCCTTAGAAATAAGCCACTTCGAGGGGAAACCTCCAATACATTGCATGAATGAATAATTATTGGATGATACAAATGAAAAAACCTCCTTTCTATATATAGGAGTCCATGGGGCCACAATGTAATCCTAGTGGGGCCACAATGTAATCCTAGCTGACCTTACAATAATAATGTAAGGGAAAAATAATAACAATATGGAGGTTACAGGGGTAAAACAATAACAATAAGGGAGGCTACACTAACATAATAAGGAACTACACTATTAATATAGGGACTTCACATGCCCCTCTCCTTCAAACAAGTGTTGTCCTCAACGCTTGATATTTCTTGATGCTTTTGTATAAAATTCTCATCCTCCCATGTGGAATCTTCTATAGGAAAGTTCTTCCACTTACTGAGATACTCTGAAATTTATCATACTTGTCGAGTTGTTGTTTTTTTTATTTCTTTAGAACTTCTTTCGATGTGAATTTGATCTTCTTGTTGTTTAATCAGATTCTGCACTAAAGTTAGGTTATCATTTGAGAGTTGGAGAAATTGTTGTTGATGCTCGATGTGATATTCCATTAATTTATCATCCATATTAGCTATTATTTGATCCTTCAAACCATCCAACCTAGCCTCCATTTCTTCTTTAAAACCATCTATGTCATCTTCGGTTACTCTTCGTAAGATCGAAATTTGTTGCACTTAGTACGGTAATTTTGATATCTCATACTTCAATTCTTCCTCTTCATGTCTCATAGTATAGATTTTTGAAGGCTTAATGGGTATGGAATTATTTTTTTGAGGCATGATAGAACCCAATACTAATAAAAATTCTAGAATATTCCCTTGGAATCACTTCAAACTACTTTTCAAAACAAACGTTATGCAATTTTAAAAACCAAATACACACCTTTTTCTTTCATTTGAGGATCTCGATATTGAAACTAAATTATCTCTGTCATTTCAGATCTTTAATATCTACAATTTGGCACTGGGGTAGCCTTCTGAATTCTCTTTCAAATTCCATGGGTCTGACCTGATTTGGATTCTTAAAGAAAAAGTTGTACCCAATCTCCTACGACGACCTAATTATGGACTAGTTCAGTAGAGTGAACTTGTACGACTTTCCACGTGTCAATGTTTCCTCCTTTGGCTCTAAAATTGATAGAGATGAAAATAAAATCTGTGTACTTGTGGTCACCTTTTACAGAATTCGAATTCGATGCTCAGAGCGAGAGTTATGAAGATTTTCCCATGATCACCTCTTTGAGATGAAATTCGGGAGCTTGCAAAAGATCTAAATTCCACAGACCATATATCCGAAAAAATTGCAAACCAAGCTCTCAAATTTTTTGACGATGTTCCTCAAGATCTCATCTTAGCACTCTAAAAATTTTAGCTTGTGAACATTCGTATAAGAAAAATTATAGT